>CM055265.1:50856148-51260298 GCA_029237695.1 Conchocele bisecta | reverse complement strand
TTGTGGACGAGTACCACATGCAGAAGGGATTGAAATGTCTTACTCCAAAAATAGACATTACCACTTTAAAAAAGTATTAAAACCAACAAGCTGAAACTTCATATTGATTAATTTGTTTAATCTAGCAAATTATATTTTCCAAGTTGGCAATCGTTTGTCTAATCATTTAAGTTCGAAACAATATGTATCGTGACGCCTGAACGCAATGGTACATTATGCAGACACAATGGGTGTTTCGAACCGGGCACCTGCACCGGAAGAGCATATGACATCATAGGGTCAGAGGTCGCTACCTTTCACGGTACGCTGGAGGCGGCCATTTATAGACGAGCGTGTTTTGAAAGTAAACAATTGCATTTCTCCGTGCTTTTGAAGCCAGTAAACGCAATATATATACAGATAATTGCATTATATTTGCATGTAACTAATAAAAAAAGGTTTATACTCTTATTATTTATTACGCATGTTGTTTAATATCGTTAGAGTCTCGAATTATGAGCAGTCCAGGATATCGCTCCGTCTATAGCACATATCGCTCCTCTACTTAGATTATGAGCGGGGCGAACCGACCCAGGGCGAACAGGTCACTGGGGCGAATCGACCGGCGGGGCGAACGAGTAATCGTGCGAAACGACCCGGAACCTTTTCTAACCATGCTATTTAATCAGGAAATGACAAGTCTGTCAAAAATCGATTGCTGATGTCACATCTTTCAAAAATTAGTGGAGCTGTCAGCTGGTGATTTCAAGTTATCCGGGGTATATACTTTATGAACTGCTGTTAAAATCATACAACCATTGCATTTCGAGTGTGTAAAACAATTTTGCACGCATGTTTTAACGGAAGAAAATGGGAAAAAACAACAAAAAACAAAAACTTACCCATATTTGTGCCCTGTGCTCCAACACCGCCAATTATTAAATGCCGTACGCATGCGCATTGGAATATCCCTTTATGATAATTGGGAATCTCCAATGTTATTAAACTACATCAAAATGTATTTGCTGACAACATCTAGAACACGCAACAACACTAAGCTGAAAATTACATATTAGATGATTAAAATACTTGGATATAGTCATTTAAATCAGGATTAATTATCTCTGACATCAAATATTTTAGGAAATTCCATTAAAGAGTACACAGGGGGAAGTAACTCTGCATAGTTATCGTTTGCGCACGGTTTCAAATGAACCGTAAATGAGAGAACATGAAAATAATTGGCACGCCGAGGTTTCCCCCCACATGATTATTTTAACAGATGGACAGCTGACAGTTTCTGTCAATAACAAAGAAAAACAGTCTACACTTAATCTGCACAGACGTCAAATGTGTCTCAGTGACTTTTCTTTTCGTGTTATGTTGTAAATCTATGGACCGAAATACAATTAGTGGTGGGCCCGTTGAACTGCTGATTCAACTGTTGTAGTTTCGTTCCTCTCCCAATGCTTGTCATGAAGCAAGACGCTTTTCCACATTGCTATACATATATATCTTATATTTAAGGGTGGGAATTGGCTCGAAGATCTTCTATACCCTTGCAAGTATTATATACACAATATATATATGTGGCTGTGACTGGAAAATGGGCCTTATGGGTTTTGCAACCAGTGTAGATCCAGACCAGCCTGTGCATCCGCTTCTTGATCAGGAGCTACACTGTTCATAAATCCCATAAGCCCAATTTCTCCAGTCACTGCCACATATTATGTCAGTGCTTGGTCCTAAGAATTATTATGACTCAGGTCAGTGAGCTCACCGAGATGTTACTGGAGAAATTTGGCTTTTGTGATGTGTGCGAAATTCCACCTATAATATTGAATATATGAGACATCAGCTAAGACACAGTGCCTTTAATGTTGCCAACTGGTCGGCGTGAGGTGGCGCCTCAACAATCTGTCTAGGTAGAACAATGTCTTGATTTGCTGGTACAGGTTTAAAATATAAGAGATGTCGAATGTGTCAATGGAAGAAAGGGGTTAACTCTACGAATGAACTAGCCCTCTCATTCCACTGACCGCTTCAATTCGATCGCCAATACAGCACACGTGATATCCCTGGCGGGTCACAGCACGGGGGTTCCCACTAGGACATGAGGGATCGAGAGTGGAAATGAGCACATTACATTTGCAATGCTAAATGTTCAGGGATTAGCGACAAAACGTATTAATAAATTACAATCTCCAGATATTACCCAAAATGTTTAAAACTAGCGATATAATATTATTTACAGAATCTTGGAATGATGAATTTAGTGACGTGAAGGTCGATTGTTTTGAACATTGTGCGTTACATTGTCAAATAGACATCCAAATGCTAAACGCAATTCATGTGGTATAGTTGTTTATGTTCGAAATAGATATGTTGCCAACGATACATTTGTAGCCTGTGTTAATGATAGTCATTGATGGATACAATTAAATGGATACATTTTTGCATTTGAATATGACATTTATGTTTGCATGGCATATATCATACCAGATAATACTAGCAAACACTACTTTATTGAATCGGATGTATTCAGTGATATTTCGAGTTATATGATCGACATACAGGAAAACATATAGATGCTAATTGTAATTTCATGAGTGTAGGTGATCTGAATTCCAGGCGTGGTAGCTTATCCGGTCATGTGACTGATGACGCTAATTATGCCCGTATACCTACGCTGCCAGATGACTATGTGCCTGATATTGGTCTATTGCGTGCGACACAGGATACTGTTATTAATAATAATGGCCACAGGCTAATATCTTTTGTAAAGAAACGGGAACACGTATCGCTAACGGTCTAGTATGTAACACTGGTAATTGTACCTATACGTATGTAGGCAGCAGCGGCAGCGCGCAGCAGCGGCAGCAGCGGCAGCAGCTTAGTATATTTGGTGATAGTCAATGCATATTTACTTAACTATTTGTGTTCCTTTGTGGTGATCATGAAGGAACCAACCATCTTATCTGAGCATTGTATCGTCGAGTTTTCTCTATTTGCAGATACATGTGTATCTGTAACTAGGGTACTGCATCAGGATACACCTATTAATTCTCCAGAATGCATAGCTAGCTGCTATAAATGGAAAAACGAGCATACAGAAACGTATACTTCCAACCTTATTGATACGCCGGAAGTAAAATCGAAATTTATATATCTATGCGAAGTATTAAGCAATGATCCATCTACGAATGATATTGACGAGTCCGTGGCTGGTCTTAACGACATTTTAGATACAGTATGCTCGCCGATATTTAAAGCAAAAACTAGTATACATAATATACAAATGAATACTAATAAGGCATCTGTTTTAGACGAAACATGTGAACGATATAAAGATTAATTTCGTGAAAAACTAAATATATATTGACTATACAAATCAGATGAAAATAGACAAACATGGTATCAGCTCGATCAAAGTTTAAACAAAAGTTGTCAGAAGACAACGAAGCTCGCCTGTTGGCAGCCTTCACTCAAACTTGGCACAGTTGCATAAAAAAACATGAATATAATATAACTTGACCTTGGGTTAAGGGGCATGCGGTGGACCTTGACATTGGGGTCAGTGGTGCAAGGTGTGTCGTGGGTTTGCTATACCATAATATAGCATATTAAGATGAATGCATGTATGAAATATCAATGCGCTCCCTGAAAACAGAAGTTTATGAACGTTAAGTTTATGAACGCACTAAGTTGGTGATTTTCTACAGCATAATAGCTATTCACATGAGGAATGCATGCATGAATGTGCTAAGTTTGTGTCCTTGACCTTGAGGAAAGGGGTGGCGGGGGGGGGGGGGTCATGGATTTTCTGTAGCACAATAGAGGATCATCAGATGAATGCATGTATGAAATAGCAAAGCGTTCACTGTAAAGAAACAGAAGTTACACAACAGTTACCCCAACATTAAGTTTATGAACATGCTAAGTTTGTGACATTGACCTTGGGGTAAGGGTTGGGTGGTGGGTTGTGGATTTGCTACAGCAGGATAGAGTATCATCAGATGAGCGTTCCCTGTAAAGAAACAGATGTTATACAAATACATTTACTCCAACGTTAAGTTTATGATGTTGATCTAGGGCAAAGGGGGTGGGGGTCATGGATTTGCTGTAGCACAATAGAGGATCATCAGATGAATGCTTGTATGAAATATCAAAGCGTTCCCTGTAACGAAACAGAAGTTACACAACATTTACCCCAACGTTAAGTTTATGAACATGCTAAGTTTGTGACCTTGACCTTGGGGTAAGGGGTGGGCGGTGGGTCATGGATTTGCTATAGCACGATAGAGTATCATCAGATGAATGCATGTATGAAATATCAAGGCGTTCCATGAAAGGAAACAGATGTTATAAGACATTTACGCCAATGTTAAGTTTATGAATGTGCTATGTTTGTGACCTTGACCTTGGGGAAAGGGGTGGGGGTGGGGTGGGTCATGGATTTTATATAGCATGATAGAGTATCATCAGATGAATGCATGTATGAAATATCAAGGCGTTCCCTGTAAAGAAACAGAAGTTATAAAAAGACAATTACTCCAACGTTAAGTTTATAGTTTATAATGTTGATCTTGGGGAAAGGGGTGTGTGTGTGTGTAGGGGGGGGGGGGGGGGGGTCATGGATTTGCTGTAACACAATAGAGGATCATCAGATGAATGCATGTATGAAATATCAAAGCGTTCCCTGTAAAGAAACAGCAGTTACACAACATTTACCCCAACGTTAAGTTTATGAACATGCTAAGTTTGTGACCTTGACCTTGGGGTAAGGGTTGGGTGGTGGTGGGATTTGTGGATTTGCTACAGCATGATAGAATGTCATCTGAGGAATGCATGTATGAAATATCAAGGAGTTCCATGAAAGGAAACAGATGTTATAAGACATTTACCCCAACGTTAAGTTTATGAATGTGCTAAGTTTGTGACCCTGGCCTTGGGGAAAGGGGTGGGAGGTGGGTCATGGATTTGCTATAGTACGATGGAGTATCATCAGATCAATGCATGTATGAAATATGAAGGTATTTCCCGTAAATAAACAGAAGTTACACAACATTTACCTCAACGGTTAATGTTTATAGAATTGTGTCCTAAGGATTTGTGACCTTGACCTTGGGGTAAGGGTTGGGTGGTGGGTTGTGGATTTGCTACAGCATGATAGAGGGTCATCTGAGGAATGCATGTACATGTATGAAATATTAAGGCGTTCCATGAAAGGAAACATATGTTATAAGACATTTACCCCAACGTTAATTTTATGAATGTGCTAAGTTTGTGACCTTGACCTTGGAGTCAGGGATGGGCGGTTGGTCATGGACTTGCTATAACTTGATAGAGTATCATCAGATGAATCCATGTATGAAATACGAAGGCGTTCCCTGTCAATATACAGAAGTTACACAACATTTACCCCAACGTTAAGTTTATGAACATGCTAAGTTTGTGACCTTGACCTTGGGGTAAGGGTTGGGTGGTGGGTTGTGGATTTGCTACAGCATGATAGAATGTCATCTGAGGAATGCATGTATGAAATATCAAGGAGTTCCATGAAAGGAAACAAATGTTATAAGACATTTACCCCAACGTTAAGTTTATGAATGTGCTAAGTTTGTGACCTTGGCCTTGGGGAAAGGGGTAGGAGGTGGGTCATGGATTTGCTATAGTACGATGGAGTATCATCAGATCAATGCATGTATGAAATATGAAGGTATTCCCCGTAAATAAACAGGAAAGGGGTGGGAGGTGGGTCATGGATTTGCTATAGTACGATGGAGTATCATCAGATCAATGCATGTATGAAATATGAAGGTATTCCCCGTAAATAAACAGAAGTTACACAACATTTACCTCAACGTTAAGTTTATGAATGTGCTAGGTTTGTGACCTTGACCTTGGGGTAAGGGTTGGGTGGTGGGTTGTGGATTTGCTACAGCATGATATAGGGTCATCTGAGGAATGCATGTATGAAATAACAAGGTGTTCCATGAAAGGAAACAGAAGACCCCAACGTTAAGTTTGTGGACGCCGACGCCGACGCCGACGCCGACGACGCCGGGGGTATGCCATAAGCTCTTCTGCACTTCATGCAGGCGAGCTAAAAAGCAGTTCGTGCTTTCAAATTTGATCAGAGTAAACAAAAAAAAACGCACAAATAAATTGTTATGCGCAAGAGTTGATACTGCAAAGGAGTACTGGAAACTATTAAGGGAGGCATCTGGCATACACAATGGAAGTAAAATACATTTTGCCAAGTTTCATTCGGCCTACTGCTTACTGCGATGCTGGCATCCCTCATTCGGCAATTTCATATTCTGACATGGGCCATTCTGCGTGCTTGCATGCGTCATTCGGCGGAATCCATATAGTCATATACGCATCCCAGCAAGCAGTAAGCAGAATGACACATGACAGAATATGATATGTAACAATGTGAAATAGCCAATCGATGTATGCAATATGCAATGTAATAATGCAAGATGGAGTTGTCATTAAGCAGTATTGTATAGCCAAGATGCAGGATGACATGTAACAATATCAAATAGCCAATCGAGGTATGCAATGTGAAATGTAATAATGCACGATGGAGTTGTTATTAATCAGTATATAACGAGTAGCCGCAGTGCAGGATGACATGTAACAATGGTCGACTGCATTGTCATGAAGCAGCATGCAATGTAGTGGCGGATATGCCCTTCCATATGAACAATGTAGAAAATTTCTGCGGCGCTAAATTATTGGGGAGAATGCATTATTTTGTAATTTAATTAAACTTTCCTAAAAATATATAAGATATCTTATATACTTTAGTAGATATCTTATTTAAATAATTAATGTAGATATCTACTAAACTATATAATATATATAATATATATATAGATATATACTATAAGTATCTACAAATAGTAGTAGATATATATATTTTTAGTAGATATATTATATAAAATTGTATAGAATCTTAGAAACTTTAGTAGATATCTTATATAGTATATAATATATCTTCTAAATTATATAAGATATCTACTAAAGTTTATGAGATATCTTAGAGAACAAACTATATTCAAATTAAGTATAAATGCATCAACACATGTGACATAACTCTTTCTCTGACATATATTGGTTGTAAACACTCGCAGATCAATGACAAATATAAAGTTGAGTATTAACAACAGCAGAACGATATAATTCGTATTATGTAATGCAAACTTTTTTTTTACTTTATGTAACATGTAAGGGGGGTCGGTATACGCTTCCGTAGATATCTGATATAAATTTTATATAAGATATCTACTAAAGTATATAAGATGTCTTATAAACTTTATGAGATATCTCATATAGTTTATAAGCTATCTACTATAGTTTATAAGATATCTACTAAAGTTTAGTAGATATCTTATATAAGTGTTTTTTAATTAAGATATCTTATTTATTTAGTAGATATCTTATATAATATATTAGATATCTACTAAAGTTTATGAGATATCTTGTTTTGGGAATAAATAGTAAAACGGCGTGCCATACAATACACAAAAAAGGTGATGTAAATACGGTACCTTGCTAAGCACAATAGGGACATTGTTTTCGAGAATATTAAATAACAGCTTAAGGATTGGGCAGAACAATAGTATGTATACGTTGAATCCCAGGCAGGAATTGAAATAAATATGAGCACTACAAGGGATCGAAACTATTGTGCGCGTTCGTTGATTTTTCGAAAGTCTTTGATTACGTAGTACGGGAAAACCTGTGGTATACGCTGATACAGATAGGAGTAAGAGATAAACTATTTAATGTCATTAAATAGATGTATGCACATATTAAAGGCACATGCCCACTCAGTAAGCACACACTTTTCTTTATATCAGAGACATCATCTGAGACATTTTCTGGCAAAATAAACACTCATTCACCATTACCCAACGTATTGATTGGCATTATTATACAGTTTATATCAGACGTAAATGTCCACACTGATATCAGGGGCGATAACCGTGTTTCTTTAAAATGTTAACGGACATTACTATTTATTCTCTGTATTTATGTTTTGATGTGCAATTATCAGACTTGATAATCTGTCGAAAATATTATTTGTTCAGGTGACGCATTTCATTAGTATAAATAATTAAAAAATATCATGCCTCATTTGATAGCCTGATACCACCGCGCGTCACTATCAGTAAAATAAATATTACTAAATTAGTATACCTGTATAGCGGTCACTCGTAAGTTTTAGAACTGGTGGAATAGTGACACAATTATACACTTATTTAATTCCTATAAAGAACATTTTGTGCTTACTGAGTGGGCATGTACCTTTACATCACTGGTTAAGTTCAATAACTGCCTCAGTTAAGGATTTTCGTGTGAATTGGGGGTACGTCAAGGGGAATGTCTCTCTCCATTTGTATTTGCCATGTATGCCATGCATTGTACCTGAATGGAGTAGACGGTATTGATACTGGTATGATTAAACTATTTATGCTGTCGTAACAGGAAGAGAAAATATGCACCCGACCCAGGACTCGAACCCGGCACCTCCCGCTTACAAGGCGGTCGCTCTACCGACTGAGCTAACCGGACACATATACATATCTTCTCTCCTGAGTTACTATAGATCCGTACCGTGACATACTCCCCCGTCAAATTGAAATTCGTCCTCGAATTACATATTTTTTGGGATTAGTGATTATCTGTGGGACAATCTCGGAGTATATTTTAGTCACGGTCCCCTCGTTGGACACCAAATGTAACAGCAAGAGAAAATATGCACCGACCCAGGACTCGAACCCGGCACCTCCCGCTTACAAGGCGGTCGCTCTACCGACTGAGCTAACCGGGCATAGATACATATCTTCTCTCCTGAGTTACTAGATCCGTACCGTGACACTGTCAAAAATGTAAGTGCATGTACAGTAAATACAGAGAAAACAAAAATAATGGTTTTCCGGAAGGGTGGACTATCAATTAACCTTATCTTGATAGCATTACTATTAGGAAATTTCGTGCAGGTCTTACAAAGTTGAGAATATCCTCACACAGGTTAGAAATCGTGGCTGGTAGATGGCATAAACCTGTAAGCACTCCAGTTGATAGGAGAACATGTCCAATATGTAACGTTTTAGAGGACGAATTTCACTTCCTTATTAAATTCCCTTTATACACTGATCGAGTTACGTCGCACATATATTCGTAAATATTATCGAAGAAGACCAAGTCGTTGAGTTGTTTTTATCTGCAAATATGATCATTATTAGAAATATAGGACTATTTATTACGAAATCGTTTGAAAAACCATCTGAATTCTTGTCGCAGCTGTGAAATTCATGGAGATAAAAAATACAGTTACTTCATATATTTTCATTATAGCACTATGTCAAAGTTTTGACATCTTCAACCACAAGCGTATAGAGTAATATTTGTTCTGTATAGTACTGTATGTGGCTTGGTTGGTCAAACTTGCTGATGTCGATCGTGGGAACGGACCGTGTGCTCGGAGAGTTGTGTATCACGGTCCGGATCAGTCTGCGCATTAGCGCAGTCTTATCATATACAATGTACTTTACAAATATATATACCATAACTATTGTGTTCATAAGGAATTATATAATTACATGCATACCAGTTTCCAATTATCAATATAGTCAAATATCACATTCAGTCTGCCGGAAAGGAACACGATGAATGGTCAAAGGGAAACACATGTAACTACATGGTATTCACATCGTGGGCCAACGTATAATGCAAGTGCTCTATAGTTTGACACGCATGTTGAATATGCATGTATTTGCTAGTGAATCAATACATACTTCACCACTGTGTGTCGTCTTGTGAAACATATTTTGTTGTATTATATTGTATGCTCAAGGGCCAGTAGACATATTGCTGAATAAACATTACATTACGTTATGTACTGTCTTCGTATTTATCGTTCAATATGTGGTATCCTGGTATACCATCTAAACTATCTGTCTCTTCAGACTGCTTCACACCCTCACGTGTAATTTTGAGCAGGTGCGCGTCTGTGTATATTAATAAAGGTATAGAAAATGATAAAAATAAGATAAGGGATCCACAGTAATAGTTTGCTTAAAAACATTATGCAATAAGAATAAAATAAGGCTAAAACATTACTGCAGCATTTATGGTTTTGCATGGTTGATGTGACTAATCGCAAGCTTAAGCAAATTCAAGTATTGTGAGAGTACGATAACCCCAGGTAATGCATTCCACTATACAATGGCCGAAGAAAAAAAAGGAATACTAGTGATGTTGCGCATACTAGTATGCTGGCATTGGGACGGCCACCAAACCATGAACGATATCGTAAAACAGGCTGTTCAAGTGACTCCATCAATAGCTAGCTTTTCCAAAATAGAACTAACGCTTGAGTATGAGCTGTAGTCGTTAAGGACCCACCTCGCTACACGGCGCTGGACCATTTTCAATCTTTATAATACATGTATTACTTTGTGTGTGGGGTCCCAAACGGCACTCGCGTATTTGACTTGCAATCTGAAAAGAGCCCTGTAAGCGCACCCCAGGATTTGGGGTGTTTTGGTCTCAACATTTCTTCGCATAAACCCTAGGGTATGAATTGCTGTGATAGTTATACGATTTACATAGACGTTCTTTGTATCTGTTAGTGATGACGATCTGTACTGCAGCACAATCATTGTGCTACCAATTTATGTTACTTATTTGCATATGTGCGTCAGTTGATTATGCACGTGTTTTGAAGTAATCGAGGAGACCGAAGGAACTCTTTTGAGCTGCCAGGGAGCCAATTTAGAGCGATTGAAAAACCGAATAGCAAAACTTGAGCGTATGCTCTATCAGGTATGTTTCATGGGGATTAGCGATGTGGGTTGGATTTTGCCTCCACATTCAGAATGCCCACCCACACTAAAACACAATCCTGGATCCGCCCCTGAGCTTTGAGTCAATTTTTATTATGTGAAACCTGCATGTCAAAATCAATGAAATTAATATATGAAAGCAATAATTAAAAGGGTCAAAGAAGTTATATTACAGTGTTATGTTGCCCCAATAGCACATATCAGACATCTGCAACACGTATGAACTGTATGCATGTGTTACGAATATGCTTTTCAGTTTAGCAAGAAAGAAATGTCATTTGCAATTTGAATTACGTTAATACTGATATAAACATTGAGATAATACAATTAGATATACTTCAAAATGCCATTGCTGTACATTAGTAATGAATATGACTGATAGAAAGGAGTCAAAATATAGTCGTTTAAATCAAGTACAGGAAGCATATATGGTAATTATGTAAAATGGCGCTATATATAAATACAATATTTTATTCTTAGAATATGAACCCCTGCTAATATAAGACAAAGCGACGGTTAGGTTGAAGTAAATGAACATACAAATAACAATACCAAATACACTCACCATATGTCAGGTAAAGCACTGAAGATCGTGTCAGCCAGGGTGTGTCCAAACTCTTCAGTGAGGTTAAGCCGAAAAATAGCGGCTGGTATACGCGACATATAACAACAACAACAACAGCAAATAAAATGTCATCGTCGAGAAGAAAATTTTTGAAATGGACCGTCGACTTTACTGGCGTAAATAGGTACAGCGCTATGAAATCTGTAATTACAAATGGTGGTATTTTAACAGTTCACGATCTACAAAGCAGCGATGATGGTTTCATAATTTGGATTCGGAACGTGCCGATTCGGGCTCCCATAATTTCTGACTGCCAGTCTCCGGTAGATTCGTCCTAAGTCATCACGGGACGGTTGAAAATAGCTAAAATTGACTGCCTTTCTGAGGGCGGCTGGTGACTTATACAAATCACCGCCTCTCACAGTCACAATCAGTTAAGGAGTCTCTTGCGACAAATATTGAAAAATACTCCCAAATGAAATACAAATTGCTCGCCACAATAAAAATGCAGTAACCGCATCAGATGTGTTCAATTAATTTTTTAGAAAGTTACCCCACCCACCTATTTTTGCCAGAAATTTCAACACTACTGAATTTGTCGGAATTGTTTTCATGAAAACATGAGGCACAGAGACTTTGTTATGTCTTGTTCTATCACTTGTAACACCACACCATTTCCAGAAAATGATTCCAAAGCATGCGTCATTACCATTAATCAAGATGTCAAAATCAACCGGAGCTAACATTCAGTTTCGTAGAATTATGAAATACACCTACATGTAGTCAAGCCTCCCAAATCAAGAAATATTCATAAACCTATTTTTCTAGACACTCGTGTAGCTTGTAGGGTCGGTAGTGAAGTATATAGAAAATCCTCCACCACTTTTTTAAAGCTAGCCGCCCACTGTCCCGTGAGACCTAAGTGATACAGACCCTACCTCTTGTAATCAAATGGTGGGCATATCTCATTGCTGATGCAGCAGTTGTGGCTTCAGCTGCACAAGAGGTGTGCATTGTGTCCTTGAGCAAGATACTTTATCCATAGTCGAGAACATCACCGACCCAATCGAGTTGGGTCGTGATGGCTGACGGCAGCACGATTTACCCAAATCATCATTAAAAATAACATTTATGATTATATTATATACTTTTTCTACAATATATCATTAGTATATCATATAATAATCATCATTCCCATTTAGCCATTATAAAGTGGATTAGTTGCAGCCTGTGACCGTACCGTACGTACCCAGGGATTCCGGTGGCGATCTCCACTTTCGCAATTGGCGATAAAAATAAACAATTGGCGATAAAAAAAATACAATTTCGAAAGAAAAAAAAAAAATAATTTGAAGTGGCGATTCTTTTTTTCCCCAGCGAATCACTGTGTACCAGAGTTACAGTTCTACTGAGTAAATTTAAGCTAGAGACCCAATCAGTACCAGCCTGAACTCACATGAAATATTTTTGTTGGACCCTAGTTTCTAAGCAGACACAATGTTATTCCCTGGATATTCTGCAAGGATAAAAACTACTTTAGAAGTATTAGTTTATATCAGTTTCCTAATTCTAACACATTTCAATTGAAAGATATTTTAAAAATGTCATAATTACTATCTAAAGTACGAATCAGATCTGATTCGCTACTCTGCAGGGGAATGCTATGGGAGGAACTGTAACTCTGGTACGTACGGTACGGGAGGGTCACAGAGTTACAGGCTGCAACTAAAAGTGGATTATCTTCCTTGGTTTCCTATTATAAATTAATTGCGGTACTCTCCTTTATATAAAATAATTTCATATACAAATATTGCCATTTTGCATCAAAACGTTAAAATGGGCCCTGGTATGAGCAAATTAATGACATATATTATGTAAGTACAGTCCAAACATTGTTATTATGCTGTGTATAGCTCATGAATATCTGAGAGAGAAAAAACATCTCTTTTTTTCTCAGATGTTATGAATTTTGTCAATAAACATTTATTTTTTTACTTTCTATAAATCAGAAAAGCTTAAAATATTTAACAAATATTATTTACAAACATATTGAAATAACGCAACATTATTTTATTGAAAAATATGTTAATTTGATGCTTTATCACTGTTTTTATACGCCCGTTTGAAAAAACGGGACGTATTATATATTCCTCTTGTACGGGCGGCAGGCGGGCACAGCTTGTCCACTCAATAAGTAGAGTGCTACTTGACGGATTGTAACCATATTTGGTATACATGTTTATCACGGCAAGCCGAAGAAGCCTATTGATTTTCAAAACTTTCCGATGACTTATCTCCCCTTGGCGGCCATTTTTAATTTTCGCACTCTGTATCCTTGTCCACGCAATAACTCAAGTTCTACTTCACCGATCGAGACCAAATTCGGTATACATGTTTATCATGGAAAGACAAAGAAGCCTGTTTTGAAAAAATTCCGATACTTATCTCCCCTTGGCAGCCATTTTTAATTTTCGCACTCTGTATCCTTGTCCACGCAATAACTCAAGTCCTACTTGACCGATCATAACCAAATTTGGTATACATGTTATCACATCAAGGCGAAGAAGCCTATTGATTTTGAAAAATTTCCGATGACTTATCTCCCTTTGGTGGCCATTTTTAATTTTCGGACTCTGTATCCTTGTCCACGCAATAAGTCGAGTTCTACTTGACGGATCGTAACCAAATTTGGTTTACATGTTTATCACGTCAAGATGAGTTATCTCCCCTTGTTGACTGGCCTTGCCTCGATGGGCGTATATTGTGACCTTCGGCACTCTTGTTGAAAATTCCACAGGAAAATGCCACTTTACAAAAGTAACTTTAAGTAAGCCAACATGACTGTATATCAAGAAGTCACGACTACTTTATCCACACCATTTCAGTTCACTCAGCTCTAAGTGGGTACCAGCTGAGTTAATGACTGGGAATTTTGATTTATTTAATATTTTATGTAAATGTATCTACGTCAATTGGAGATGGAATAAGTGAGCTGCATTATTAACACTAATTGGGATGATTAAAGTCACCATTTACCATTAATTAACCACTTACCTAGTGCTAACGACCACCTGGGAATAGCGACCACCTGTCCACAACGGCCAGTTAAAAATCCCCCCGTCCAATTTTGTTCTTTATAAGACCTTGGAATAACAACCACCCCGAACTGCGACTAGCGGCCAGCTATTTTCATTCCCACACGGCATTTTTGTATGTGAACAGCGGCCATGTCAAGTTTTTGTCGGCAAAAAATAAATAGCACCACAATCGCTATTTTCCTTTCATTCCAATCTGGCCGCTATCATTTGAATTGAACTGGTCGTATCCAATTAGTCATCGATTACATTCGCATACATTGACACAACGCTCTTTTCAAAACATTTACCTTGCCTGATATGGTCGGTGTCATTTTGGCGACATTAAACATTTTCCATGAAAAATATTGCATGACGCCATTAACGGTAATTCCCGATATGTATTCCGTGTCGTGTATTCCAATAGGCAAAATGCAATTCCGCGTAAGTCATAAAACTCCATCATTAGTTGGCAAACTGTGTTTACACAATGCTGATTCGTCTACAGTGACAAGACTAAGACTTCAAACACACCGCGCTTGTCAAGTATTACTACGTGTAAATTTCACACCGCGGGGCACAAGGCCATATCAAAGATCAATACACGCGGTTGCTGAAGTCAGTCACGTAGTCCACACTAGACTGGTACCCTGTCGGATGCGCAGCATAGCGAAACAATACTACTGGGAACCAGTCTAAAGTGACACAACAAACGTGTTTATGTGAATTGGGTCTCGATCTCCGACAAATCCCGGCTTATTGCATTAGTGGCCAGACCAGGCAGTGGATTCGCGTAGTCTGACCATGGTTTACAATGCTCGCCAATTCGTCATAGGCTTGTAGTAACAGAAATCTCCTTTCCGGTCCTCTCCGGTTTCTAGTCATACCGGAGGGGCAAGGTATCGGGTACGTTTTGACCCGCACCCGAGGTATCGATCGGCCGACTCGTCATAGGGCTGAGATGTCAGGAAGCGAAAACGCGAATTTACACCTGTCCGCTTCTAGACGACTTTCAATTCCGGTGTAAACAATTCGTAATTATAAAGAATTTGGAAAAACATGTCTACTGTCAAGTTTTATTACGTTTATGCGTTTTTAAAACAGGTGCCCGCCGGGCATGTGAGATTGGAAAATTTACACGTCCGTCGCGATTTCTACACTTCTCGGGCATCGGGCACCCGGCTAATTTTGCAGACTGCAATTATTTACTAATTTATAAATACGGTATTTATAATTTGAAATAAAACTTGCATGCAGCAGTAATTGCCATATGGGTTGATTGGGTTACACTCTGTATGCTGTTACAGTAATCCATTCAGAGAGCCTTAGCTTGTAGCTGTCGATGGATAAAAATATCCGATCAGATCAGACGCACAAATGTACATGTACTTGTTCTGTTGTGTTTCAGACCGAAAGGGGAACGACAGTTGGCCATACCGTCTCAGACATCTCTGGGGCTTCCCATTGGTTACATGGAGGTAGCACACTCGAGTAAGGATCCCGATCAGAAGCGTTCAGATGATGATGAAACTTTAATTGTCAAGGTATGTGGCAGAGTGCTTTAAAAACTGGCTGCTAGTCCAATGAATATGGCATGCTTTATAACAGTTGCGATGATACTCTTGCTAATGGAACAGAGCCGACTCAGTGAGTGGATTGAAGAAGTGGAATATCTTACTCTAACTGGCTGCAAACAAATGGTATATTATCAGAGCTACAGTTAAGGTGCGTAATTTGACCAACTTGGGGTGAAATTTTGTTATTTCTTCATAAAAAATGGCAAGTTGGGAGTCATTTAGAATCGTCTCATTGAGACGATTCTAAAGCACTCTCAACTTGTCATTTTTTATGGAGAAATAAGAAATTTACCTCGAAATTACGCACCTTAACTGGAGTTCTGTATTATTAATGGCATGTTAGCAATAGCAACTGTATGTCCTGTCTGTAGGGAGTTAGTGTGCTTTATAAAACATATTAAAATTGTATTTCTGTATTTTCAGCTTAACATTTGGTAGGGTACAAGTATCGTAACAATGAATTATAGATCTTACTTGATCCAGTTTAGTTATGGTGCGTGGTGTAAGATCAGAAAATGTCCTTCAGTGATGAACGTTTCTATTGTAACAATGTTGATTGTATGGTGCTCCCACCCCCATTTCCACCTGTATATGACTTTGCTTGACATAAAAACCAAATTGTTGAATTTTGGAGACTATTGTAAACCATGTATATACTATGTGTTACAGAAAGCCTGGGACATTGCACTGGGTCCCCTGAAGCAGATTCCAATGAACTTTTTCATCATGTGGATGGCTGGCAACACAATCTCCATATTCCCTATCATGATGGTCGGAATGATGTTCTTCAGACCTATCCAGGCCCTCATGTCTGCTCAAGCCAGTAAGTCAGGCCTATCCGTGCCCTCATGTCTGCTCAAGCCAGTACTATCCAGGCCCTCATGTCTGCACAAGCCAGTAAGTCAGGCCTATCCAGGCCCTCATGTCTGCTCAAGCCAGTACTATCCAGGCCCTCATGTCTGCTCAAGCCAGTAAGTGAGGCCTATCCAGGCCCTCATGTCTGCTCAAGCCAGTAAGTCAGGCCTATCCATGCCCTCATGTCTGCTCAAGCCAGTAAGTGAGGCCTATCCAGGCCCTCATGTCTGCTCAAGCCAGTAAGTCAGGCCTATCCAGGCCCTCATGTCTGCTCAAGCCAGTAAGTCAGACCTATCCAGGCCCTCATGTCTGCTCAAGCCAGTAAGTCAGACCTATCCATGCCCTCATGTCTGCTCAAGCCAGTAAGTCAGGCCTATCCAGGCCCTCATGTCTGCTCAAGCCAGTAAGTCAGACCTATCCAGGCCCTCATGTCTGCTCAAGCCAGTAAGTGAGGCCTATCCAGGCCCTCATGTCTGCTCAAGCCAGTAAGTCAGACCTATCCATGCCCTCATGTCTGCTCAAGCCAGTAAGTCAGGCCTATCCAGGCCCCTCATGTCGCTCAAGCCAGTAAGTCAGGCCTATCCATGCCCTCATGTCGCTCAAGCCAGTAAGTCAGGCCTATCCACCAGGCCCTCATGTCTGCTCAAGCCAGTAAGTCAGACCTATCCATGCCCTCATGTCTGCTCAAGCCAGTAAGTCAGGCCTATCCATGCCCTCATGTCTGCTCAAGCCAGTAAGTCAGGCCTATCCTGGCCCTCAAGTCTGCTCAAGCCAGTAAGTCAGACCTATCCAGGCCCTCATGTCTGCTCAAACCAGTAGTATCCAGGCAGGCCCTCATGTCTGCTCAAGCCAGTAAGTCAGGCTTATCCAGGCCCTCATGTCTGCTCAAGCCAGTAAGTCAGGCCTATTCAGGCCCTCATGTCTGCTCAAGCCAGTAAGTCGGGCCTGTCCAGGCCCTCATGTCTGCTCAAGCCAGTAAGTCAGGCCTATGCAGGCTCTCATGTCTGCTCAAGACAGTAAGTCAGGCCTATCCAGGCCCTCGTGTCTGCTCAACCCAGTAAGTCGGACATATTCAGGCCCTCATGTCTGATCAAGCCAGTAAGTCAGGCCTATCCAGACTTTCATGTTTGCTCAAGCCAGTAAGAGAGGCCTATCCAGGCCCTCATGTCTGCTCAAGCCAGTAAGTCAGGCCTATCCAGGCCCTAATGTCTGCTCAGCCAGTATAATCAGGCCGGAGCTGCTCGGCCTAAGAAGCCAGTAAGTCCAGCCTCATGCATCAATGTCTGGAACAAGCCAGCCCTAAGTAAGTCAGCCTAATCCAGGCCCTCATGTCTGCTCAAGCCAGTAAGTCGAGCCTAACCAGGCCCTCGAGTGTGCTCAAGCCGGTAAGTCAAGCCGATCCAGGCCCTTGAGTCTGAAGCCTCGCTCTCAGCATCAAAAGAATGGTATTTTTTATCCCCTAGGTCTTTTGGATGAGAAACCAAGCTCCCACCTCTGTATGAAATTAATGACTGTTGCTTGAACAGCATTACTTTCATATCTACCATACTTTGACTATTAAGGCCTATCCACATACTCGTATCACTCATTGTCGCGCCTGCTTTAGCAGAAGTCCCACCTTTTCTGTTGTCGTCGTCCGAAATGTCAAAAAGTTTGTACAAACTTCGTCATCATGGTATAACTTTAATATTACTTGACGGATTGCTTCAATATTTGGACACTTGATACATATGAGAATTGTGAACACACCCATGCCGCCATTAACATGACCTTGACCTTTTTACCTTCATATTTTTGCGGAAACACTTAGCCATTTTTTTGCATCAGAAAGTTTGTACAAGCTTCTTCATCACGGTGTATAACTTTTATATTTCTTGACGGTTTGCTTCAATAGTTGGATACTTGATACATGTGAGCAATTGGAATATACTCATGCCACCATTAACATGACCTTGACCTTTGTTACTTTCACATTTTTACGGAAATACGTAGCCATTTTTTTGCGTCAAACATTTTGTACAAGCTTCTTCATTATGGTATACCTTTAAAATTACTTGAAGGATTGCTTCAATATTTGGACACTTGATACATATGAGATTTCGGAACACACACATGCCGCCATTAACATGACCTTGACCTCTTGAACCCAGGGTTGGCCGGGAAATACAGGGGGCGGGAATTCCCAGCAGGAAATACCGGTATTTCCCGTCCCGGGAAATACTCCCCAAAGTGGGAAATACCGGGAAATATGAATTTTGATGTTATTATTTGATAATTAAAGTTATTTAAATTAAGTTTTAAGCTCAGTAATAGTTAATTAAACAATCAACAACTTAATAATTAGATATAGGGGTTATTTACAATATATAGATCTGTTTCATTCCCAGCTAGGGGTACTCATCAGGTGGAATATTTGGCAACTATGACATTTATATTTTGGTTGTATTATTTTTTATGCCACTGGGTTTCGAAGAAACGGGTGGCATATAGTGTTTGGACCGTCCGTCTGTCCGTCTGTCCATCCGTCACACTTTTCGGTTAACCACTTTGTCACAGTTTCTCAAATATGCTGCAGGTGGCATCCGCGTTCGACAGACGCATTTCTTGTTTGTAGATACTTTGCTAGATACAATTCACAAGGATAACGTCATCATGATCAGACTATGTTTAGACAACAGGCTGTTAATTGTCAACCTTCTCCCACACTAAATGAGAATAATCTTAGCATGCATGATGTGCATACACATAGTCTCTTACAAGTCTTATATGACTGACAATGTACTGTTGTTTTATGCTTTGAATTTGTATTACTTATTTGCATTATTATTATTATGACATTTATTTAATGTGAAGACCTTGGGCCACGATGGTACGTATGAGATACAGTACCTAAAATCGTTAAAATTAGCCAAAAGCCTACTAATGTCTACTTATTTGCATGTACATTGATGAGACTTTAATATACTTTAATAAACCATCAGACTATTACAACAGGCTGTTAATTGTCAGCCTTCTCTCACACCTTTTGTGTCCTACTGTATAATAAGAACCCAGGTGGTCTGTATATGGTCATGTCAAGTTGTAAAACAATTACACTTACACTGTACATGGATTACCCCTGTTATCAACAGGGATTTTCTCAAAATTCCAAAAGCAGCTTTTATTAGTGGCAGGTTACTATAGTAATGAGGGGTGTTCTCATATACAATAAAATAGACAGTTGGCAAATACTACATAGACTTGTATATAGGGAAGAAAATTGTCTAGAAAATAATGATGTTATTTTCTCTAAATAAACTTATTATTTCTTTTTTTATTACAGAATGTTTTACCTGTAGGCTTATCAGTCTACACAGATATAAACCATAGTAGATATAGGGGAATATAGAAACTCATCTTGACCTTTTGGAATGAAAAAGACCACCAAGATTAATATTTCCCGGTATTTCCCATTTCCCGGTATTTCCCGCCGTCCTGGGAAATACTCTTATTTCCCGGGAAATTGCCAACCCTGTTTGAACCTTCACATTTTTTTGCAGAAACACTTAGCCTTGTTTTTTATGTCAAAAGGTTTCTTCAACCTTGACCTTTTTAGTATTTTAAATATGCACTTCGCTGATGGTTTTTGTGATGCTTACTTTAGCATATGCCCATGATCATGTTACGGTCAAATGCCTCGGCAGGCGCGACACCGCTTCCGTGGCAGAATTCTTATTTTGTATATGTATACCTTAATGTTGAACAGGCATAAAACCAGATTCAGTCAATCATAAAGTGTACATGAGCTTGCTGTTGAATGGACATAAACCCCTTTCAATCAGTCAGAGATTTGGCCCATATATATGACCTGGTTGTTGAATTGATGTAAAAATAAATGCCATTCAGTCGATCAGAAATTTTATGCATATCTAATGCTATTGAACATACCTCGTTATTGAATGTACTTGAAACCCCATTCAACATTTAGCTAATGTGAACCCCTACTGAATGGGACTGTCAAGCTGGTCTCATTGAGTATTTAGACAGTGTATATCTCTGTCGGGTATGGAAGGTGTTCGAGCCAATTCCCACATAAGCCGAATCGATTAAAAACTGTCAAAATACCATATGAGACCGACATGACAGTCCCAATGGCCTACCGTATGTTCCCTCCCTGTTTCAGCGGCGTTCAAGACGATAGATGGGCCCCAGGCGCCTCTACAAAAATTTGTCTACCTGTTTGGCAACATCGTGTGTGTGGGTCTCGCTGTGTATAAATGTCAGGTCATGGGACTCCTACCCACGACCACATCTGATTGGCTGGCCTTCGCAGAACCCCAGCGGGTATGATGCAGTGGTTTTTCTATTTTCAGAGTAGAAAATATAGGTGGCTATAATTCCAGCACAAACATATTTACACAATTCCCTAACATTTGATTGGCCTGTAGCAAGTCTCTGTCCAAAATTTATATCCTAGTAAACTCCCACGCTGAACTACTTTCCATAACTGTGAGGCGCAGTTAAATAAGTCTTAAGAAAACGGAAAATAAACACATTTTCTTGATGAATTTATTTCAAATGCTGGAATTATAAGGAATGAATGGCCTTTTTGTGGAATTTATCGGGGATATAAACTTGGAAAAGTCGCGGGAATACTGGACGAGGCCTTCCGGCCTTCGTCCAGTATTCCCGCGACTTTTCCAAGTTTATACCGCGATAAATTCCACAAAAAGGCCATTAATTCCTATAGTAACTGGAGAAATAGCACTTATTATACTCCGGCATACATAGTATGTCAAGGTTTTTTTATGCCCACCTCTATAGTGGAGGGGGCATTTAGTGTTAACCTTGTCCGTCCCTTCCGTTCTTCGGCTGTCCATCACCAACCTTGTAACTCGTAAAACTTTTAACTGTAATAGCTAGACCTGAAACTTGGTATGTAGCTTCATTATGATGAGCAGATGCGCAAAGTTTTATTTCGATTTTTTATCCGACCCCCGGGTCATGGATTATCTCCCCGTTTTCTACTTAGAATTTGGCAATTTTGCGTTGTATCTCATAAATTTTTTAAACCGTCATAGCTACAGACCTGAAACTTGGTATGTAGCTTCCTTATGACGAGTAGATGTGCAAAGTTTATTTTGATTTTTGATTCGATCCCCAGGTCATGGATTATCTCCACCTTTTCAACTTAGAATTTTCCAAGTTTGGCTTTTAACTCGTAAAACATTTAAACCCTAATAGCTACACACCTGAAACATGGTTTGTAGCTACTTTATGACGAGGAGATGCGCGAAGTTTATTTCGAGTTCTGATTCCACCCCCTTTTCCGACTCTTTTTGTCTCTTTTACTATCAAAGTGGTATGTGGAGCATCCGTGTTCTATCAACACCTTTGCTAGTTTGATAGTATGTCCATCCCGCCCGAGTTGAAACCTAGGTCCCACCTCTATATGGCCTTTTTATTAGCTCACCTGAGTGAAGCTCATGTGAGCTATTGTTACCGCAATGTGTCCGTCGTCCGTCCGTCGTCCGTCCGTGAACATTTTCAAACGTCTTCTCCTCGGTCACCATTGAGCCTATAGTCACCAAACTTCATGGTCTTGGTCCTTAGGTAGGGGTTTACAAAATTGTTAAAATGACGTCATTACGTAATCCAAGATGGCGGCCATCTAAAAATAGCACATATTCTTCAAAAATCTGCTTCTCAAGAACCGCCATCCGGATTTCAACGAAACTTGGTAGGAATGATCGATGTACAATGCTCTTTGTTAAAATGGTGCCCCCGGGGTCAAAAATGGGCGTGGCCCGTGGGGTCAAATTGGGGTCAAAATTTTTTTTGGACCGAATATGGTCATGTCTATATCAAATCGAAGGTATCAAAGAGGCGATCGCTCTGGTACATTTAGAGATTTCAAAATTCTTCTTCACACGAACCGCTTGGCCCATGGTGGCCAAACTTCACAGTTATGGTCCATGGGTGAAGCCTTTTCAGATTTGTTAAAACGTAGGTCGTCGCTAATCCAATATGGCCACCGTCTAAACATAGCACAAATTAATCTTCTTCTCATGAACCGCCAGTCGGATTTCGACGAAACTTGGTAGGAATGATCGACGTAGAATGCTCTTTCATAGGTGTTAAAATGGTGACCCCGGGGTAAAAAATGGGTGTGGCCCGTGGGGTCAAATTTTATTTTTAACCAAATATGCTCATGTCATATATCAAATTGAAGGTATCGATGAGGCGATTGCTCTGGTGCAATATTTGTCGGAATTGGATGATTATGCTATCCATGATGGCCTCCAAAAGGTCCATTTATTCGTGTACATGTATGTCTAAAAGCATATTGTGAATGTGTTGATGGTCTTACATGTGTGATGAATTAATATTCCTTATGAAATAGGTCAACACATTTAATATGTAATGAACAAATATTATATATTCTATAAGCACAGCATCATACAGTGACACTGCACTAATCGTCTAACATGTTTCTGTGGTGGTCGCATTTATGTTCATATTACACTAGTATATACTCATTTTTAATACACTGTGCTATTGCACTATGAAACACAGGTGATCGGCGTGTTGATAGGATCGTGTATTATACTCTAATAAGTATAATACACTATCCTATCAACATGCCGATCGCCTGTGCTATGAAAGCCTATTTTATGTAATAAAATGGTTTAAATGTCTTGTTTCTATTGTAGAGAATGGAGTGGTCGGGCGGTGGTGCCGTGCTGTAAGGCTATGTAGCCGGGTGTGGTCGAGGGACAGCAGACAGGGCAAAGCTGGGCGTGGCCTACGTACAACACAACCATCATGAAATAGCATACACATGTATTATATTAGGCCAACTGTCAAATAAATTCCATTGTCGTATTGATTTCGAAAAAAGTAAACAAATATCGATGGTCTAGTAACATAAGGTCGTAACTGCTATGCTTTAGCATAGCAGTTACGACCTTCTGTTACTAGACCATCGATATAATACTGGTACTTTCATTTGAAATGTATGTCAACCATCAAAGTTTGAAAATAAATATCTACGAAAACAGATGATGTGACAAGAATGCTATGAAATTCCTGCCCGGTTGTTATTGCAGTTTAAACTGGACCCTATTTCACTAATTTGTGTCCGATAAAAACGTTTTTATGTAGAGTTTATGAATTTGCTTCTCACATTAACATTACGGTATTCCCATTAACGTTATTCCCAAATGCTACAATTTTACACCTACATGTATATATATATATCATTGAATGTGAACAGATCCTCAAAAGATTTGCCAACATCGGCTGCCATTTCAAACGTTACTGTAAATTTCAATTTTAGTCGTACAAAGTCGTACAAAGTTTAGTGAAACAGGCCCCAGGTATTCATATGCAGGTGTAAAATATTGTTTGATAATTTATGAATTTGCCATTTGCTAATTGATGTCTTCAGACTCGCCATCTTAACCCTTTATACACTACAGACCTCTATTGTGGTGTTGGCAAACAGTGTAGATCCAGATGAGCCGGCTCGTGACGAGCCGTCTCATCAGGATCTGCACAATTTTCATATTTTTCAGAACAAAACCCCCCGTTTTCATAAATGGACTAGTCTGAAAATCATTTTGTGACAATTGGATCGGGTGCAAAATTTACCTATCAAAATACATTCCAGTTCCTTAGGGGTGAAAGGGTTAACTTTGCCCTGTAGCTGTATGTTTTGATCAACCGATGAACTGAATAGGGCTGTTTGCAGATAGAAGGGATCTTATCACATTTCTGACAAGTGTAGACTTATTCACAGTAAAATCATGATTTATATTCTTCAGTCTCGGCCAATCAAACTGCTTAATTTCGAGTATCCCCAGCTCTCATAAAGTTGTTCCTTTTCACATGTCTCATAAAATGTGTGCACTACTTTAAGTGCATATATTGACAACATATGCCAAAAGTAAAAGTTGTCAAATTTGCACAAAATTGTGATATTTGACCAGAAAACAAGCAGCAATTCGCTAAATCAATAAAATAAATCAATTAAAAATAACACCTTCAGTACTCATTTCTGATATGAGTGGCCAAGAAATTCTGAGTATGCCTGCTAAATGTTAAAAAACGTGGTCATTTTCATAACTTCTCCAAGAATTATGTAGAGTAAATAGCGTAACCTCCTTTGGCAGATGACAAAACAATGGAATGAAAATCTCTTCTGGTTGTCACACAAACAACTGGCCAATTAGCTGCACGCATTTTATGAGATACATTTGAGTGAATCAGACTCGTCTACATGGCTTCATTTAAGAAGTGATTGTTCCATTAATGCACACATTTCATGATAAAACTGTTTTGACAGGAGTGCAAATATGTTTGTTATATATAATGTTGATATAACTCTGTATTTATCATTGTCCATTTATCAGGGATGTGAATCTTCCTCTTTTTAGAGGATTTCCTTTTTTATTAAAAAATTTCATGAAAAAAAGTTGCTGAACTGTGTCCAAACTGCTGGAAAGTGATAAAATTTTGGAGGGGGTAGGAGTGTTTCCTCTCTTTTTTTACCAATTTCCTCTTTTTTCACAATTTCCTGTTGGCAGCCCTGATTTATGTGCACATGTAGTTTTCGTTGCTTAAGCGCACGGAAATACGAGAGAACAGGATACACCTTTTGAGAACAAACTCTGATAGTTTTACAATCGCAGGCCCAGATGTGAATATTAAAAACAACATATTCCTCTGATGTCGTGGTGAAAATCATGAAGTTTCGTTGGTCAAGGCTGAGCTGTGCTCAGTCTCAGCCAATCAAACTGCTTGATTTTGATTGAATCTTCGAGAATATGCTCCGAATATTTTGTAATCAAATATCGAGATTGAAAAGCTGCCTCTCAGTTTTGAGTGTTGTATCACAGTGCAATATATGTCGTCAGTCAAGAATAAATTTGTCACAACCGTTGCTTTGTCATTGTTGTGTTTCTGTGTGAGTCATGTTTCGATATGTATGTATTTCAGGGATTCCGCTGGCGATCGCCACTCGCAATTGGCGATAAAAATAAACAATTGGTGGTAAAAAATTACAATTTTCGAGAGAAAAAAAAGTGAAAAAAAAGAAGAACAAATATGTTTTTTTGTTTTTTTGAAGTGGCGATTGTTTTTTTCCCCAGCGGAATCCCTGGTATTGTTAGACATTTCAACATCACAGGCCTGTATAGTGGTATTGGCAAAAAGTGTAGTCCCAGATGAGCCAGCTCGTGACGAGCCGTCTCAGTCAGTATCTTCACTTTTTGGAAGTAATTTCATATTTTTTGAGAACAATACATCCCCTTTTCATAAATGGACTAGTCTGAAGATCATTTTGTGACTTTAGAATATCCAGTTACATCGTCACGAGCCGGCTCATCTGGATCTACATTATTTGCCAATACCACTATACAGGTCTGTAGTGTTGAAAGGGTTAAATCCATAACGCAATAGTGAAAAATGATTGCCCTGATAGGCTGATATCTACATTCTGACCCGAGGCTACACTGGTCACAGACTCAATAGGCCCCTTGTTGTCATGGTGGAGAATATGGACTACGATCTGGAAAGACTTTGCATATTTCATTCCTGATCACTGTATGTATTTCCAGTCAAGACCCTGGGACCCGTTTCACTAAACTTTGTACGACTAAAATGTTCGTAAGTGCAAATTTAGGATCATCTGGAAATTTCAATTGATGGATTTACATTTATTAATGTAAGATTTACAGACTATCATAATTTTGCACTTACGAACATTTTAGTCCTACGAAGTTTCGTGAAACGGCCCCCTAATGCGAGGGATTGGATGTGGTTGATCCCATAAGCCCTATTTCTCCAGTCACAGCCACATCGTCGTTCAAAGAGTTAGCCCTCCCACCATGTTGAACGATACATACCATAATAACCCTAAATATTCAGACATCATTTATTTGTGAAATCACATAAAAATATATGGTTTCCCTACAAGTGAGCGTGCCAATATTTAGGGTTAGTATGGCAGTACTGGTTTCGTCACAATAACAATGTATTTGGATACAATTTGTTTGGGAAACCCCTATTTATTTACCAAAGCAAATTGTGTCGAATATTTAATTTTATTACAGTAATACCATTATGTATCGTTCAGAGTGGGTGGGTGGGTGGGGTGGTTTTGAGAGTTATTTTCTGAATTAATTCTTAAGAGTCTTTCACCTGTGTTCATGATTGTGCACACGTTTGCTGCCTGACCTGTGTATATCAGGTATCACATTCCTGCAGCCTGATGTGGGTATAAAACATGTTTGTTAAATTATACGCATTGTGTGCCGGATGATCTATCGAATATTCAATATGTGGTTGTTCACTTTATTGACTAATTGACAATTATATGTGCTGTGATTGGAGAAATTAGGCTTTGCGACCAGTGTAGACTCTGATCATCCTGTGCAGGCTGATCAGGGTCTGCACTGTGCATCATTTAGGCAGTGAGAAACCAGCCATGGTTCTAACAATCATGATGTATCCTGATCAGGTTACTCGATCATGTGTTAGATTGTCCATAAATGTGATACGCCCCGTTTCTCCAGTCACAGCCACATATTTGATCAAGTACAAGTACAAAACTCTTCATTCACTCAGTCCATACAAAATGGCACCATGAGGTCAAAATCGACGAGGTTATGTTCCATTCATTTACTTGTATATAATGTCCCAGCTTTGGGCATATGATATTTGTGAGAACTGTATTCCCAGATGTGGGCAGGGTATGCACTGTTTTCCATTCAGTGACGGAAACAATTCAAACAAACATACTACATGTAGTTCCTTATCAGTCTGCAGGATTGAACTTGATCGGGAGCCTATTTCACCAACATTGCAAAGTATACTTAATATCTAGCAAAGTATACTTTGAGGGAGTAATCTTTTTGTTTTCCCTAAATGCATTATTTCATATAGAACTAACGACTGCATGTATTTGATGATTAAACGTATGGAGAATTATTATACTGAATTTATTACATTATCACAGCCAAAATGGCTGTGATAATGTAATAAATTTAGTATAATAACAATTTATAAATTTATCATAAAATTTAAAATTTCTCCCTCGAAGTATACTTTGCTAGATAAGTATACTTTGCAATGTTGGTGAAATCGGCTACAGGAGCTAGATGGGCCACAAAAGTCATCAGGCCTATTTCTCCAGTCACAACCAGAAAGATGGCTGGAGAAATGGGGCTTATTGGTTATGCCACCAGTGTACTGCCCTACCAAGTCAAACTGCAGTATCTGTTAAACTGCAGTATCTGCACTATGATGCTATGCTTACCCTGTGCAATTATCCCAAGTCAAATTGCAGTATCTGTTAAACTGCAGTATCTGCACTATGATGCTATGCTGACCCTGTGCAATCATTCCAAGTCAAATTGCAGTATCTGTTAAACTGCAGTATCTGCACTATGATGCTATGCTGACCCTGTGCAATCATCCCCAGGTGGGGATGATTGCACAGGGTCAGCATAGCATCATAGTGCAGATACTGCAGTTTAACAGATACTGCAGTTTGACTTGGGAGGGCAGTGTAGTCCCAGATCGGCCTGCGCATCCGCACAGTCTGATCAGGCCCTACACGGCTTCCCATTCATTCTTACAAACTGTATACATGTATATCCAGATCAGACTGCATGCATTTGCTAGAAGATCAGTATCTAGACTGACCAGAAATGTCATGAGCCCCCCTTCCCAGTCACAGCCAGAAATAAGCCTGGTTTTGTTAGCTGTGCCTCATATACATGCACCATTGTTGTCTGAAGGCTGGACATCACGTGATTGATGGTCAATGTACCTGACAAATGATTTGTGACTGACTGGAGAATAGGTATTGTGTCATTTGTGTCCAATCAAGCTCCTCATATTCTGACACACAACTATGAGTACAGTACATAAGAACTACTGTCTATTTTAGGAAACCTGCCCACATTTTACGGATACAGGCGCGGATACAGGGGGAGGGTCCAGGGGGTCCGGACCCCCCCCCCCCACCCCCTGCTCCCGGCAAAAAAAAAAGACGAAAATCTACAATACTCGAATAGTTGGATGACTTTTTTTGTGGCCTAGGTGTCAGGAAATCGCATCTGCGGCGATCTGGCATCTAAACATTTCCTGTCTGTGGGGGGGCCCCCAGACCCCCCCTACTTTACGATTTCGCGCTCGCGGAGGTCAGCTATGCTGACTTGTAATTACAGACCCCCCCAATTATTTCTGTATCCGCGCCTGGGATATATAAATAATGCAAAAACAATATTGTTTTCAATAATATTAAATCTTATCAAACTGTAAGATTTTATTGCGAAAAAACAATTTCCCCATGTTAAATCCCCATATACACATTTTTCTAATTTCAGAAATAGTGGACCGATTTTCAAAATGTAACTTTTGCTTTCTTAGTTAACTCATTTCCCCCAAAAAAAATCATGCTTCCGACGCCCTTGCTGTTACTGCACATGCTGAGCTCGGCCTGGTAGCCAGCGTTGTACGGTTCCTTCCCTTCTTTAGCCGGTGGAGCAGAATTTACTCCCACCTTCATATGCCCAGTATCCGATTTCAACAACATTGCAAAGCATACTTATCTAGCAAAATATACTTTGAGACAGTAATCATTTTCTTTTCCCGAAATGCATTATTTCATATAGAACTACCGACTGCATATATTTGATGATTAAAAGTATGCCGAATTATTATACTGAATATATTACATTATCACAGCCAAAATGGCTGTGATAATGTAATAAATTCAGTAAAATAAAAAATAATAAATTTATCCTTAAATTGAAAATTTCTCCCTCAAAGTGTACTTGGCAAGAAAAGTATACTTTGCAATTTTGGTGAAATAGCAGGTGTATGCTACCGCTGCGCTAATATTACCAATATTTGTCAATTTGAGCCTGAGCTGAGCCTACAGTTCAATAGATGTTTAGAAACGTTGATAATCTGGGCAAGATTAACGCAGGCGGTTGTGGATGTAGTTTTTGTTTGCATTTTCTTCTGTGTGCCCATGCGTCCGTCCATATCATATGAATCAAATGTTTCAGGTGCCGAATGCATGGGGAAACGTAAGTCAGATTACTCATTTATTATCATCAATATGTTAATTCAATAACTCACGCATGCGGCCCCAGGTCCAAAATAGAGAAGATACTGAGAAGACCATCGGAATGAATAGCGATGCACTAAAAGTCTATATGCTTCCATTTCATCGAGGAATAGGTGAAAATGACTTAAAACTTCTTGTTTTTCTTTACCCTATCTAACTACCCATTCCCTAGCCCACGCATGCGGCCCACATGTCAAACGGGAATTAAATATTACTTTGAAATATGTGCTAGAGCCTTTGCAAAACAAGTTTTAAGTAGGGTATATGTGACTGGAGAAATGGTTACCAGTGTAGATCCAGCTCAGCCTGTGCATCCGCACAGTCGGGCTATATGAGTGTGTTATTTTATATGGAGCTACACTGGTCACATATCCCATTTATCCAGTCAAAGCCACATATATGTATATCTGTACCCACAACTGATATGAGAGGTGACCAATGAGGGATCGTAGTTAGTTATTTCCCTTTGTAAATATATTTATAGAAATCCGGTCCTGTGGCTTATTTTAGCGTTTATTTCTTACTGAATAGTGCAAATATTGCGACTGCGAACAGGGTAGACCCAGATCAGACTGCACATGTGTGCAGTCTGATCTGAGTCTACGCTGTTTGCAATAAAACTTGATAAGTGTCTAAATATGAATCTGACATTTAATGAAGTTCCGGATCAGACTGCGGATATGTACGATAACCTGGATCAGTACTAGTCGAAAACACAATAATGGCTCCTTTACTCGTGCGACAGTCGCCCTTTTTACAAGCAGCAAGACCCTAACATATACAATTTGGACCGGACTTCTATAAATAAATTAAAAGGGAAATAACTAGCTACGATCTCTCATTTGAAATCTACTCGGTACATATATTCAAACGAAATTTCCAAAACACGTATTGTTTGGTCGTCGGCTGATAAAAAATGGATTTTATGACATCTGCGACCTGCGCAGACTTAGACCAGCAGTCGACTACCAGCATGCGCATCCGCGCTCTTGTGATCAGGAACTGCGATGTTTGCCATTCCGTCACTGAATTATACTAACTGTCATTAGCAAGACGATTAGCTTGTAATCATAGTAAGTGCTGTAGTGCAAGAGGTTAATATTTATAGCCCCACCCCCACTGGAATCCGTCAGTGCATCTGTCCATCCGTCACAAAACTTAACGTAGCGAGTAAATTTCTTGCAACTTCGTTAACCGTAAGGACGCGGGAAACGTAAATTTGTCGTTTGCTGTCGATTTATGTTTTGTCTTGTTTCTCAATAAAACATGGGTTGACAACACTTTAGAACATTTCCAATGGAAATGAAATCATTTCCAATGGAAATGATTCTAAACTGTTGTCAAAACATGGTTTTTATGAGAACAAATGGAAAATGAAAAATAAACAGCAGACGACAAATTGTAATTCAGCATTGTAAAGGTTAATTTCAGTTCATGGAAGTACTTGATATTGCATGCATGCATTCCTATGATCATCCTGTGACAAGTACACGTGTAGGGTGGGTGGTATGATGCACAGGTGGAAGACTCGGACCTGTGACACCATTACCCAACCCACTTGGTCTCGTACAGTTCTCTATTCTATTTATAGGTAATGGAATTTTGTAATGGACATTTTTTTTGTGTCACAGGTCCGAGTAGTGCACCTTTGGTATGATGAGGTATTCCGTAAGCCATCGCTTACTGACAAATCTCGTTGTAATTATAACGTCATAAGGTCCGTTTTCTCATCCGGATGCCTATTGTCCAAGGGCAGTGGGAACATTACGGGATATGTGGGTGTATGTATAATGAAATGTCTGCAGAAGACGTGGAGAAAGATGGTGTCACGTGTGACAGGTCATTATGGTTTATGGTGTGACGCGGTGCTGTCCGAGATACACGCCACGAAAAGTAAAATATACTGGTCGGTGGTCATTTACATATGAGACACGCCATGCGATTTTGTACCTTCGGACATCTGCGTAATTTCATGAAATTCGTTTACAAAATTTACAATATTTTTCATAAATACAGTCAATTGACAAAATTAATTCCACATGAACTCTGAAAATTGTGTTAACTTTTGATGCCATTTACGGAAAATATTGTAACTTTTATAAACGTATTTCGTGAAATTACGCATATATCCGAAGGTACAAACTTGCATGGCGTGTCTCATCTGTAGCTGTGACTGATGAAATGGGGCTTATGCGATTTGTGGCCAGTCTGATCCCTAACATTGAATTAGCAGCATGCTGGGAGTTTGCCTGACCGAAGGGCGAACAGTGTAGACCCAGGTCAGACTGCCCGGACGCGCAGGCTGACCTGGGTCTACACTGGTCGCATAACAAATAAGCCTCATTCTCCAGTAACAGATATATTTGCGTGCATGAATATAGGTGAACAATATTACTACACTTATTATGCACCCACGCGACATGTGTTGCTTTGTATGTAACAGGGGACAAAATGTGCATCCATATTCGTTCTAATAGTAGTTGCCACTCTAATTTAGTAGCCCTGTCACCCTCACATATTTCAATAACGACGTTATAGTAGGGACCCCTGTGTATTCCCGTCGGATTATTTTAGTAGAAACGATTTTATGGTATTACTTTGTTATTTAGGGCACACTGAGCTGAAAAAATTTGGTGCCATTTTTTTTCGCCGCCATCTTGGATATTTGGCGGCCATATTGAATTTAGTGACGTTTCCTCCTTATCCAAAGATATAAAGCAAGTATAATTCGGATTGTGCTACATGATGTTTGCAGTTTCTTGAAATAAACCGTTAGGATAATAACCTACGTATACAATCTAATCCGATATATTGCACTGGGCCTCCAAATATATCACGTAAAAAAACAAAATGGCCACCAAAAATGAGTTTTTTCTTTATTCAACCACGATGTTGAGTTCCATTAACTTCAGAACAGCTAGATTTTTGTGTAACATGTTGTGTAACTTATTTTCCTTTGGATTCCAAATAAATAATTGCTGTAATTTTATTCTGGCAGCCATTATGAACCATTGGCGGCCATCTTAGATTGTCATAAATACACATTAATATATCCATTACAACGTAATTCTCGAATCTATCACACATATAAACGGATTTCAGTCAGTACTTATTGTTGATAAATTGCCATTTAAATAGTATAGACCCATGCGATTCTACCATTCAAGATGGTCGACAGAAACAAAATGGCGGCCAAAGTACATAAAACATATTTTCCACATTTATTAAAATTTACATGAATATGTTATTCGCGTCGCTGATTCGAATGTCATCACCTAATCCTCGTGGGAATCCTAGTCATCTGAAATGTAGTCCACAGTGTTCTCACAATCGCTACACTTGCACAGAGCAGTACAAAGGAGTACATTTTAACACAAGAGCAATTGCGAGAACACTGTGTCCTACAACCACACTTAATGAGTTCCAGTACAGCTTCTGGAGCCGGCAATTCCACACTTTTCACTGGAATTATGTCTCCATCAACGGACCGCTCTCATCCGTGATCCAATATAGATGGAATCGTAGGTGTTGCATGTTTGTAACTCCTACCGATCCGTGTGACGTTGTTCGCTCTTTGCAGATGCGGCGTCAGTGCTCCGAATGTTGGTGGTAGTTTTTCGCCTTCCAGGTCCAGGAAAATAAGTTACACGACATATTACATAAAATCTAGCTGTTCTGAAGTTAATGGAACTCAACATCGTGGTTGAATAAAGAAAAAACTCGTTTTGGCGGCCATTTTGTTTTTTACGTGATATATTTGGAGGCCCAGTGCAATATATCGGATTAGATTGTATACGTAGGTCATTATACTAACGGTTTAAGTCAAGAAACTACATTCATCATGTAGCACAACCCGATTTATACTTGCTTTATATCTTTGGATAAGGAGGAAGCGTCACTAAATTCAAGATGGCCGCCAAACATCCAAGACGGCGGCGAAAAAAATGGCACCAAATATTTTTCAGCTCAGTGTGCCCTAAATAACAAAGTAAGACCATAAAATCGTTTCTACTAAAATAATACGACGGGAATAGTATATATCAACACAGCATTTCCTACTATTATGTTCCCATATGACTTCATTTAAAGGTACACGCCCACTCATTAGGTACAACATGTTCTTTGTATGAGTACATTCCCACTCAGTCGGCACAACATGTTCTTTGTATGAATTAAATAAGTGTATACTTGTGTCACTATTCCACCAGTTCTAAAAATTACAAGTGCCCGCTATACAGATATACATTAATAATTTAGTAATATTTATTTTACTGATAGTGACGCGCGGTGGTATCAGCCTATTTTCATATGCTATCTTTTAATTATTTATACTAATTAAATGTGTCACCTGAGAAAATAATATTTTCTACAGATTATAAAGCATGATTATTGCACATCAAAAAATAAATACAGATACTAATTTGTAATGTCCGTTCACATTTTAAGGAAACACGGTTATCACCCCTGATATCCGTGTGGACATTTACGTCTGATATAAAATGTATAATAATGCCAATCAGTACGTGGAGTAATGGTGAATGAATGCTCCAGATGATGTCGCTGATATAAAGAACATGTTGTGCCTACTGAGTGGGCATGTAACTTTAAGGACCAACTATTTACCTGATCATCGTTTGATTCAAAGATAATTGCTTCGTAAACGTGATGGAATATATGTATAACATATATGTGAATACTGCCTCGTTACTGTATCCTATACGGCACATGGGGTGGCCAAGTCTTTGTGTGTTCCAGCCATCAGCCAGTTTAACCTGTTCTGCCGTTTGAAAAAGAACGCAACATGTGAAGTAGAACATATGACATAATGTAGCCAGTGCCGTAGCCAGAGGTTCGAAATAGCCGAGGCCAACATAAGCGGCGGAAGACGATAATTATTGGGGGTGGAAGTGTGGAGGGCCCGAAGGGCCCGAGTTTGCTAGGCGGGTCCGGGGGCATGCCCACCCTGAAAATTTTGAAATCAAAGTGGTCTGAAACGCCATTTCCTGCATTCTCAGCAAAGTCTGAGCACATACTATGACTCCCATTTTTCCTATATTGGTATAAAAAAAAAAAAAAATAAAAAAAAAAAAATCGTGAAAAAACGGACGAGGCCATGGCCTCGTCTGACCTCAACGTGGCTACGGCACTGGTAGCTAATCATCACAGGTAGAAAAGCCAGGAGAACAGACTCCTGTCAATTATATTACACCAAACTGTATACTATTTCAGTTTTTTGGACAGGTTTGTGCCTGAATTTTTAACAACATGAACCAACATTATAAATAACATCATACACAGAAGATCGCACAGTGTATCACTTTCACCTGGCAAACCACACAACACATACCATATGTACCCACAACTGTATTCTGTTATTAGCTATCAAATCCAGTGACATGTAAGCAGTTACCTGAGTGTATTGTCCCTGGTGTCTACTCACCTACTATGCGAGTAAATATTGCTTTACCTATGAGCAACGTGTACAGTAACATAGGCTGTGCATCAAATTGGAAAGTGTACACGTTGAAATTCATTTTGAGATTGATGGGAGAAATGCTCAGATATCTCGTCTTTTGTATAGTTTGCTGGCATAATATTTATAGCTTGCACCATATTTTATTTGGTTTACTGTCATATTATTTGCTGTATGTGTCAAATGGACGACGTGGTGAAACTATACTCCGTGCTTCATATAGTATATAATAATAAGACAATATTCACATATGTTATATTCATATATCACATCACTCTTTTATGAAGCAATTATCATGGAAGTCAAGTGTATCTATATATCAGCTAATACCTTAAAACAACATCATTACAGTAAAACCTCGTGAAACCGGACACGCATACAGTCTGTGTATCCTTAATTGTATGGGTTCTTTTAGTGTATATTTATGATAATAATGCCTGTTCAAGTTCGCAAAGCACAGCCACATACCTTGGCATAGCCATATGTGTGATTTACAGTGGAGCATAGCTGTTTCTGGGACGCTAAACCCATTCACTGTCACGTTCTATATATACTGGTGCAGCCCGCGGCTAAATGTCCTGGACATGTGTTACCTATTTATGTAAATTGTATTGTAATATAGATACACAGTGGAACCTCTCTAAACCGGACACCCTAGGAATTCCCCAGGGTGTCCGGTTTAGAGATGTTCCACTGTAAATCTGACAAAAGCAAAAGCCTATGCCAACAGGTATTATCATCATAAATTATATACACTATAAGGTCATACATGTATATAGACGGGACAACAGTTAACAGTCTCGTCCGACAGACCAGTGGGATGGGGCTACTATGCAAGTATTTTCACGCCTATGGTGAAGACTGACATCGCAATCTCCGGTATTGAAGTCCAATGCCATATCCCTAGGCCACGACCCATCTTTATCTATAGAAATTTAGATTCCTGAAGGCGCGTCGCGTGAAAGATAGACGACTCTGGAATTTGTACTTTTGAAGTTATCTCTATTTTTACGTAATATAATTATTCACCTTGTTATCTTTTTGTTCTGAGCATACGTTTTATTATATACCTACCCATGAAATACATAGTTATACGATGTAAATAAAAGTCACATGTTCCCATCGATGAAATAAACAACTTCCGGTGAAAATACGACTACTTCCGCTATCTATATTCATAACGCGCACCTGAAAGGAAACAGCGCAAATAGGCTGCAAATACACATTCATTACCATATACAGCCTAAAAAAACTGCTAATTTCCATGGAGCGGTATATAATAAATAGAATATTCATATTTTTGCAACGAATATGACATATATGTTCATCTCGTGGTGTGAAATGTCCATATTTCACGAGTGCCTAATGTTCATCTCGTGGTGTAAAATGTCCACATTTCACGACTGCCTAATGGCAGTCGTGAAATATGGACATTTCACACCACTCAATGAACATATATGTCATATTCGTTGAAAAAATTATGAATATCCTTTATTTATTCATATGTTGTCCGCTGTTGTTATGCATGGACGCGAATCAACCAAAATGCAGCTGCGGGTTTTTGATATGTGAACAGCCAATACGTACAGGCAAGTTTCGCCTCGGCTCCCCGTCACTACATGACCTTAGCTGTTGCTGGGACGTATAATCCATTCAGTTTAGCCTCGGCTCGGGTATTTTATTTTTATTTTAACGTTCTATTTAGTCCACCGAAGTCGGAACTTGTGCAGAATCCGTGGCTGTTGGTTGTTTCCTGATCTTTCCAGCCAGTATCCCAAATTCATCAGAACAACTTTGAAGAAAAAGTGGTAAATGTGCGTGATCAAGTTGTCGAAACATTACCGAACTTGGCGAAGTGTGTGAGAAGCTGACAGGAAATGGCAAGCAGATCCGGGTTTTACACAATTTCTGCCTTTCGTGCGCTTCAATTCATACACATCGGTCGCCTAATAAGAAAGTTATAATAGAAGTAATACCCGAGTCGAGGAGACATTGGCCTGTTTTCGCTGTCACATATTAACCCTTACAGCTCTGAATTAAAATTTGTCGTCTGCTGTTTATTTTTATTTTCCTTTTTTTTTAATCAAACACATGCTGGAAATGATTCTAAAATGCTGCCATACTATGTTTTTAATTAGAGAAAATACAAAATAAGAAACAACAGCAGACGACAATTTTCGGTTACCGCTTTCTAAGGGTTAACCATTTCAGCAACTTGAATTGATTTTGATACGTTAAATTTGCATCCCATCCAACCGTCACAAAATGCTCATCAGATTAGTTCATTCGTGAAAAGAGGGTATTTTTGCGCTATAAAATATGAAACTCACTTGTAAAAAGTGCAGATCCTGATGAGACGGTTCGTTACGAGCCGGCTCATCTGGATCTGCACTGTTTGCAAGCGCCGCTATAGCGGGCTTTCGGGTTGAAAAGGTTAAAGACGAGCACTTGTATTCGGGTTGATTCCACTCCGTGTTATATGACTCGCTAGTTGTACTTCTATCGGCATATGGTGTCCGGTGGTGGTGGGGGGGGGGTGGGTGGGGGGGGGGAGTTATTGCATAATTATCAGGGGTATTTACGACCATGTGTGTGTGTTTGTTTTGAAATTCGTCATTTAAGGAATAGGCCCGATAATGATGCATAGCCGAATCGGCTGTATAACATAACACCGTTGTAATTTCGTATAACGTGCAAACCTGAAGCATATGACACACCTAGTCCACTCGTACCTATTACGACACAGAAGCCCACACAAGATAATACATCTAGTACAGGGCCTGTCATATTTCTCGCATTTACTTTGTCTGTCAGAATGGCTGCAGGGTTATTGACCTGCAATTCATCATGCAATGTTATGAGGACACATGCTCAAAAGTTTCATACGCATTCGAAAGTGTCTGTACTTCTATTGATGGGCGACGTCCCATTCTGGCCTTTGACATATAGCTACCCGTTTCCAAGTCAGCTATCAAGTCTCAACTTACGTTACTGATGTGTATATTCTGACAATGGTAATTAATGGTCAGTGGCGGGAACCAGTGACAGCAATCAGCAATTACTGTCAGCGGCGCCAGTTCCGGTCTGATATAAATGGAGACGACAGAGGATAGCTACAACTTTCTACAGCAGCGACTGTCCGTACAACACCTGACAAGAGTTCACCATAAGTCACCATGTTCACACAGGGATTAGTTTTGCTTGGTCTCGTCGGTAAGTTTGCTTATGTTTTTAGTTGCTTAAGTAAGTTGTTTCACTTGCACACCCTAAGTATATGTACTGTTCTCACTGGTGTTGCACTGTGCACCGGCGTAAAATGTTTCATGTTGAAAAATGGACCTGTAGCCTATTTCATCAAAATTACAAAGTAGACTTTTCTAGCAAAGTATACTTTGAAGGAGAAATTTTAAATTTTTTGATAAATTTATTAATTTTTATTATACTGAATTTATTACATTATCATAGCCATTTTGGCTGTGCTAATGTAATAAATTCAGTATAATAATTCTGCATACTTTTAATCATCAAATATATGCAGTCGTTAATTCTATTTTAATCATCAAATATATGCAGTCGTTAATTCTATATGAAATAATGCATTTCTGGAAAAATAAATGATTACTGCCTCAAAGTATACTTTGCTAGAAAAGCATACTTTGCAACGTTGGTGAAATCGGCTACTGGAGAGATGCCACTCAGCTCTACTCTACTCTACACATTTTTCGTCTAGTAACCGGCGCAAAATTCTTTTTTGCGCCGGTTACGAAATGAAAATATGTTTACGCAGTAGCTTCTGCATGTAGCCGAATGGGAATTCGCCAAGAACACGGCGCGTATTTTCACGTGAAACATTTGACACACAGACAGAAAGTCCGATTTTGTTCAGTGACGTCGTTCACAGGTCTTTACCAAGTCGGACTTTCTGTAAGTTTGCTTAGTACAGCTTCGTACTCGCTGTGAATTTCTACAAGTTTTCCAGCGACAATAAGTGCATTCATCATTGACTAGCGTAAGCTTTGTGCTCAAATATGCTCGCCGACGTACAAACTGACTGAATGAGAGGTTATGATGTACGATTGTAGCTATTGATCTACATAGCATGTTGTTTAGCCATATTTACAACTTTAACTAGAACGCTCAATTTATAGTTTTTCAATGGTGATTTATTCGTGTGAATGGTTAGTTAAAATTTTGTTTCCATAATCTGAAATAACATTAAACCAACTCACGACAGAACGCTTGGAACTGTTCTAAACAAAATCGCTGGCAATATATATATCTGGCGACATAGAATCAAAATGGTCACATTCTCGAAAATCGTAATCGCTCAGCTCAACATCGACCAAGTAACTTCTTGATTTCGGGCATGGTATTCGAGTTCATACTCAAAAACTTTGATCATCACTGCCAATGGTGAACGTGAGCAGCACCACTTTTCTGTTTGTCAACGATTCTGATCTCTATCTCATTTTGCTTGTCAGTTGTTCTGTCAAAGACACTGCTCTCGTAGCACGAGTAGCTACCGTTCGACTTCTTTATTGTTCTCACTAATATTTATGTTGTCCTTTCCATTTCAGCGCTGTCCGCAGCCTGTAAGTATTCCTCTTTCACTTTTATATCAACTTTCATATTGTATGTATGACAATAGCTTGTGTCATATGCACGATTAATCGGGTATCATCAGTTGTGTCTAATAGCAAACGTATCAGAAGAGTGTTGGGCCTCTGCCTATATCACAGTTGCGGGCAGTAACTCTGCTAAAATCATATGGGAGTTTTGTAGAGTTACTGTCATCAACTACATATATACATGCGATATCTTGCGAACTGAACGAGCTAATACTATGTGCTTTCCAATAACCTCCGAAGGGAAGCACATTTAATACACATTGTTTTAAATTATTTGACAAACGATGTGTATTAAATTTGCTTCCCTTCGGAGGTTATTGGAAGAATAAAAATAGTGACATTAAAACAATGTATAATACTATGTGGGTACAATGATTTAATAAATGTACGGTTCTGTGTCCGTACGGTCGATAATCTACTCACTATTAAAAGCTCGCGGAACCATCTCATCGTACATACACAATCGTACATTAGCTGACGCAATTATCCGATGTTGTAATTGTAAAGTAGTATGTATCCCAATGGGCAACGAGTCTGTAGAATGCACGTTATTGAACAATTTACTAGAAAACAAGTAAGCTATTTAGTGATGATATGTCATTGTGTACCAATTATACTTTTAGTTTCATTGTGTACCAATTTGTTTGTTTTGTATCTATTTCAGTCGTACCCTACCCACCCAAGTTCTCTAAATGTAAGTACAGTGTGGCATGTATAGGTCATGTATAGTCTATACATATGTTGAAAGATAATACAGATGGTAGTCCTACAACGAATCAAATCATGGTAGTTTTCATTTAATAACCCTTCTGGTGCGACATGTGGTGCATGTTTTACGTTCAGTATTTCATTTGTAAGATTAATAATTAGTAGTATTGTCATATGGGGAAAATAGTAGTATTGTCATATGGGGACAATTGTGTATCAGGTTTTTATTGCATTCTCGCTTCATCGTTTTAAGCTACAAGAGGGTACCGTATCCTAAAATATATGATATTGGCACACGTCGATTGTTATTTGTCTCCAATAACATGCTCGTGGAAAGTACAATCCGATAGGTGTGTGTGTGTGTGTGTGTGTGTGCGTGGGGTGGGGGGGGGGGGGGGGGGGATACCATGATGGAGTCATGTTATATGTTATACTATAATGACATATGTGTCTGTGACTGGATAAATGGGGCTTATGGGATTTGTGACTAGTGTAGCTCCTGATCAAATTGTAGGCTCCTGTATCCTCAAACATAAGGAGATATATTACTTGTTAGCAGCATGAGGCGTGTTTCATTGATGGAATGGCGAACAGTGAAGATCCACAATGGTCGCAAAACCCATAGGCCCCGTTTCTCCAGGCACAGCCACATATGATGGACGGTATAAGCCAATAAAATTGTAATCAACCGTACGGTTTCGGTGACCGGTTAACGGTACAGCCACTATATATTATACTTCACAATGAGAGAATGTCGGTACCTTTAGGAGATGTGTATTCATTTATAAAGGAACATCGTAGACATCTTAATATCCGTGACATGATATTGACAGGTTAGAATTGACAGGTCTCATGAAGCTTAAATGACAACTACGTTTAGAGACGGGACATTTATACCGCACCCTGTCATAATATAGCCCTTCAATTTGATAATCATTGTTTTGTTTACAAAAAAAACATGGGACTTTTTTTTATTATTTTAGGATAGTGTCGCCTACGCTCAGTATAAATCTGATATATTGAGTCGAAACGCATTATACCGCTAACGAGAAGTTAATATCCATATCAGGCTAAGGGATTGTATCACCATTACATTACACCATCACATGACTGAATAAGCCACACACTATCACAATTCACACATGTTCCCGAGGTTTGTCCCCGAGCTATTAGGAAAACCAGTAGCCTATTTCATCAACATTGCAAAGTATACTTATCTAGCAAAGTCAACTTTCAGGGAGAAATTTTCAATTTCAGAATAAATTTATAATTTTTTTTATACTGAATTTATTACATTATCACAGCCAGTTTTGGCTGTGATAATGTAATAAATTCAGTATAATAATTCTGCATACTTTTAATCATCAAATATATGCAGTGGTTAGTTCTATATTAAATAATGCATTTCGGGAAAAATAAATGATTACTCTGAAAAACATCGTATGTCAGTATCGTTTCTAGTATATTTATATTAGAAACTACATCAGGTGATTTTTTGGGGCACCTGTGGTACGGATATTGTGGGATAAATTAGCTAGAGCACGGTTGTCTGCATGTACAAGCGATACTCCGCGGATTATCTCCCCGTACATACGGACGAACCGTGCTCTAAATATCACTCGTCGTGGCGCGTCACATTTGATAATGTTATGTTGTATTTTCAAAGTTAAAACTGCCAGGAATCTTTTTTAAATCTTCTATCGTGCCTGTATATACGTGTTGTTGTTGCCGTTGCAGTTCCGAGAACGATGATGCCGATGAGGAAGAAGATAGTGCCAATCTTGAGGCCCGTGCCAGTCAAGGTCCCAGTCAGAGGTGAGGCGGCCATTTGTAATATTGGGCCACATCTGTCTGTCCGCGCATTCGTACTTTGTCATTAGTTTCTATTTCAAAGTCACACGATACGTTTTCTCCCCAGGAATATGTGTTGCATTCATGAATATTAATACAACGTTTCTGCTACACTACGCTACCACTTATCTGTAACACTTTCAACCCTAAGTAACTGGAATGGACTGTGATATGCTAATTTTCCGACCAATCCGATCGTCACAAAATGATTTTCAGGTTAGTCCATTTATGAAAAGATGATGTTTTTGTTCTAAAAACTATGAAAATTACTTGCAAAATGTTTGCAAAAGTCTGCACTGTTTGCAAAACCCAGCTATAGCGGGCTTTCGGGTTCAAGGGGTTAAGTCGAAGCGTTGAAAGATTGGGTTTGTGGTTTATTAAACATCACACAAACATAACAACATACAACATCACTGTATTAAAGTTAACTTAATTAATCGTTGAATGGATCCTGATACAATGTTCACAAAGACATGCATGTACATATAATACCGTTACATTGTGTGTTTGCAGTACCAGTCTACATCGAGAGAACGGTGCGTGTGCCAGTCTACATCGAGCGACAGGTGCCCGTGCCTGTAGGCGGCGGTGGTATGGGTGGCGGATTTGGCGGTGGTATGGGTGGCGTTGGCGGTGGTATGGGTGGCGGATTTGGCGGTGGTATGGGTGGCGGATTTGGCGGTGGTATGGGTGGCGGATTTGGCGGCGGCATTGGCGGCGGCATTGGCGGGGGTATTGGCGGAGGAATTGGCGGGGGCATTGGCGGGGGCATCGGTGGCCAACAAAGCATCGGTATGTATACAGGCCTTGGTCGTTTATCAACTGTGTTATTAACCGTTATCAGTGTAGTTACAGACCAGCATGCGTATCACTGCAGTTTGCTCAGTAGCCGATTTCACCACAATTGCAAATACCTATCTTTCTAAGTACACTTTGAGGGAGAAATTTTCAATTTAAGGATACATTCATTATTTTTTATTTAATGAAATAAAATATTTTCTTATCAAATTATTATACTGAATTTATTATTGGATACTATATTTGAATTTTAATATTATTTGAATAATGTAATACATTCAGTATAATAATTCTGAATACTTTTTATCATCAACTATATGAAATAATGCATTTCGGGAAAACTAAATGATTACTCCCTCAAAGTATACTTAGCTAGATAAGTATGCTTAACACTTTTGGTAAATCTGATACAGGGCAGAGACAGTTCGCTATTAAATGCGACAACTACTAGTAGTCCCGATGCTTCTAACGAAATGATTCACCGCTCAGTGCACATCTATGTACGGGCAACACTGATTACACCGTCAATAAACACCACGATGTACGTTAGTCGTGTTCGCATATTATTTGTAAAACATATAACGACCATGGCAATGCTGCTGCTATGATACTAACTGTATGGTTACATTATTTCATCATTAAAAACAAAACTACTATTGTCAACATCCAGTAAGTACTAAGCCAGTGGTATATCGCTCTTTGACGAATCATACCGACATGACGGACAACGTTACGGGCACATTTTTATTTATTGTCTCTCTTTACTTTCAGATATTGGACTCAATACGCAAATCAGTAAGTGGCCGTATTGTTTATGCAATTTCAGTTTAAACATCTCTAATCACTCTAATCTTCAGAATAGTAATATACGTGTACATGTATTACATAATAATAGAATAATAATAACAACCAATACTAATAATTCAACTGTCATTAATGTTGGCGGAGGCATTGACTGTGGTACTGATCACAATTGAAGGGGTCAGTAGAAAAAAGGGGCTAAGTCCTTTTATGGACTTAGCCCCTTTTTTCTACTGACCCCGTCATTCTACTGACCCCTTCATTGCCATCAGCCTCTTGTCTCCAGTCACTGTCACATATGTATGTGTAACTGTACTGCGGCATGTGTGTTTCCATTAATTTTCATGCCCTCCGATTTTTGCCGCCAGTTGCACACTCTCCTCCGTTGCAGGTGACGCTGATTCCGTTAACATAATCGCTAACGTCGGCAGCAGCATCGGCAGCGGATTCTCCAGGGGATTGGACAATGGACTGAACGGCCGTGACAACGGATTCAACGGTGACAACGGATGGAATAACAATGGCTTGGACAACGGATTCAACGACAGGGATAACGGATTCAACGACAACGGATTCAACGGTTTGGACAATGGATACGGCGGCATCCAGGGCGTGGTCGGTTTCGACGGTCCCAGAATTGGAGGCTCCCGCATCAGTACCGGTCCAGGTAGGTGACCACCTGTAGCCGATTTCACATTGCAATGTATACTTTTCTAGCAAAGTATACTTTGAGGGAGTAATCATTTATTTTTCCCGAAATGCATTATTTCATATAGAACTAACGACTCCATATATTTGATTATTAAAAGTATGCAGCATTATTATACTGCATTTATTACATTACCACAGCCAAAATGGCTGTGATAATGTAATACATTCAGTATAATAAAAATTAATAAATTTATCCTAAAATTGAAAATTTCTCCCTCAAAGTATACTTTGCTAGAACAGTATACTTTGCAATGTTGGTGAAATAGGCTACAGATATGTGGCTGTGACTGGAGAAATGTGGCTTATGGGATTTGTGACCATTGCAGCTCCTGATCAAATAATACTCTTCTGTAGCCTGATAGCGATCTATATTGCTTGTTAGAAGCATGTCGGGTGTTTCATTGATGGAATAGCGAACAGTGCAGATCCTGATCAGACTGTGCGGATGCACAGTCTGATCTGGATCTACACTGGTCGCAAAACCCATAATCCCCATTTCTCCAGTCACAGCCACAATTATGTCATAATCACAATAAAACGCATAATGGAATATATCCTTGATTATACCACGAAACTGCAGTGTACAGACATTAATTATTATATTGTTTGTTTAAAAATTAAAAGTTTGTCATTAAATCAATATTTATAATCTATTTAAACAATGACAGGATTTACCAATACTAATTAAGTTAAAAGTAAACGAAGTAAATAAAACATGTATGCCTGAGACGGGGTTTGAAGCCTCGGTCCTTGGGGATATGTAGTATCATGTAAGTGAATTTGTTATTACGGATACGCAACTAAGACAAACAGTTGCCTATTGTTGCATGCACTGTTACGGACCTCGGATACATAAAAGCATTTACTAGTTATCCACCTTGGTTGGTAATTTGAGCGACAGGTTATGTTTGCTATCTAATTCCGTCTCTGTGACTTTTCATGTCGCAGTCTAATTGCTCTCCCCAAATCCCTGGGCGAGCAAACTTTTGATATGAGCATATCATAACAATAATTTATACGACCATAATTACAAAATGCAGGGTAACATATGACCATTACTTTTGTTTATCAAACACACCATGTCCCACGATGTCCTAACACGTGACCGTATTTGCAGCAACCACCGACACCTTTGTCAGCCAGGGACCAGCTATCAGCCAGGGACCAGCGATCATGCCCTCCATCGGTCATGGTCATGGATCTGGAATACTGTAATCATAGTAAGTAGTCTGGGGCCCATACGACTAAAATGTTCATATGTGCAATTCTAAAATATTCAGCAAAGTTGGAAATATCAACCGAATTTGAGAAATAGCGTGTGTGTACATATACGTATTAAATGGTAACACAAAAGCCGAAAAGGCAAATGTTTTTAGTTACATATTTTAACAATGTTAATAAAATGAAAGTTGACACAAATATGCGAATTATACATGTACTTTCGGGATGGAATGTGTAATAGTATACATGTATTGTATTAAACTCACGTTTGCCAGTGGGACCATTCTAGATAACACAATTACACTTCCATAAAAGTCACTATATCACTGCATAGTTTAAATAAAAGTAATTGACAAACTGGTCATGTTGTGATTATCACAATCCTTACCTGCTCCTCCTGTTTGATTTCAGGATACCAACACGACGGACGTCATCCAGACGCGACCATCCCATAGCTACATTTATGTCATCGCCAAGGCAACACAAACATACATTCGACATATCTCGGGCAATGGCGCGTGCACGTGACATTGTCAATCATTCGACCATTTATTTATTCTGCAGTAATTTAGTTTTCCTACAATTTGAGATACTGTTTGTTCTTTAATTCCTTGTGAAGCTGGACCCGGTCATACACGAGACATTACTACTGTCTGTTTCACGAAACCTGCCTAAATGTTACGGTCATATAAACGATGCAAACACAATATTCTTTTCCATACTATTAACTTTCATCAACATTTAAGAATGAGCTTTCTTTGAATTTCGTAAATTTGGAAATTGACTCTGAAACCTGTCTAGAAATGATCTAAGAAAACAAAAGTTAAATTTTGAAAATCGGTGCAGTATTTTTGAAATTCTAAAAATGTCCCCATGTTAAATCCCCACAGACATCTTCACTCTATTATCAAAAAAAAAATTGTTTTTGCATATTTATATGGCTGTACAATTTGTGCAGGTTTCGTGAAACAGACAGTAGCACATAACTCACGGAACACTTGTGATACGGATTTGAACTCAGACATTGTACTTTCACCCTTTCAGTATTTGTGTTTTCGCCAAAATATAAGGTCGTTTTACGACAGCAGACGACCAGGATGGACATACTTGCTGACCGCTCATCTATTCATTGTAACTACGATGACGCCATACTATTCGTTATACTATGGTATCGTTTGTCACGACGTTTCTATGTCGGCTCGATTGGAGCTCATTTGTAATTGTTTCAGTTAAATGGTCTTCATTACGACCCGGGACTCTGCTGTGTGTCAGCCTACCTTACACTTGTAGCAGATCTAGATTGGTGAACTCTTTCTTGTATATGTACATGTATCCATTAACCATGATTATTTATTGTACTTTTGTGTTAAAAGAGTTTTATTTTAGACCCGTGTTCATTACTAAAAACCACGAGTCATGCTAACGCTGTGCTACTGTTGTCTTGCGCTTCTTAACCCTTTCACACCAAAGTAATTGGAATGGAATTTGATATGTTAATTTTACAACCAATCCTATGGTCACAACATGATTACCAGACTAGTCCATTTATGAAAAGGGGGTGTTTTCTCTCTCTCAAAAAATATGAAAATTACCTGCAAAAAGTGCAGATCCTGATGAGACGGCTCGTCACGGATCTACACTTTTTGCCAATACCACTATACAGGTCTGTAGTGTTGAAAGGTTTAAGAAGGCTACTTGATTCTGACACCGTTTAAGCATATATCAATGGGAACATTAGCCATCTGCAGGTAGAACTTGGATAGAACTTCGATTCTAACAAGCAAGAATTAAAGTCTTGTCCAAGTTCTACTTGTAGATGGCTAATGCTCCCTTTGCGTGATTTTGGTTGTCTAATTCACGCAGCTGAGGGGCGTGATTGCCACCCAATGGGCGTTGGAAGCATCATAGCAGTGGTCTGGCGAAGGTCGGGAATACCCACAACACACACAAAGTGTATGTTGTTACCACTCAGTTGAATCGCCTCGTCGAGACAGTTAAACTGAGTGGTAACAACAGAAGACTTTAATGAGAAATGAGAAAAATTGCAGAAAAATGTTTAGAGATTGTGCATTGGCTGATATCATCATATAAGTAATATCATCATATAAGTTCTAGCCGACACGAAAAACAAAACCGAAAGTTCATGTTCAGGTCAACAGTATGAGAAATGCATAGTTCATTTTTATATAATATTAATAATAATAATTAAATTCCTAGCATATATATATTTCAATAACAAATAATATTTTTGTCAATATTATTATTCCAACGCCCAGTAATTATTTATTAGAATTGAAATGCATTATTTTGTACAAAACAAATATTTTATGAAGCCCAAGGATGTGTTTGAAAGATATGTTAATTGAAAATATGAGTGTGTTAGCTGATCATGATCGCTATTGGTCAACACACTCTTTTCGTCGTGGCAGTTCAGTTATATATACCACTGACACCAAAAGACGTGTAACCATACACTGGCACACTCATCAGTCTGTTCAGGATCTGCACTGTTCGCCATTCCATCAATGAGACACCCATCGTACTTCTAACAAGCAATATAGATCGCTATCAGGCTACAGGAGTGTGCTATTTGATCAGGAGCTGCACTGGTGGTCATACAACCCATACACGCCATATTTCTCCAGTCACAGTCACATATTTAATATAGTCTCCATAAGAGGCGACACCACCCTCTGTAACCGAGTACAGTGGAACCTCACTAAACTGGACATCATTTGCATCCATTGTGTGGGTCATTTTGATGGGCTTCACTATTATTTATCGCCGATGGCACTGCATGTTCGTGATCGCAAAACACTAAAATATGCATTATTGTGGTATTATGTCTGATTTACAGTGAAACATCTCTATATCGGACACACGGGGGGACCCCAGGGTGTCCGGTTTAGAGAGGTTGCACTGTACTGGGCTGACAATAAAATATGCATTGGTAAATATGCATTGGTGTGGTATTATGTCTGATTTGCAGTGAAATATCTCTATACGGTTACCGGACACCCTGGGGACCCCCAGGTTAGACCTAAACAACGTTTAATCCGTACGAGGCTGTGATGTGGGGACATAACTATTATGTCGCCCCGATACAGTTGTAGTTGTTTAACCCCCACTACGCGGGAGACGAAAATTGTCGTCTGCTGTTTTTCATTTTTGCCTTAATTCTTAACATAAACAACCTGTTTTGGCAGCACATGAGAATTGTCTCCAGTGGAGACGATTCTCATGTGCTGTCAAAACAGGTTTTTATCGAAAAATATTGAAAATAAAGCATTTCCAGGAGAATACAAAATTTAATTCAGCGTAGTAATTAATGGTTAACCATGATACAGCAGCACGTCTGTAAACCCGACATGCAGACAATCATAGACTAGTGTGCGATAGTCGACTTCGAGGGAGTAATTATTTATTAGAATTGAAATGCATTATTTCGTATAAAACAAATACTTCCTTGTGTATCTGAACAATACATGTAGAATCTCAAACGAGTTTCCATTTGATATAAGATTTATGAAACGAATCACGCACAATGGTACATAATACTGCTGACGAGTTTCATAAATCTCATACCAAATGGAAACGAGTTCGAGATTATGTATATCACATGACTTCACACCACAAAGAAAAGAAAACTTTTGGGATAGCCAATACATTTCTGTGGCAAGACGCCATTGACTATTTGCCCCTCAACTTGAAAACCTCCACCGAGAAAAAAGGTTTGTACTCACTAATACCCTTAACATGCTCTCACCAATACCCTTAACATGCTCAAGAGGGACTTGCTTGTTTGCACTATGACTATGAAATAATGGCATGTGTGATCATGTCATTTGTCTTTTATTAATGACTGTAAGCATTACAACTTTGATAAGAATCTTTGAAAATAATTATTATAATAGTAGTTTCTGCCCCGCTAGTCATTAAAAAAATCAACGTACATATCTACTTGCATGAACAAGAGCAATATGTATCAAATTAACGTACATATACTAGCATGAACAAGAGCTATTTGTATGGAATCCACGTACATATACTTGGCAAGTTGCAAGAACCATGGTATAACTTGTATCAAATCAACGTACATATACTTGTATGAACAATAGTAATTTGTATCAATTCAATGCACATATACTTGCATGAACCATGGTAATTTGTATCAAATCAACATACATGTACATGTACTTGTATGAACGATAGTAATTTGTATCAAACCAATGTACTTGCATGAACAAGAGCAATTTGTATCAAATCAACATACATATACATGCCCTCCACAGCAACAAAACACAGAACCACAGCAGAATCATACTGCATCTTTGGTGGAGCAATTGACACTAGGTGGAATGTTCCTATGTGGTGGAGGAGGGAAGTTTCTGGAGTTTAATTTTCTGCTTCACTATCACAATGACGTAGTAGAATTCTTACAAACAAACATCACGTGACCTACTCGCCGCGGCTCTGCGGTTTGTTGCTTTAGAGGCTATACAGCCGTATCTGAAAGTGGTACCCATTTACAGCTGGGTGGACTGAAGCAGTGTGGATAAAGTGTCTTGCTCAAGGACACAATGCATTTACACTGGCAAGGCTGCGAGAAAACGACCGTATGATCAGCAGTCCAACGCTTTAGACCACTCGGCCACGCGCTCCACCAGTAGGTAGAGCATATCAGTATGGTTGTATGTACTTGACATTTGCTCACCTGAAAGGAGTGCCCACAACAGTGGTAGATAGATACCCAGCTGTGAGTGTCCCCGCACGTGGCGCCTCAAACTACTTATGTGTGCCAAGGACTTCCCACAGGTGGGATATACAAACATTTCTGAAACGAAACGTGAAGTACAAAAGTAAATGTATCGAGTCTTACCACGAGAGACATTTTACCGGTAGTATCAACAGTTCATGTAACCGAACTAATATTTATGAATAGTAAGTACTTTTCGTACTGGAAATAAACTACACAGACCGCGACCACTGGCACCAGGGCACCAGGAATCGAAATTTGTCGCAGATTTGTTTTCTTCATTTGTTGTGACCCCTTATTAGCCATATTAAATTGTGAAGCCCTCATTAGCATTTTCGTTTTTGGTGTCAAACATGGTCGAATCTGCATATTTTTTTTTCATTTTTTTCTCAACTGCTTTTAGTATTGTACTATGACTGCGTGCCATTCGTGCACCATATTCGTCCAGCTATAATGACAGTTTTCCAAGGAATTGTAAAATGTGACCCCTTCTTAGCTACTGGGTTTTCAGTCCCGCACGTACGCGGTTTCACTTTTAGACAAAATAAGGCCGTCTTTAGCAGTAGAACAATGAACAGAGTTTGGGTTTTGGGTTTGGGCTCTCGTACATTAGTTCTTTTATTATGCCCCCGCCACCGAATGGTGAGGGGGGCATATAGTGTTACCGGCGTCCGTACGTACGTCCCAAAACCTTAACGCTGGGTAAATTGCTTATAATTTCTGTTTCCTTCCTCGGATCTGCTTCACATTTCACACACGCATTGTCCCAATGGTCCTCTACCACCCTGTGACAAATCCACATTCGTCCCGCCCCCGCTAAGCCCAGGGTCAAGGTCACAGACTTGGTGCTTTCGAAACCTTAACGCTGGGTAAATGGCTTATAATTTCTGTTTCCTTGGTCGGATCTGCTTCACATTTCACACACGCATTGCTCCAATGGTCCTCTACCGCCCTGTGACAAATCCACATTCGTCCCGCCCCCGCTAAGTCCAGGGTCAAGGTCAGGTCAGACTTGGTGCTTTCGAAACCTTAACGCTGGGTAAATGGCTTATAATTTCTGTTTCCTTGCTGGGATCTGCTTCACATTTCATTTCACACGCATTGCTCCAATGGTCCTCTACCTCCCTATGACAAATCCACATTCGTCCCGCCCCCACTAAGCCCAGGGTGAAGGTCACAGACTTGGTGCTTTCGAAACCTTAACGCTGGGTAAATGGTTATAATTTCTGTTTACCTTGCTCGGATCTGCTTCACATTTCACACACGCATTGCTCCAATGGTCCTCTACCGCCCTGTGACAAATCCCACATTTGTGCCCGCCCCCGCTAAGCCCAGGGTCAAGGTCACAGACTTGGTGCGTTCGAAACCTTAACGCTGGGTAAATGGCTTATAATTTCTGTTTCTTGCTGGGATCTGCTTCACATTTCACACAGCATTGCTCCAGTTGTCCTCTACGCCTGTGACAAATCCACATTCGTCCCGCCCCCGCTAAGCCCAGGGTGTCAAGGTCACAGACTTGGTGCTTTCGAAACCTTAACGCTGGGTAAATGGCTTATAATTTCTGTTACCTTGCTCGGATCTGCTTCACATTTCACACACGCATTGCTCCAATGGTCCTCTACCGCCCTGTGACAAATCCACATTCGTCCCGCCCCCGCTAAGCCCAGGGTCAAGGTCACAGACTTGGTGCGTTCGAAACCTTAACGCTGCGTAAATGGCTTATAATTTCTGTTTCCTTGCTCGGATCTGCTTCACATTTCACACACGCATTGCTCCTGTGGTCCTCTACCGCCCTGTGACAAATCCACATTCGTCCCGCCTCCGCTAAGCCCAGGGTCAAGGTCACAGACTTGGTGCTTTCGAAACCTTATCGCTGGGTAAATGGCTTATAATTTCTGTTTCCTTGCTCAGATCTGCTTCACATTTCACACACGCATTTCTCCAATGGTCCTCTACCGCCCTGTGATAAATCCACATTTTTCCCGCCCCCGCTAAGCCCAGGGTCAAGGTCACAGACTTGGTGCGTTCGAAACCTTAACGCTGGGTAAATGGCTTATAATTTCTGTTTCCTTGCTCGGATCTGCTTCACATTTCACACACGCATTGCTCCAATGGTCCTCTACCGCCCTGTGACAAATCCACATTCGTCCCGCCCCCGCTAAGCCCAGGGTCAAGGTCACAGACTTGGTGCATTCGAAACCTTAACGCTGGGTAAATGGCTTATTATGCCCCCGCCACCGAATGGTGAGGGGGGCATATAGTGTTACCGGCGTCCGTACGTACGTACGTACGTACGTACGTCCCAAAACCTTAACGCTGGGTAAATGGCTTATAATTTCTGTTTCCTTCCTCGGATCTGCTTCACATTTCACACACGCATTGTCCCAATGGTCCTCTACCACCCTGTGACAAATCCACATTCGTCCCGCCCCCGCTAAGCCCAGGGTCAAGGTCACAGACTTGGTGCTTTCGAAACCTTAACGCTGGGTAAATGGCTTATAATTATGCCCCCGCCACCGAATGGTGAGGGGGGCATATAGTGTTACCGGTGTCCGTACGTACGTACGTACGTACGTACGTACGTCCCGAAACCTTAACGCTGGGTAAATGGCTTATAATTTCTGTTTCCTTGCTCGGATCTGCTTGACATTTCACACACGCATTGCTCCAATGGTCCTCTACCGCCCTGTGACAAATCCACATTCGTCCCGCCCCCGCTAAGCCCAGGGTCAAGGTCACAGACTTGGTGCGTTCGAAACCTTAACGCTGGGTAAATGGCTTATAATTTCTGTTTCCTTGCTCGGATCTGCTTCACATTGCACACACGCATTGCTCCAATGGTCCTCTACCGCCCAGTGTCAAACATTCGTCCCGCCTCCGCTAAGCCCAGGGTCAGGTCAGATTGGTGCGTTCGAAACCCCTTAAAGCTGGGTTAAATGGCTTATCTGTTTCCTTGCTCGGGATGCTTGGACATTTCACACAGCATTGCTCAATGGTCTACCGCCCTGTGACAAATCCACTTGTCCCGCGCTAAGCCCAAAGGGTCTTAAGGTCACAGACTTGGGTGCGTTCGAACCTTAACGCTGGGTAAATGCCTTATTTCTGTTTCCTTGCTCGGGTCTGCTTCACATTTGCACACACGCATTGCTCCAATGGTCCTCTACCGCCCTGTGACAAATCCTACATTCGTCCCGCCCCCGCTAAGCTCAGGTCAAGGTCACAGACTTGGTGCGTTCGAAACCTTAACGCTGGGTAAATGGCTTATAATTTGTTTCCTTGCTCGGTATCTGCTTCACATTTCACACACGCATTGCTCCAGTGGTCCTGTACCACCCTGTGACAAATCCACATTCGTCCCGCCCCCGCTAAGCTCAGGGTCAAGGTCACAGACTTGGTGCGTTCGAAACCTTAACGCTGGGTAAATGGCTTATAATTTCTGTTTGCTTGCTCGGATCTGCTTCACATTGCACACACGCATTGCTCCAATGGTCCTCTACCGCCCAGTGACAAATCCACATTCGTCCCGCCTCCGCTAAGCCCAGGGTCAAGGTCACAGACTTGGTGCGTTCGAAACCTTAACGCTGGGTAAATGGCTTATAATTTCTGTTTCCTTGCTCGGATCTGCTTGACATTTACACAGCATTGCTCCAATGGTCCTCTACCGCCCTGTGACATCCACATTGTCCCGCCCCCGCTAAGCCCAGGGTCAAGGTCACAGACTTGGTGCGTTCGAAACCTTAACGCTGGGTAAATGGCCTTATAATTTCTGTTTCCTTGCTCGGGTCTGCTTACATTGCACACACGCATTGCTCCAATGGTCCTCTACCGCCCTGTGACAAATCCACTTCGTCCCGCCCCCGCTAAGCTATGGGTCAATGGTCAACAGCTTGGTGCGTTCGAAACTGTTTAACGTGCTGGGTAAATGCTTATAATTTGTCTGTATCTGCTTCGAAATCTTGCTCACTGCTTATTGACACACGCATTGCTCCAATGGTCCTCTACCGCCCAGTGACAAATCCACATTCGTCCCGCCTCCGCTAAGCCCTCAGGTCTTAAGGTCTTACATGGACTGTCCGTTCGATCTTGACTTTTATTGCTGGGTAATGGACTTATTAATTTCTGTTCTTGCTTAACGATCTGTTTCTTGTCACATTGCACACACGCATTGCTCCAATGGTCCTCTACGCCCGTGACAAATCCACTTCGTCCCGCCCCGCTAAGCTGGGTCAAGGTCACAGACTTGGTGCGTTCGAAACCTTAACGCTGGGTAAATGGCTTATAATTTCTGTTTCCTTGCTCGTCTGCTTCAACATTGCACACACGCATTGCTCCAAGGTCTAAGGACCGCTGTGTCACCACATTGTCCCGCCCCCGCTAGCAGGGTCAGGTCACAGACTTGGTGCGTTCGAAACTTCCTTAACGCTGGGTAAATGGCTTATAATTTCTGTTTCCTTGCTCGGATCTGCTTCACTTCACACACGCTTCAATGGTCCTCCGCCCAGTGACATCCATTCGCCCGCCCCCTGATAAGCAGTCACAGATGGTGCGTTCGAAACCTAACGCTGGGTAAATGGCTTATATTTGTCCTTGCTCGGAAATCCTGCTCACATTGCACACGCATGCTCCAATGGTCCCCTCTACCGCTGTGGACAAATCCACATTCGTTCCCGCCCCGCTAAGCTCAGGGTCAAGGTCACAGACTTGGTGTTCGAAACCTTAACGCTGGGTAAATGGCTTATAATTTCTGTTTCCTTGCTCGGATCTGCTTCACATTTCACACGCATTGCTCCAAATGGTCCTTACCCCCTGTGAACTCCACATTCGTCCCGCCCCCTCTGCCAGGGTCAAGGTCAGATTGGTGCGTTCGAAACTTAACGTGGGGTAAATGCTTTATAATTTCTGTTTCCTTGCTCGGATGCTTCACATTGCACACGCATTGCTCCAATGGTCCTCTACCGCCCAGTGACAAATCCACATTCGTCCCGCCTCGCTAAGCCCAGGGTCAAGGTCACAGACGTGTGCGTTCGAAACATTAACGCTGGGTAAATGGCTTTTATAACTGTTTCTTGCTCGGATCTGCTTCACATTGCACACACGCATGGCTCCAATGGTCCTCTCCGCCCTGTGACAAATCCACATTCGTCCCGCCCCCGCTAAGCTCAGGGTCAAGGTCACAGACTTGGTGCGTTCGAAACCTTAACGCTGGGTAAATGGCTTATAATTTCTGTTTCCTTGCTCGGATCTGCTTCACATTTCACACACGCATTGCTCCAATGGTCCTGTACCACCCTGTGACAAATCCACATTCGTCCCGCCCCCGCTAAGCCCAGGGTCAGGTCAGACTTGGTGCGTTCGAAACCTTAACGCTGGGTAAATGGCTTATAATTTCTGTTTCCTTGCTCGGATCTGCTTCACATTGCACACACGCATTGCTCCAATGGTCCTCTACCGCCCTGTGACAAATCCACATTCGTCCCGCCCCCGCTAAGCCCAGGGTCAAGGTCACAGACTTTATGCGTTAGAAACCTTAACGCTGGGTAAATGCCTTCGACTTGGTGCGTTCAAAACCTTAACACTCGGGTAAATGGCTTATAATCAAATATGCCTTGTTTTCTTTGGCTGCCAGCGGGGGCATTCGTGTGCCGACAGGCCACATTTCTAGTTTGAATAGGTTTACGCAAAGTTATGATAATAAATCTTACCTGAATCGGGTCGATCCGCCATTGTTTTAGTGCCCCTCCTTAGCAAAATGTCACGTGGTACCCGCACCGTGATTAGTACAAATCCCATTATCTACAATAATTTATATTTAATACTAGCAACACATATATTTTATACAGCAAACATTGCTACATGTAGCATAATACAAGGGGTTGAATACATATTGTTTGTATCTGAAGTAACATAATACACCAGTAGCCTATTACACCAACATTGCAAAGTATACTTATGTAGAAAAGTATACTTTGAGGGAGAACTTTTCAATTTAAGGATAAATTTATTAATTTATATTTACCTACAATATGGCATATTTTTTAATTTGTTTATTGCTAGTATTAAAACTATTCGTATTGGTGGAGATTTTCAACCCGATGCGAAAATTGTCAATGGCGTCTTCTCACTGAAACATAGTGCACATATACCTTTATTTTGATTAGGAGAGATCTCAAACATCCTGGTGTAGCACCGTCACGACGTTGATCGACATAGATCAAGACGTTATTTATTGCGACCTGCATGGTAACATGTGAAAGTTGTAATGCCAATAAAACAATCTGATTAACCTTGGGAATAGTATATATAATGACATTTAACCATGTAAACAGTATACCTTGTGTATAGGATGGGCTCCCGGTGTCATATCAGACAACAACGAATGTACAGTGCGTCGACCTCTTTACTGTTATTTTAATGCTGACGTCTCGTCTCAAAGCATACGTTGACGCTGTATGACGCTGCTCCGTATTATGTGTATGAGTGGCGATTCATGTCATAAGTGCCGTTTCTAACGCGTTAGAGAAGTAACGCGTTGCTTGTGAGAAGTAACGCATTACTAATGTATGTACTATATAGTGAAACACATATTTGTAACGCGTTACTGATCAATAATTCGAATTTACTGATGAAAACAATTCGAAGTATGGATTAATTGATATAAATAAATCAATTTACATAAATCATGTACACTCCAGTGACAGCACATGTATATATTTCCTATAATGTAACATGTATGTTTGTGACTGAAAGAAAGTAAATATAAACAATTATTAATATTAGTCTATTCCCGAAAATTTCACTTTATCGTAGCCCGTCAGATAGAAATGTTTCATTGGTGCTATGTGTTTCCCATGTCCATATGGGACACGATGCGTGTGGATGTCAAGTTTAGAATAGGTGCCATTTTGTTTAATTGAGATATTAAAGATGGCCGCCAGATTGGATTATTCCGCTCAATGATTTCACCCACATTACACATTTAAGCGACGACATGAATACTTTTGAATATTTTTTAAAATATATCTGCGATATTTGCTTGTTCGAAAACTCAAAAATGGCTGCCAAATAGAAGAAACAATAACGAATTTGCAATCATATGATATTTAAAAGTAATTTAAATTTACAAATTTAAACCAGGGGAAACTTCAAAATGGACGCCAACGCCATTCAGAAATATATAAAATGCAATATCTCTATATTGTAATAAGCGATAAATATTTATTATATGAGGTGTCCTTCCACATTAATTATAGTATGTCAAATATATATATTGTTTATATTTATTTTATTTTTAGTCACAAACATACATGTTACATAATAGGAAATATATACATGTGTAGTCACTGGAGTGTACATGATAGCAGGGTACGAGTCCACTTTATTTCAATTATTTGAATACAGTGGAATCTCACTATACCAAACACCACGGGTACCATCGGCGTGTTCGGTATAGAGAGGTTCAACTGTACAACTCATGTACCTCAAAGCCCCGCTCTTCCAACAGGTCCATGCTGTGGCCCTGACAGCTGGTGATTGATTGCTTACAGTGGAAAACTCGCTATACGCGACACCCTGGCGGTACCTATGGTGTTCGGTACAGCGAGGTTTCACAGTACTTGCATTTTATTGTAGCCGGCAGTCATGTATACAGTATATAACAGTATCTTGGTATCTGTCTATACTATCAGTAAATGCTAACACATACTTAAACCCTTTCAACACCAAACACTAGTTTTAATAGTTATAACAGTATAGATCGATAGATATGGATGAAACAACTGAATCGTACCATCAGAATCCTCATTGTTCGCAATTATTTTATTATTTAAAATATTACATTAAATGTCTCATTCCGATTGCCAAGTTTGAAAAGTAATGAGTATATTTTAACGTCCCAGCAACAGTTAAGGTCACATAAGGATGGAATCGAAGTTTGACGTCTCATTCGACAGACCAGTTGGATGGAAATATTATCTAGGGGTAGGTTTTGAACTCACAACCTTCAGTAGTGAAGTGCTGTACTCTGTCCCTGAGCCACAGCCCATCCCAGACTAGTGTGAAAGGATTGAGTCAATATTAGCAACAAGCAGCATGACACAAGTATTATGAGTTGTATGTATGAATGTAACGTTTTTTATGTCAAATATATTGATGTCATTATTTTTAAGTTGGACGTTGAAATCCAAGATGGCCAACATTCTCCATCTTGAAAAACATAAAAAACATATTTTAGTGGGAGATATTTTAAAAGTACAAATGATGTGTATTGTTTTTAAATACATTTTAGCATGCTTCATTTGCTGGAAAGGTTGTTGTTGTTATTGTTGTTTTGGAATGCACCATGCTTTTCAAATTTCAAGATGATCACCCTCCGATACCTCATAAAAGCTAAAAATACAAACGGTGTGCATATTTTAGTAACCCACACCTTCCAGGCGGATGTGCTTGCTACGGTTTTCTATCGGTGCTTGGAAGTCCAAAGTGGCCGTTGTCCAGAATCTTGAAAACTTAAAACATAAAACACAATCTTTTTCCATGTGGAGTATCTTTAAAAATTGCAAATTGAAATGATGAGCTTTTCTCACAGTTCAGAATGCCAAACCTGGAGCAACCGTCGTTTGTTATTTTGGAATTTATCTTGGTTTTGAAATCCATGATGACTGTTGTCTGGACAAATCATATAATGCACTACATGAGGGGAAATAGAGGCTGCACCTACATTATAGACGCTTTACTATTATCTTTCAACCTTGTAAATATTGTCATTTCTTATTTATATATACACTTATATTATACTTATTTGGATATTTAATATGTGTGTGCCATATTGAAAAACAAACAACTGAACTGTAACATATTACAGAACAAATAAGTTAGAAAATAAAAGTCAGTGGCTGTTCTCATTGATGACGGGAGAAACCACACATAGTTAATGTTTCAACTGACCGCATAATCAAGATGCATGGTCACGTGGTTATAACAACAACAACATCGCCCACTCCAAAGTAAGTATTATATGATATTTTCCTTAATATTCAACGCATTTTGATGAAATATGTCGCGTTTGCGAAGAATCGATTTCCGTGTCGGTAGACACGGAAATCGATTCTTCGCACAAACGACAGATGTTTGGACGAAAATACAGAGACAACCAAGTGCAGATTAACAAGACGCGTTTGATGCGCCATATTTCATCAAAATCCGTTACGTAATAAGGACAATATAAAACAATACGTACTTTGAATCAGATGGATTCTGTACTTGTTGTTGTTGTTGTTAGTACCACGTGATCGTACACCTTGATAATGTAAGCTGGCCACTATCACACATCTGCAGTCGTACAATAACTAGATAAGCCAGAAACACAGCTTGCACACATAATGCATACCATACATACATCATTGCGCGACGAACATAGCGAATGGATTCCTCAGTAATCATGACATCTGAATCCATTTGAAGCGGTTGCTTTATCCCATCTTTAACTGCATCACTGGAAATTAGTAGTACTGTGACATATAAGCCATTAGTCCAGTAGTCAGGTTACTATATGAGTGACAGTCAGCTAATGAAAAAAATGCAAAATACAACCAACATTTAAATGTGCAGGTATAACATTGTGTGCTAATCACAATACACATTTGTTTATAAAACAATACATCACCACGACATTCATGCTCGGACAGTTTATGTAAACATCTACATGTTGCAAAGAAATCGCTTTCATTCGTTGAGTGTTCAGAATAATTACAATATGCGTTGCTATATTTGAGACTTATTGAAGCTATTCATTATTTACCATAATCAAAACTAGTGACAATAACTACGAGACATTTGGCTTAAGACTAATTTGGCAATATGTGTAGAACTAGATGGACATATCGGAACAGTCGAATCAGTCTCTGCACAGCTGTTAAGAATTCCACCAAACGGAACATACACCTATGATACAAGGACATAAACCCAATTTATCCAGTCATATAATGTAGAATTACAGCTTAGCTATTGACAACCAATTTAATTATGATCTGTCACAATCCTGCTCATTTAATTTCTGATCAGTGTTGATTCAGATCAGCTTATATCTGTATACATGTATATACAATATGATAGCTATGCACTGTGTGTACTAGATGCATTATCTGTTTGGCTAACTGAAGTTTTATGACACTTTATGTACATGAATACCAAAGCTTGCTAGCCCTCATATACATTGTGTACGAAGGCGTTAAACCTGATTTGTCAGATCGCATGCCAATGATCAATATTGTCAGGTGTACACTAGGCTGGTACTAAACTTAACTCATATTGTCAGGTCCAGTTTCCTGTGTCCTTTATTGGCAAACACTGTTTCCTTAAGTATGCTTGCAAATGCACATTCTCACACAGAACTCACTCAGCCATGTTTTAATAAGTGTAAGAGGTGGTTTGAGCTATGGGTATATAGCATGAGGTATCATGTCTAATGTCACTAAAATATGAAGTAAACTTTGTACCTTAAATTATAAATACTTTCTGTGTTATCAAACAATATGTGCCACCAGCTGACGAAAACTATCATACAGTATTTTCAACAATTGTTGTTGACTTCAGTCATTGGAACTGTTTTGTTGTAATACGCATTTTCTCAGCTGGTGGCTCATATATAGGAAAATTCCTGCTGACTTATACTGAATGTTGTTGTATCTCATAAAGTTTGAACAAAGGTTCAGCACAGTTGCCTTTTCGACAGTCATGCACATTTTGCCTATTTTTTGGTATTACTTTTGTCATTTTTACACTAAGCTTTAGCCGACTGTGTCTTGTAATTTGTAGTCAGTGGACCGCAGTTAGCGGTAGTGTATACATACATTATATAGAGGATATTCCATTGTACATTTTGAATAGCGGGAAATAATACACGAGTGTGCGTCGGCTTCCGCGTAAGCAAATAGTGAGCGTAGTGAACGAGTGGCTTGCACGGACGCTGACGGCCACGAGCGTATTAGTTCTGTTATTCAAACATATACGATGGAGCATCCTATTTATTACACTTCCACGGCGGGATATATATACACATATAATCTATTTTTGAGATTATAATCAATGAATTGTTATGTGCTCATAAATAGTTATACAATGACGTGTTTTCCCGCGTTTTGATGAACCAGATATACTTGAGTGCATGTTTGGAATATGTTCAATCACATTAACATTCTAGACTAGTCGAGACCCTTTCCAAATGTTCAAATAACTTTATTTTGACTAATAAAAAGAAAACATTTTGCATGGTAGCTCGTGTGGTTTCCAAGAAAACAGGCGCGCAATTACGGGTGTTCTCTTCACGGTGTATTATTTGTAAGGAGTTAATTACGGGTTTTCTCTCACAGCGAAACGCATGCAAATAACTCGCAAGAGTTTAATAAGCCGTAATAGTATATATCTACATTGATGCGTTTGTATAACCACGTAAATTCATGCCATGAGAGTAACTGAAAGTTAACGAGATTTCTGCTGTCTCTATGCTATCTAGCGAAACCAACTAATCCATGGAGGTTAAATGAAACACTATGAATTGAATACACATATTTTACGATGGTTTCATGTCCATTGTGCCAATTTTAGACCATTCAGGTACATACCTAGAAAGCTACAAAATACTGATATTGACGGACATATACTTTGTGAGGTAATGTTATAATATTACACAAATACTGGTTTTAAAATCGTTAGATGTAACTCTGAGTGAACTTGCCTCAATGTTGGAATGCTAAATGGGCTCATGATTGAATATATCACATAGAGGAATCAGTTAATGCAAACTGTTTTATTCGGCGGCCATCTTAGATGCATGAGGACATGGAAAGTATCAAATTGTATATTAAAGTTATCAATACAGTATGATTACTCAACACATAATTTTCTGCAGTGCTTTATTAAATTAATTGTATACTATGGGACACAAATAGGGCAAAAGTCAGGATTTTGGCGGCCATTTTGAATTATCGTTATAAAGTATGGCACCTGTTCTAGACCTGACATCCGCTCCTATCATGTCCCATATATATGACAAATGAAAATGCCATCGGTAATTTTATATCTGATGGTTAATGATAAGCTCATTTCTATGCCTCTTTTGGGGTCTCGGGAATAGACTATTGGACCATTCAGGTACATACTTACTTAGCAACAAAATGCGTGTGTCTGCTAATGCTCTAATATACAAGAAAGGTTTTAAAAGTGTTTAGATGCAAGGATGCGTTCATTTGCGTCAATGATGGAAAGCTATATTTATTAAATATATCATGTGGAGGAAAATGCAAATTCAAATATTTTTATTCCGCGGCCATCTTGAAAGCTATCAAGTTATCAAAACAGTATTATTTCTCAACATATAACTTTCTGAGTGCTAAATTAAATACATTGCCTAATATGAGACGCAGGCGCGGATCCAGGGGGGTTGGGTGAGGGCCAGGGGGTCCGGACCCACCCCCCCCCTTCCCCCTGCTCCTGGCCAAAAAAAAATAAAAAAAATATACAATACTCGAATATTTGGATGACTTTTTTTCGTGGCCTAGGTGTCAGGAAATCACATATGCGGCGATCTGGCATTTAACAATTATTTCTGTATCCGCGGCTGGGACGAGCAACGTCAGAATTTTGGCGGCCATTTTGAATTTCTTGTTAAAAGAAACGACACTTGTTCTAGACCTGACATTCACCCCTATCATTTCCCATATAGATGTGGAAATTTGAATTTACCATTGGCAATTTTCTATATAATGGTTTATGATAATTCATTTCCAAGCCACTGTTTTGGGACTGGGGAATATATACAATAAATGTATACAATTATTGATATAAAAAATATATTTCGAGTTATCGATATAAAAGATACAAAACGGCGACACGGACTTATAGTGTCAAACAATCAAAACATTGATACCAATAACTACTGAATAAATAGTAAAACCGCGCCCCACATGTCGGTGAGCTACTCTAACACTGGTCACAGACTCAGTGTGACAGGTAATATATGAGACACGCCATGCGAGTTTCTACCTACAGACATCTGCGATCAGGATATTTTCCGTAAATTACTTCAGAAGTTGACACAAATGTCAGAGTACATTCTGCATGTACTCTGAAATATTTGTCAAATTTCGACTTCATTGATGGACAATTTCGTAAATATATTTCATGAAATAACGCAGTCGTCAGAAGGTACAAAATCGCATGGCTTGTCTTATATATGGCACAGTTAGATATCGAGCACCAGGAGAAATTAAGGCATTGGGTCAAAGTTCAAATAGTGCATGGCGGGCCGTCAAGCTAAGCCATCTTCTTTCACGAATACGTGGAAATACATGTCTATTGTGACGTTTTTTATGATTGAATTGCCGACATGCCTGCGGCATATAGTCAGGAATGGTGTGAGAAATGACAGGTTACGTGTCTGTTATATGTGGCTGTGACTGGAGAGATGGGGAGTATGGGGCTTATGTGACCAGTGTAGTTTCTGATCAAATAGCGCAGTCTTGTAGCCTGATAACAATATAATTATGTTGATTGTTTACAGCATGCCGGGTGGTTCAATGATGGAATGGCGAACAGTGCAGATCCTGATGAGACTGTGCGGATGCACAGGCTGATATGGATCTACATTGATCGCGAAACACATAAGCCACATTTCTCTAGTCACAGCCACATATTATGTTAACAAATGAGCAATCATGTTACGAAATTCTCTGTGACTGAATGACATTCCTTACGTGGCTGGACGGCCTGGTTGAAAAATATTCTGACTGAGAACCTTCTAATGAGCGGCTCTCATAAGAACAATATGTGTATGAGAGTCTTATTGCGAATGGGTAGCGTTCGAATAGAAAAGCTATATGCACGTACTCAGCTGAAGGAGAAACGGGTACTTTCCACAACATATTTATTTGTTATATCAACATTGACAATCTGAAATTTCCCAGGGTGTCAGGTTTAGAGAGGTTTCAATGTAGACTGTACTGTTTGTGTCACTGTCCACGCCATTAACTCCGCATACCTAGTACTGGTTTAAACAACCGCAAAACAGAAAAAAACACAAAGTCGTCGTTTTATCCCGTCAACACTGTGCGTATGTGCCGTGAAACACGGTGCCGTGAAACATTTTTGATATCCAGTCAATACAATTTTTGCATTTTACAGCCATTTGTAGGTGTTGACGGGATAAATAGAATAGTAGGTTAGTGCCGTGAATGGGAAAACATATTTGGCGCGGCACGGAAACGGGATGTGCTCGGCAGAGCCTCGCCCATCCCGTTTCCTGAGCCTTGCCAGATATTTTTTCCCATTCACGGCACTAACCTACTATTCTCTATATCACTAAGCTTGAATCCCCTCGCTAGCAGCCTTGATAATAAACAAAGAAAGAAACACAACTTCAAAATGTTTGCCTTAAAAACAAGGTGAACATAAGTTCTCAGTGACATTGACCTTGCACGGACGGACGTGGGGCGTATGCAAGTCAGAGCACTATCCCTAGATGCGCATTGTGACCAAATATTATCAAAATCGGTGAAGCGGTTCATCAATTATTGAAACAGATGTTAACGCGTTTGCCTTACAAGCAAGTTGAACATAAGTCCTCGGCGACCTATATCTTGGGCGGTCGGACGTGGGTTATGTGCAAAACAAAGCACCATCTATAGAAACACATTGTGGCCAAATACTATCAAAATCGGTGAAGCGGTTCATGAGTTATACCCCCCCCCCTGTGGGTAATCTAATCTGTGAAATAAATAGAGGATCTTACATGAGTGATAATTTAATGTGATATTTATTAAACGAGTTTACTGATTTCATAAGAAACGAGGATATGCAGAGTTTCTTATGAAATCAGTTAACGAACGAGTTTAATAAATATCATAGTAAATCAACACAACTGTTAGATTCTATTTATTGCATAAGCACATCATCATAATGTGAAGCTGTATTGATTACCTAGCATGTGTTCTGTAACTGGCTCATTTGCATATTGATTGCACTGGTGTATTATTGTGATTGTTATTACACTGTGTTATTACACTGTGATAGCCCATGTTATGCAATACAAATAAATAATCACGCCAAGTTTATAATTAATATTCGTACTCGAAATTAAATCGTTTGATTGGTCGAGCCTGAATGCAATCCAGCCTCGACCAATCGAACTTCCTTATTCCGAGCACGAGAACGGAGTATAAACTGAGAGTAAACAGCACAGACCCTGAACAAATTACTAACCACATTAATTACAATTTTCATACTCGAAACCAAGCAGTTTGATTGACCAACACTGAGCACAGCTCAGCTTCGACCAATCAAACTTCCTGATTTCGAGTACGAGCCGAGAGTTGGAACTATAAAAATCACCCGAACAAATCGCACGGAACAAATCAACACAACACATTTATTAAAATTCATACTCGAAACCAGGCAGTTTGATTGACCAAGACTCAGCTCAGCTCAGCCTAGGCCAATCAAACTTCCTGGTTTCGAGCATTAGAGCGATGCACGTATCAATACATTCCTATAAACACATTACGTGAACACATGTATTTTTCTCATGGCCTTACATTATGCAAATGCTAACATAGGTCATTAGCGTCAACGGAACGGAACCAATGACAGGTGCCCGTAATTACCGTCAGTCCGTCCAGGTCCGGTGCCATATAAAACCACGTGACGGTGACCGACGTCCACCACTACAGACCAACTGTCGCCACACCAGCATCTGCCCGTACAACTACTGGGAGAGATCGCCGAGCCGCAGTTCACACAAAGATGTTCACACAAGGATTAATTCTCTTTGGCCTCGTCGGTAAGTCACCTTTTATTGTTTGCTATTCATATACAACGCGCTTCTCTGCTGTCGTCTCGTGGTAACCGTATACGCCACTAGTACACTGGGGGCCGTTTCACTAAACTGCGTATCACTAAACTTCTTACCACATTATGATTGTCTGTAACTTTCACATTAACAATGTTTTCTTGTAAAACATTACTGGATTTACATTTATTGAGCATATGCAGCATATGCTCAATGAATGTAAATCCATCAATTTGAATTTCCAGACGATTCAAAATTTGCACTTACGAACTTCTTAGTCGTACGAAGTTTAGTGAAACGGGCCCTACTATATAATTATACCATTATACCCATTCAATATCCAGGATTGTAAAACATGTTAAATTTATATGACGCAGCACTATCGTAATTCACGTGGCTTGTACGTTTTCTTGTATGCATTATTTATTATAGGAATGAATGGCCTATTTGTGGAATTTATCAGGGTATAAACTTGGAAAATTCGCGGGAATACTTGACGAAGGCCGGAAGGCCTCGTCCAGTATTCCCGCGACTTTTCCAAGTTTATATCCCCGATAAATTCCACAAAAAGGCCATTCATTCCTTATAATTCCAGCATTTTAAATAAATTCATCAAGAAAATGTGTTTATTTTCCGTTTTCTTAAGAATTATTTTAACTGCGCCTCACGGTTACGGAAAGTAGTTCGGCGTGGGAGTTTACTGGGATATACATTTTGGACAGAGACTTGCTACTGGCCAATCAAATGTTAGGGAATTGTGTAAATATTTTTGTGCTGGAATTATATCTCAGTTGGATCTACACTGGTTGCAAAACCCATAATCCCCATTTCTTCAGGTACAGCCACATATCTGTTTTTTCATCATGTGTGCACTGTTCATGATTCAGTCAGTGGACTCTTAACCTTTAGAATGCGGGAACCGAAAATAGTCGTCTGCTGTTAATTCATATTTTGTATTTTCTCTCAGTAAAAACATGGTTTTGGAGCATTTTAGAATCATTTCCATTCTAAAGTGCTGCCAAACCAAATTTTTGATGAGAAAAATGGAAAATAAAAAATATTCAGCAGACGACAAAAATTAATTCAGCATTGTAAGGGTTAATAAGAGGAAATATTAGGTTGTTATCTGTAGCCGATTTCATAAAAATTGCAAAGTATACTTATCTAGTAAAGTATACTTTGAGGGAGTAATCATTTATTTTTCCCGAAATGCATTATTTCATATAGAACTAACGACTGCATATATTTGATGATTAAGTATGCATACTTATTATACTCAATTTATTACATTACCACAGCCAAAATGGCTGTGATAAGTGTAATAAATTCAGTATAATAAAAATTAATAAATTTATCCTTAAATTGAAAATTTCTCCCTCAAAGTATACTTTGCTAGATAATGTTGGTGAAATAGGCTACATTGTTGCATCAGTGCACTGGTTTATCTCACAATATATTGGTGCAGAATCTTAGTCAACTCTGTGTTGTGACAAGGTCAAATATAGTGTAACCATGCAATCACCGACACAGGTTGAAGTAACGGATCAAGGTCTATAAATACATTTAAATACATTAACTATTCTTAACCCTTAGACCACTGCTCACAACAATTGTCGTCGGCTGTTGCTTTTATATCTTGCCTTATTTCTCAGTAAAAACATGGTTTGACAGCACTTCAGAATCATTTCCAATGGAAATGATTCTGAAGTGCTGTCAAACCATGTTGTAAATTATTCTAAAGTGTTGTCAAAGCATGTTTTTGATGATAAAAATGGAAAATATAAAATAAACAGCAAAATTAAAATAGCAGTCTAAGGGTTAAAAGCATCAATAAGTGAGAAACAATGTGTTATAGGAGGGAGAAAATAAAATAAAAAGCTTATTTGAATTCAGTTATTGATGCTTTTAGGTAAATATAATGTATTTATAGACATTGGTCCGTTACTTGAACCTGTGATCACCGATAATAATGCCTATAATATATATGCTAACGTTATTATTCTCTATATTTCAGCCCTGTCGACAGCCTGTGAGTATACACCGAAACTTCATCTGTCAAACGACTAACGTTACTTCAAATCTACTTGCAATTAACACGTACAATGTTGAATTATATTTTGTCGTCTGCTGTTTATTTTTTTAATTCCCGTTTGTATCAAGACAAAAATAGCTTGTGAGCACTTTAGAATAATTTCCAAATTTGTATATGTTATCTCCATTGAGATAGCATATTATGTCACGCAAAATTCTATGGGGGCAGCCATATTGTCGTGCTACGCCTAAACGGCGAGTACGACCAAGAAAATAGTGCCCAACTTATCCTATGGCGTTTTGGTCTGTCTTGCTTTGTATCTAAAACTCTACATATAATATTCTCCATAGTTTTCACAGTTTTGGGCTCTGTTTCTCAGTTAAATTCTGGAAAATACGAATCAAGACATTTCGTGCGTATGAATACAGTAGCTATTATCTTTATTTCTCACAGTTAGGTAGCAGTGACCAGATTGCCGCCAATTTCGTACACTTTTTCCTGGGAGTTTCAAACAGTAATTTATTCTAGATAAAACGTATGGCTGGGAATGGGTTTGAACCATCACAGTACATTTGCCTCAGGATGCTGATTGACAAAAATATGCAACTTTCAGTCTCTAGTTCCGCAAGTGATCAGTTTTTGTGGAGTTAACTTATTTCAGTACTTTCAGTACTTTGATTGTTTCCGGCATTCTAATGGTTGAGTTCCCGCCATAGTCTATACATGTACTATTTATTACAGTATTACAAAATAAATTGTACTGGTCAGAAATCAAGCTTATACAAATGTTTCGCCCAAAATTGTAGGTTCTTTACTTATATCGTGATTGTAGTAGGTTTGCTTGGAGAAAGTACGAATTGTAATAATAATAATAATAATTAATAATAATAATAGTCCAATCCAAAAGTCACAAAATTATTTCAGTCTAGTCCATTTATAAAAATATTGTGTTTTTGTACTCAAAAAGATGAACATTACTTGCAAAATGTGCAGATCCTGATGAGACGGCTCGTCACGAGCCGGCTCATCTGGATATACATTATTTGCCAATACCACCACTATACAGGTATCTGATGTCTTAACTATGCCAATATATGGTATGCCCCCTGAGAAACAGAACCAACATACACATAACGAATGCCAATGTGTTGAATGGGGCATCCTTATTTGCAAATCATGCGGCTGGAAAAGTTTGCATGTTGACATGAATAAATTACTACGATATCTGAATATTCTAATGAATACATTGTAATAATAATAATAATAATCCAGTGAGCCACCATGGTAATCACAAAACTGTATCAAAAAGTATGTACATGTATCATGATTATATAGTTTACGTTAGACTTGTATTTTTTCATTTCAGTTTACCCAATGCCAAAGTACACGAAATGTAAGTATATTTTTGTACACATCTACAATACCATATGTTATGACGTTATATTTGTATTGTTGTATTTCGTCTTATTTGATATCTTAGAATAGATGCGTTTTGTCTGATACAGTCTGTAAACAACGTAAACTCACATCAGCAGGACTCCAGATAAGGAATTAGTAATTGAGTATTTTCACTCCATCATTTCTGAAGCAATTGGGTATTTCAACATTTTAATTGGGTACATCAAAAATCACACTACTGGTTGCACATCAACAGACAGTAATTATTGATTAGTTTGCTTCGAAATGAAAACATGTATTGGCATTTCATTAGAATTGTCTCCTTGGAGACAATTCTAATGAAATACCAAGATGTGTTTTCCTGGAAAATAAGAAAAAATATGCTATTTTTGTGGTCTGCTTATTGTTTTCTGCAGCATGATAAAGGAAGGTACCACACAATTGTTATCGCTTTCTGATTTCAATTGTTTTTTTTTGGCAATTTTAATTGGGTATTTAAGCAAATACGTAGCTTATCTGGAGCGCTGCATCAGTCGTTACACATACAATGTATACAAGTATGCATTATGTCGACACATACAACATATCATAAATTTTCTGCTTGATCACTACCAAGCAAAAATATGTTATATCCAATCATGTCTGACGAAAATCTGGTGATTGTTCACGTCTAAGGAGGTCATATTAACTTTATTGAGCATACACTGTGAACCACATGTTAAATTGACATGCAAAATGCATCTGAAAACTTGAAGGAAATCAGAGACGAGAGTCTGATAAAAAGCAGACTGCGATTTTTTTATGAAAGTATTTACAAAGTTTACTATATTTTCCATAAATGACTAAATAAAAGTTTACGAAATGTTCAGAGAAAATGCATTTCGTAAACTTTCGACGTCATTTACAGAAAATATCACAATTTCTGTAAATACTTTTCATAAAAAAAATCGCACATCTTCTTAGGTACGAAATCACATGACTTGTCTCATATGTGGCACTTTCTGTCACTTTTGATAGTTACTTTGGCACGTGTTGTTGCATCATATAACTGTATATTTGCCTGCTTTTGTCGCCAGACCCCGTCAAGCCGATGATGATGCGGTCGATGTCGCGAGTGGTTCCCATGGTGAGGCCAGTGCCGGTCAGAATTCCAGTCAGAGGTGACGTTCTTTAAATATTATGTCATTGAGTGTGCACATGTCCCACATTTGCTGTCTAAAATATTAGTATATTGAAGAAGGTGTTGCCTAATACTCGCATTGCATGATGTCTGCCATCTAGAGAAGTTCCACATCCTGAGCTTCAAATGCCAGCTCACGAATATGTTGCGAAAATAATAAATAGAGGATATTCCATCGCACATTGGCCACAAAAAAATCACAATTTTCTAAAAAAAAAAAAATATTTTTTTCGAAATTTGTAGTTTTTTATCGCCAATGTATGAATAATACACGAATGTACGTCGAATTGAGTAAGCGAAGCGAACGAGTTGTTTACGCGGAAGCCGACATACACGAGTGTATTATTTCAAGCTATTCAATAATGTATGATAGAATATCATATTTAATACATGTCTGACCAACGGTTTCTAACAGCAATGTATTGTATAATGTTTCTGGGGCGTATGAATTTTTGTGGGCGGTGTTTATTTTATAACGACTGCGGGAGAGTGCATGTGGGTGATTATGGGTTTTCTTTTCACGGTGTATTATTTGTAAGTTGACAATTACGGGTTTTCTCTCACAGATAATTAAATGCATATACTAGCTTAAACAGTAATGCACTGTTATAATGCATAGACTGGGTTCTATTATCCCAGTGTAACAAATGAAGGAGGCGATGAGGCGGTTAATTTCACCTAGCTAGTTTCATTCTCATCTCGCACTGTTCGTATGTTGATGGTTGGATATATTAGTTGATATGTGTTTAATGTCGTTGCCAGTGCCCGTGTACATCACCCGGGAGGTGCGAACGCCCATCTACATCGAGCGAGAAGTGCCAGTTCCCTACTATGTAGGCGGGCGGGGCGGACGGGGTGGACGAGGCGGACGGGGCGGACGGGGCGGACGGGGCGGACGGGGCGGACGTTTCGGCATGGGCGGCATGGGCGGCGGCATGGGCGGCGGCATGGGCGGCATGGGCGGCATGGGCGGCATGGGCGGAGGTTTCGGCGGACTTGGCGGACTCGGCGGCATCGGGCAAACCGCCGCCCTCGCCGCCCTCGCGGGCATTGGACAGCAGCCATCAAGTATCGGTATGTGTCAAGTGACCGTTCCCAAGCAGTACCGCTGCCATAAAATCTTGAACGTCTATGTCGTAGAGCAAGGTTTTCTCGTTCATGCAGGGACGGCAAGTACGGCGACTACCCGATCAATAATGTTGACATATTTGCAATTCATATACATTTATATATAAACAAAAACGAATGTAAATATTTTGTTCTGCATTTGTTCCCACTTCTTATCAAAAGTGTATGTTGTTACCACTCAGATGAACTGTAACTGACCAAGGTCTATAAATACATTAAATATACATAAACGTATCAATAAGTGGGAAAAATCAGTTGAAAAAACAAATGTTTACTCCTTGTTCGAACACAATAATGTGTTATAACCGGGAGTAAAACAAGTTTAACTTACTTTTTGTTTTACTTATTGATACTTTTAGGTATATTTAATGTATTTATAGGCCTTGGTCCGTTACTTCAACCTGTGGGGGCACCCACTAGATTCGCCGGACCAATCTTATGATGCTTCTGGCGCCTCCGACTTGTAGCAAACTTTCGTCTTTGTAACAATACGCATGCAATGTTCAGATAGCATGACCGATATGTTCACGATACCAATATGTGCACGATGACGAATATATGCACGTGATTACATCTTTCAAAGAATTGTCTTCAACAATGACGTATTTTGTTGAAAATGCTATACCATGACGTGTGATTTTAATACTGTGTGGTACACGTCATGTATTTACCACAGCCATGTATTGTTTTCAATGCGTAATGATTCTACTCGTGTTACCATGTGAACGCAATATCGCATAAGTCGGTAACTACACATGATCCATATTATATGATAAATACTATATATTGACTTCTTTATTTTCAGATCTTGGAGTCAACACACAGATCAGTAAGTTACAAATTAATCGATATGGTTATGGAAGTTTATCAGACATAGTGTAGGATATCCAAGCCATAATATTTTATTATAGTTCAAATGTCACCTTTTGATTTTTTTTATATTTCGATATTTATCGATAGGGTCTTTAAAGGTACATGCCCACGCAGCAGGTTACACTGTACTACAACTTTTCATTTGCTGTCATGCCTTATATGAGCCATATGTCTACCCACTAACGAGTTATTTTTAATTACGGCGCGTGTTAATTGGTGTTAAATCGCATTTTATATGCCTCGACCAGAAAGGGTATTTTCCGACCTCGTGCTATTTTTACCAATACGCGTCACGTAACACGGTCAATCATATCACATCTTTGACATGCGCAGTGAAGTATCGGAAGTTGAGAAGAAAAATCTCTATTCGAGTCCAAATCTAAATCTCCACTTAACTCTTTCCATTTGTGATCTGGTCGCCAATATTAACCACTCTCTCTCTCTGTACTGCCTGTCCCTCAGACATTTCGCATTTCTTTTGGCCGACGCTGTTTCATACAATTTCCGTCCTGGACGTTTCGACATGTTGATATTCTTGTTTACATATTGGGAAGCCTACTGGCGCGCGTAGTATACTGCGCATGCTCACCGAAAGCCGTGATGTGAAAGTCGTCGTCCCCGCACATTATCAAAATAGACTGTTATCGCCGCGCGTCGCTAACAGTAAATTGATAATTAATAAATGATTATATTTGTATAGCGGACACTCGTAAATTTTAGAACTGGTGGAATAGTGACATAATTATACACTTATTTAATTCCTATAAAGAACATTTTGTGCCTACTGCGTGGGCATGTACCTTTACCAAAAAGAGATAATTGCATTTGTAACATTTACACACTATACTACCTGCTTTGAAAGTGTGCTCGTATGTATAGAATACATTTTAAGATTGTTTTCATTTGATCAAATGTTTCAAAATATCCAACCAGTACACAGACCAACAGAGACGAGTCAAGGATTTGGGTCAAGGAGGGACGTTGATACTCAATAGTAAATGGGACATACATGGCCGTCAACTTTCCTCAAATACAAATAGATCTACCGTATTTTTTTCTGCATTTTTCTCATTTCTCAACAAAAGTGTATGTTGTTACAACTCAGTTCAACCGTCTCGACGAGACGGTTCAACTGAGTGGTAACAACATACATTTTGGGTGCGAAATAAGAAAAATAATTAATCTTCCCGCGTAAAAAATGGGTCAAAATCAAAACTCGGAAAATTTTAGAGGTGGCGTGTGCTGGACCCCCTCCCCCAGCCTTTAACCGCGCCTGACCATTGTCAACATCGGGCGTTTGCAAGCATATATACCATATTCATTACGCACATTCCCGCCAGCTTGTTTGTCTCGCGCGATTGTCACGTCGGTTGTACATAGCGCCCTCTTTCACAGGTGATGCCGACTCCGTCAATGTAATTGTCGACGCCGGTGTTAACACCAACGGTAACGGTCTTGACAACGGACTCAATGGCCTTGACAACGGACTCAATGGCCTTGACAACGGACTCAATGGCCTTGACAACGGATGGAACGGCCTAGACAACGGATTCAACGGATTGGATAACGGATTTGAGAACAACAATGGCGGTAGCCGGAGGTCGGGCCGCCGGGGAGGTTCTAGGAGGAGAGGGAGAGTCGGGAGGACCGGCCCCATCTCCAGTGGCCCAGGTAGTTATTCGTCTCCACGTACTGTCTCGTGGTACTATCGCCATGTACATACGAATACAATGTAGTTATGTAATGCAAATCACAGTGAATCCCATTTGGCCAGGTCTGGAGTGACGGAACCGCCACCCCCACCCCTCCAAAAGAAAAAAACAAACCCAAAAACCCACAATAAGCAGCAACCAAAGCACTCATAAAAAACAACAACAGCAAACATACAAACAACTTCTTAACCCTTTCCCCCTAAGTAACTGGAATGGAGTTCGACATGATACTTTTGCAACCAATCCAGCCGTGACAAAATGATTTTCAGACTGATCCATTTGTAAAATGTGTGTATTTTATTTTTAATAAAAATATGAAAATTACTTACAAACAGTGCAGATCCTGATGAGACGGCTCGTTACGAGCCGGCTCATCTGGATCTGCACTGTTTGCATATGCTGCTATTGCGGATTTTCGGGTCCAAAGCGTTAATATTGAAAATGGTAAAAGGAACGTAGACAACTCATACCGTCGATTTCGTATTAACTCTTTGATTCCGAAAGCTCGGTTTATTATGCAAACAGTGCAGATCCGGATGAGCACTTTTTGAAAGTAAGTTTCATATTTTTGAAAACATAAAACAACCCCTTTTCATAAATGGACTAATCTGAATATCATTTTGGGATGATTGGATTGGCGGCAAAAATTAAACTATAAAAAACCAGTTACTTAGGGGTGAAATGGTTAGCCCCGTCTGTGACAGAAATTTGCAAGTTTGCTAAATGGTTCACTGATTCTTATTGTTTTAAAATGTTGATATACAGTATATACCATTAGTATTTAAATACATGACTCACCGCAGTGAACATCCGACCAGAAATCAAACTCTCTCTGCCCTTCACGTCATCCCGGCAGTTACAGATGCCGGCTCCACAACTGATCGTTGTCGTATCCACTATATAATTAGAGGTTAATACGTGGCTTGTTTGATATCGGCCTAGGTATCGGCCCGAGGTCGAAGGCTGATACCAAGTTACCGAGGGACGATACAATGCGCATGCCAAAAGGAACTGGTTTAATACGCTCGCGAGACATGGTATCGGACTGGAAACGGCGGTAGCAGACTAGTAACGATGGTATCAGACTAGAAATGGCAGTATCAGACTAGCAGTTTCAGTATCAGACTGGAAAACACGCCTGAACTGTGTATGTTATTGCTGTATGCATGGCAAATACAGGCAATTTATAGGCTAAAATTGATATCTAAGTAATAACGTATGTCAATCTGTTGCAGCGATCTCTGGACTCCTGCCGGCGATGTCCCAGCCCCTGCCATTGATCTCCCAGCCGATGCCCATGATCCCCCAGCCCATGCCCATAATCCCCCAGCCCATGCCCGTGATCGCCCAGCCTGCCCCCATCATCTCCAAGCCCGTCCCCGTGGTCCCCGTGGTCCCCGTGGTCCCCGTGCCCGTTGGTGGACACAAGCATTGATCCGCATAATGACAGGTATGCCGTAGTGAACTCATGGTTGTCATGGTTATTTAACCCTTTCAACACCACAGGCCTGTATAACGGTATTGACAAAAAGTGTGATCCAGATGAGACGGCTCGTGACGAGCCGTCTCATCAGGATCTGCACTTTTTGCAAGTAATTGCAAGTAATTTTAATATTTTTGAGAGCAAAAACATCACCTTTCACAAATGGACTAGTCTGAAAATCATTTCGTGATGGTTGGAGTGGAGTGGTTGCAAAATTAATATATCAAGATCCTTTCCAGTTAATTAGGGGTGAAAGGGTTAAATTAGTATGACCATGTATTTGTGTACCACTTGAACACAGGTGTTGCACCGTTGTTAAACAATTCACGTCGAAAAATTCACCGCTTTCCTGAATTTGTCAGAAATCCGGCGCATATTTCGACGTGAAACATGTGAATTTATTGGACAGAGAAAATGGACACAACTATTTTTATTACACGATCGTCTTAGCACATATGAGGCAGGCCATGCGAATTTGTACCTAAGAACATGCGAGATTTCTCATGAAAAACATATTTACAGAAGCTGTGAACTTGCATGTGAATGGTATTCGAAAGTTGACGAACTTTTCAGAGCACATACCCCATTTTCTCGGAACATTTCGTCAACTTTCCACGTCAGTTACGGAAAATATTGTATATTTTGTAATTACAGTGGAACCTCTCTAAACATGACGCCATATACGCATTTATGTTGGTAATTTTGATGTATTTCATTGTCATTTAACTCCGATGGTGCTGTCTGTTCGCGATCGCAAAAGACGAACGCCTTTATTTGGGTGGTCATGTGGCCTGGTTTACAGTGCAACCTCTCTAAACCGGACACCCTGGGGACCTCCCAGGGTGTTCGGTTTAGAGAGTTTCAACTGAAGTTTTCATTTATAAGCTATCACACACCTTCTTATGTACAAAATAACATGTATAGTCTCATCTTCTTCATATGTAGAAAATCCACGTCCATATGTCATGTGTACACTATTCCACTGACTGCATATGTTTCCTTCCAATATAATTATATATATACAGTGAAACGTCTCAAAACCGGACACCCTGGGGTCCCCAGGGTGTCCGGTATAGAGATGTTTCACTGTGAATCAGATATACTACCACACCAATGCATGTTTTAGTGTTTTGCAATCACGAACATGCAGTGCCATCGGCATAAGTAACAGTGAAGCCATCAAAATGAGCCACACATGGGTGTAAATTGTGGCCGGTTGAGTGAGGTTCCAATGTTACATGTGTTGTGCGAGAATAGCTTACTCTTAAATGTTAATGTATACAATTTAATTTGACATTTCTGTTCATTTTCTTTCAGAACACAGACGGCCACACTAGTTTGGTAGGCGACATACTGGGCTTCATTTCCGGCGAATATCATCTCCTATGTCACCTCCAAGTATGTGGCTGTGACAGGAGAAATGGGGCTTATGTGATTTGTAACCAGCACACTCATGTAATAGCACACTCATGTAGCCTGTTAATAATCTGCATTGCTTGTTAGAAGCATGACCGCTGTTTCATTGACGGAATGGCGATAGTGCAGATCCTGATCAGACTGTGCGGATGCACAGTCTGATCTGGATCTACACTGGTCGCAAAACCATATAAGCCCCATTTATCCAGTAACATCCACATATGATGGTATTTGCTCCAATGGAATGGACCTTCCTGTGTTGCATTCGGCGCCACGGTATTATTTATCACTAACAGAAATAGTTAAGTAAATGCGAATGATAGTTTGTATTTGGAGAAATGAAAACATGTTCACTCCAGTGCCCGACTATGCACTAACAGAGACATCATTCCACGACAGAGAAGCGACCGAGATGGACGGACACCCATGTTCTCCATACACATTCCTCTATTTATTATCATTTATGTCCATATGTACGACAAACGGGGTTTACTAAAGGACGATTCACATACAGGGTGTTCCAAAAACATGTCAAAGCTTTAAAAGATAATAATTTACAACTTGGTGTACAAAATGTTATTATATACCAAACTGTAGCATGGGGACGTAATATTTGATGAAGACATACACAATACACAGGTGCTCACCAACATAGTCTTTCACCGAATAATAGCAGCATGACAAAACAAAATTACAGAATGTGTTGCGTGACGAGGACAAGTATTTTTATGAAATTATGTACTGTCTGCTTACAAGAACCGATTGCGGTATTTTGATTCTCACACCGAATTGCACTTTGTAATAGTGATTTAATATCTAAGATTATGTTCGTTTACTTGCCATTTAATTACATGCCCAGGAAAGGGTATACATACATGATAATACCCGTTGAAAAATGCACACCTTTCAGCAAAAGGCACGCCTTGTGTTTCTGGACACTACGTAAACCCCGTTTTTCGTTGCATGTCGCTTTCTGTCGTGGAGTTAACATTGATAATTGGCCCTTCATGATTGTTCAATTTCTAACGACGCCCCATATCGCGCCACACATTCTGCTGGTTGGCTCACATGCATTCGGCGTGTTTCGGCTTTCAACGGTATTGCTACACATGAACAACAAGGCCCTACCATCATGTTTGTCGACTTACCGTACTCGTGTTGCATATCTTGAGTGATAAACTCGTGTATATTTATACATTAAACATTATTATTTATTGTACTTGGTTGTTCATATTGTTTTATATTCTGTCGATATATCCTAGTATATTTGTGGCTGCGACTAGAGAAATGCGGCTTATGTGTTTTGCGACCAGTGTAGAACCAGATCAGCCTTGTATCCACACAGTCTGATCAGGATCTGCACTGTTCGCCATTCCATCAATGAAGCACCGTCATGCTTCTAAAAAGGAATATATATCGTTACCGGAGTGTCTTATTTGATCAGGAGCTATGCTGGTCACAAATCCTATAAGCCACATTTCTCCATTCTCAGCCACATATATGTGTTTTGCGACCGGTGTAGATCTAGATCGCACAGTCACACAGTCTGATCAGGATCTGCACTGGTTGCCATTATGTCAATGAACACTTGTCATGCAGTTCACAAGCAATGATATATCGTTATCAGGCTACATGAGCAGGGGCGGATCCATCATTTGGGGAACGGGGGGGGGGTGTTCTAGTTTCGAAGGTAACTCTTGCAATCTACTACCGTAAACTCCGTGGCTGAACGGGAGGGGGTTGCAACCCTGGACACCCCCCCCCCCCCCCCACCTCCAAATCCGCCCCTGAGGAATGTGCTATTTGATAATGATCTACAAAGACTACAAATACAATCAACCCAATTTCTCCAGTCACAGTCACATTTAAAGCGACTATAGAAGTAACTCGGCACATTTCTCACACACATAGATTATGTTTCCACAAGTCAGCCAACACGTTTGTTTGTAGCTATCACTGCCAGAAATGGGACTTGAAGGTTTGTGACCCGTGTAGATACTGATTCTAGCACACACATGTAGCCTGATAACGACCTCTATTGTTTGTTAGAAGTATGACGGGCGTTTCATTGCTGGAACGGCACACAGTGCAAATCATGTTCAGACTGTGCGGATGTACATGCTGATCTGGATCTACACCGGTCGCCAACCCATAAGCCCAAATTCTCTAGTCACAGTCACAAGTGATGACTGTATGATTGTTGTTTTTTGTTGTTTACAATATGTCAATTAAATAAATATTTTACCTCAGCTAATGTTACATGAGATATTTATGCCGCTCTAGTATTATATTGGCAATCACACTGCTACGTGGGTGACCTTATTTGCCTATATCAGAACAATTGACAGTCAAAAATCGGCCTCATATATATATATATCAGAATCGATACAACTAGGTCACGTGGTACACTGCGGTCACGTGGATTCACATAAAAGCGATATATATATATATACTGAAACGATATAAAAGCGCAACAACGAGGTAGACACAGTATTGGACACGGCTATGTCTTCATGTATATATATTTATACCGCAACCATTGCTCCATGTAGCATAATAATGGGGGTTGAATAAATACTGTGCATATCTGAAGTAATCTAATATACTTGAATAGCCCACAATACGAGAAGTGCCGTTTTTGCCTTTCTTTTTTTACACCTTTGACCCCTAATCGCGGCCTCTGATTGGTCAGTCTCAACAGTAAACTCAAGATGACAGCGGATTTTAAAATCTAAATCACTGTCGATTCAGTCGATTTTGTCTATTTTTACAGTATATGTGAACACAGGAGATCGGCATGTTGATAGGATAGTGTATTATACTTTTTTACATGTAGAAAACAAAATAGAATGTAGTCATTCTATAGTCAAAGTATTAAATAATCAAGGCTCAGTGTGCCTCAATTTCACCATCACCAGTTTCAAGAAGTAATATATTTTCTATTTCACATACAATCCCATTATTCCTAGTGCCTACAAAGAGCTAAGGCTCACCTACGTCTAATAAAACCGACACATAAAAAGCATTTTACACGCAGAAGCCGTACCAGCTTGAAAACAGGACACAAGACACCCGACTACGCTAGGTCGGACACGACTTCGTATCGCGCTTTCACTAAAATTCTCAAGACTAAACTGAACAAACCAGTTTGGGGTTTCAAGAATCCTCGAGATTTTTCAATAAAGTAATACTAGTTATCGATGTCAACTGCGGAAATGCAATCAAAATCTACCTGCAAGAATTATCTTTATTTGTTATTTGATCAGGAGCTACACTGGCCACAAATCCAATAAGACCCATTTCCCCAGTCACAGCCAGATATCTCTCTTGAATGTGTATAACTACCATTTCACATGGCGACCCCGAGATACAAATACAGGTATCCAGTCATAAAATAACTACAACACTATTGTCCAATCTATCTGTGACAGAGCGCGTGGTCACGAGCCCCTAATACAACAGAGGCACATCCGTATTAAATACGTTACAATTCTCGAAATAGGGAAGAGAGGATACACAACGATGGGGACGAATATACAATTTATGCGCGTTTCAATGGCAATGATTCTGTGTATATTTATTTATAATTTGGACGTGGCGACGGCGGATGTAACAGGTAAGCACGTGACAGATATGCACAGAAAGTGATATAAGCAAATTTGGAAAGAATATAACTATAAGGCTGGAGACGGGGAGATCACGAGAGGGGTATCATATGTCGTTAGTCGGGGATGGGGGTGTTCGGTGGTCCTCCCTCGGATTTTTGTTATTTCTACGTGCAATTACCGGCGTTCTAATGCATTTTAGAGCTATAATTTCCAATAGTCATACCTTTACAGAAACATATAACTTTCACAAAGACTTGAGTATCATCTGTTTTCTTATATTACGTGCTCTATATTTTTATTCGAGCGCTAGCGAAGAATTATACTACTAACATCCACATTTGAGGTCTTACAGTTTGTATGCAAATGAGCTAATGTCGGTCGCAGCACATATTTTGCGGGTTGAACTTTTTAAAAACACGGGTCTTATGCCAAAAAGACTAACAACTTAGCTTAATCGCCTTTTCAGTGTGATAAATGTTTTGTTTGCTTTTTTGTGCAAAAGTTATGTTATTGCACATTTTTTCCGTAGTCTAAGGGTGCGACGATCAATCGCAATACTCGATTATTCGCGATGTGTAACTCCATGGTAGGTGGACGAATTCAATAATGCGGTTTTCCAAAAAAAATACTTTTAACTCGTTGTTTTTATTGTTGTTGCTTGCTTGCTGCTGCATTTCGGCTGTAAAACGCTTTCCACTCTAGATTAGTTATTAGTATATGTGTCATATTATAGTGTTCTTACAACGTTGAACAGATCTCAGATCTTTCCATGTGACTATAAAATGTTTCTCATGTATACCCACAACACCCATACACATTATCATATAAAAACTCGTTGTTACATGTCACATATACTAAGACAAAAAAAATGTTCAATTGTTCAATCATTTTGTACACATAAATTGTAAAATTGTGTATGCACATGTATGTATTATATGTAACATAGAGAATAAAAAAAAATTGAAATACAAAAAAAAAATGTTTCTCATTGTAAGCAATATGGCCAATGAGATACTCACAAATCGCATTAATGAGCTGAACATTATTTGTAAGATACATTTAATGCCACTGTTTAAGGTGGCGACGCCAACGAGGTTTTGACGGCCAGAGGTATCGGCTTTGATCACGGATGGTTTATGTCACTCAGAAGAAAGACCATCTATGGCAAGCCAAATGCACAATAATTCCCTAAACCATGGTTTGGAGCTTAAACCCTAGTTTAGGCTCCTCAAACCCTAGTTTGGGCTTAAGCTGCCATTTGAGGTCCCAAATGGTAGTTTTCTTAAACCTCGGTTTGGGCAATTATTGTGCACTTGGCGGCTCAAACCACCGTTTAGATGCCCAGACTAGGGTTTCTGATAGCCTAAACCACGGTTTGAGCTTAACCCCCAGTTTAGACTACCCAAACCCTAGTTTAGGCTCGCCAAATGCACAATAATTCTCTAAACCTCAGTATGAGAGTCTAAACCATGGTTTAGGCTCCCAAACCCCAGTTTGAGCAATTATTGTGCATTTGGCCAGAAACTGCCATTTGCGATCGTAATTTAATAAAAAGCCTAAACCCTAGTTTGGACCCAAATGGTCTTTCTTCTGTGTGGGTCGTGACAGCTTTGTTGATATCCTCTTTCTTTATTACGATGGCATCACCACGAAGTTGTGTACACATGATGTGTAGATTCAATGTCCACTTGCCGCAGTTGATTCAGAATTGATTCTGACCATAGATCTATAGCCTATTTCACCAACATTGCAAAGTATACTTAACTAGCAAAGTATACTTTGAGGGAGAAATTTTCAATTTAAAGATAAATTTATTAATTTTTATTATACTGAATTTATTACATTATCACAGCCATTTTTGCTGTGATAATGTAATAAATTCAGTATAATAATTCTACATACTTTGTATCATCCAATATATGCAGTCGTTAGTTCTACATATATGAAATAATGCATTTCGGGAAAAATAAATGATTACTCCCTCAAAGTATACTTTGCTAGATAAGTATACTTTGCAATTTTGATGAAATCGGCTGCTGGATTCGATGTATACATATGTCTGACCAGAATGCGTTCAAAATTCCTGGATTGTGTCGCACAACATGAGTTCCTTTAACGAATTGTGAAATGGGGGATGCGACCAGTGCATCCGCACAGTCGAATTAGGGTCTACACTTTTCGTGATTCAGTCAGTGAAACACAAGTCATGCTCCAAATAAACAATATAGTCCCTAATCAAGTTGCAGATGAGTACTGAAGATCAGAAGCTACAATGGTCACACATAACATAAGTCTCATTTCTCCAGTCTCGGCAACATATAGCAAAGCAATTTAAAAGCTATATTCAGAACAGAAAGTATGGGTACTGGCATTTATACCGCAACCAGCGTCTGAAGTAACCTAATAAAGGGGGCCGAATAAACATCATCTATATTCGCTACTAACCGTCTATACATCAAAGTAGCATAATAAACTTGCACTTTTGTTTTGGTGCTCATTTTGCATATAATTACAATGTAACCGGGTACCAGCCGTACTAGCTTTATTTTGACCAGTGGGTGCAACGGAAAAAGTGTCTCACTTCACCTCAATAGTATTGGAATAATTTTAGAATTACTGGACCGATTTTCACAAACTAACTCTTGTTTTCTTAGTTAGACCATTTCCAAGCTATCTGGCCAGGTTTCGGAGTTAATTTCTAAAACAGTTGTTTTTCGACCAGCTTCTCGTGCTCCTCCCCCTTGTCAAAACTGTCCCACTTCAAATCGATTTTTCGCAATAATTTCAGAATTACCGGACCGATTTGAACAAACTAGCTCTTGTTTTCTTATTTGGATCATTTCCAAGGTAGCTAGCATGGTTTTGGGGCGAATTTCTAAAATAAATGTTTTCCGTACTGCTCCTTGTCCTCCTCATCCAAGACGGCCGTAATGACGTCAGTCAGACAACTTGACGTTACGTCATAAATCAACGTGACGTAAACGTAAAATGGGTTGCAGTACAAGGTAAATACATGGTTAGTGCCTTAGAAGATAAAACATATGGTTTCGCCCCGACAACATTATTGGGGCTCGCTAAAGCTGCCCAATAAAGCTGTCTAAGGCTCAACCGAATATATTTTATATTTTAAGGCACTAACCTGTAACCATGTATTTAATATATATCGTATATTTATAAATGAATATTACGAGAAGTGTTGCCTGTGCTGATTTTCGTCACGAAACTACTTTTTATCGTCGCCACAAATAATCATGATTGATGAAGAAATGATTGTATGTATGTACATATAAGCACTTTTGGAAGTACTAATATTATGGGGCCCGTTTCACTAAACTTCGTAAAGTGTGTATTAGCAAAATTCTTAGGTCACTCTCCACGAAGTAGAAAGTAAACAAAGAACGCTTCAGACGCACATTTGGAAAGACTACTCCGTCATAACACTTATGTAATGCAGTGTAATGAAATGCCCAGAGCAATCCATGCTGGTTACATATGTCATAAGCCCCATTTCGGTAGGTATACTTGAAATCAAGCAGCTTCATTGGCTGAACCTGAGCTATGCTAAGCTCATGCTCAGACAATTGAATTGCTTGATTGCGAGTTCGCATTGTCAATATATGTTCAGAAACGGTGATAATCTGGGTAAGATTAATGCAGGCAGTTATGCATTTCGCCAATATTGTCTGAAATAAAAAGCAATATTATATAAAATGACGTCGAAAGTTGACCCAAACTTTTCTGTCAACTTTCGATGTCATAGAAGACGGATTTTCGAAATCAATATCGGCGAAATAACGGATACATATGACAGGGGAGATAATTCTGGAGACTGGGCTATTACACGGAATACAATCACACATCGTGAACTGTCAAGCAGCCCTTGACATATCTAAATGGACCATGATGGCTAGTAAACTGTTTCATGTCGAAGAATACGCCGGTTTCCTGACGAGATGCCACTCAGCTCTACATTGCGCCGGTTACTAGACGAAAATGTGTTTATGCAGTATCTTCTGTATGTTGCTGAATTGGAATTCGTTAGGAATCCGGCGCCTGTTTCGGTGTGAAACATTTTACCCTGGTACGGAGTGCAGCACCAGGGATGGTGGCTGGTTGAGTCCGTCGCGTTTTCGCTAGTCACCTTTTATAAAGTATTATCTACGAAAAACAAACACGCGAATTTCGCCTTTTCACACCACTCCACTACACAATTTGGCCGTTTTTCGCATTTTCGCGTTGCGACTTTCCGGGTTTGTTTTCAAATACAATATCTTGAAGTCAAAAAATCCAAATTACGAAATTTTAAAAGGCGAAAACCACAAATTGCGAGCTGAAAGTTCGTGTTTTCCGCGAGTTCGCCTTTAGAAAGTCAAAAGTCGCAAGTTGAATAAGGAAACACGTCCATTTCGTGTTTTTGTGATATCGCTTTTCGTTGTTTTAAAAGGCGAACCGCTGCATGAAAGTTCTTGTTTTCGCCTTTAGAAATGCATCAGTCCAATGCGAAACGAAGCCAAGTTCATGCTATTGCGATTTCACGTTTCCACATTTTAAAAGGTGTTTTGGCGATTTTAAAAGTCGAAAGTCGTAACTTGAATGCGGAAAGACGCCAATTTCATAGTTTCACAATTTTACGTTTGAACGTTGTAAATTGGGAAAATGCGAAATCGCCATGAACGCATTATGCTACCATAGTAACCATACATCCGAGTAGTTGTGAGGTCGTGGAGGTCGCTGTGGACTTAGCTACGTAGTTATTTGCATAGGGAAACGACTTTGCAAATGTAAAGAAATGTGAACATGTTCATGCCAAAGATAAACTATTTCTCTAGTAGATTATTTTATTTCTCATAAAACGTATATGTTGTTACTACTCAGTTGAACCGTCTCGTGGTTCCAAAGAGTGGTACCAATATATAGTTTCAATGAGAAATAAAGCAAATAGAAAAGAAGTTGATGGTAAACAAATGCCCCCGGTGGCAAATTGGAGAAGGTCCAGTAAACTTTTAAAACGGTCGCACGCACGCACGCATGCACGCACGCACGCGTGCGCGCACGGGCGAACTCTCGGGCGGACACACAGTTGAAACACGTTGTCGTTGACGGATTTATGTGGCATAAAAAAACAAAATATCGAATACGATACTAGAATTTGACAGTCAAATATTCAGAAAGGGTTATTCCAGATTAACATGCAAGTCACTTTATAACGCAGGTCTGTGTACAAAGCAATCTAGACACTGAGAAAGGTAAACACTATTCAGTGGCATATTCTTCGCAAAAGACGGTAACTAGAGACTTAATTAGATCAGTTGTGATTAATAGGAAATCAAACGAGCGATACATTGAGATATTTCGTCTTGATGGCCGCCAAATATCATGAGTTCCCATCAATTTCTATCGTGCTATCTATTTGATGTCATTAATAATTTTAAATAAGTAAACATTATTACATTGACACAGTAAAACAAATGTAAAACATACTTGGATAAATGCACAGTTTACCAAAATCTAAGATGGCTGCCATAAGTTCATATTATACCGCAACAGTGTATTAGTATGCACTATTTAATATTGAATAAATAAGACGGTTACAGTGTTACTTTGGTTTTTGTATATTTGAATTCCCAAAGCAACAATATTACGTAGGAATGGTGAAATATTTCAAATTATACAATTATATGCTCTTCGTATTAATATTTCTGCAATGTGACATCCAGTACATTGCCTTCATTAAATCAAACAGTAAACGTTGTTATGTCTCACTAACTTAGAAATATTACAGACATGGCTTCATACGTGTTAACGATGAATATATAATTATGTCTAAAACTAATAAACGCCATCCGACCATTTTCTCTTGTCACTGACCGCATCTCACAATCTTGATGTTAACGATATACATATATTGCATATTTACACCAGTCGATTGTAATCTTCCGATATATCTATTGAACATCCATATACGTCTGTGTTGCTTCATGTCTGGGCCCGTCATTTACTGGCACCACTGCTAAATAGTTAATATACAAATAGTTTTCACATAACAGCGGAATGTGTTATTATTATGCCATTAATTTAGAAACCACACTTATGATGATAAACACGGATATCTACTGAGTTTGTTTTATACTTATTGCTTCAGGATCACATAAACACTATAATTATGAAACCCGCTAAGAAATAAATTAATCCATGCATCTCTCATGTATGAGAAAACAGCGGTGACCATTAGCCAAGCACATGTGATTCACAACTGAACTAAATTACCATGATCTTCTAATCCTCTCTGGCACCATGGCGGTCTTAAATGGCATAGTCCATTGTGTTCTCACGATCGTACGATAAGTGCCCAGACAGTCTGGCAGACACTTTTTAATCAACACTCATTCTATTAACTCTTTAGTTTTTGGATACTATCTTTTTGCTTTTATCACCACATGTTAATAACTAAGCTACAGAGTGTTACAAGTATTATATTCAGAGATAATTGCATGACGTAACCTTATAAGGAATTATAATGAATTATTTTGCTGTGTTTTTGAGATGGCAGATTTAGTTGATTGTTTCATCTGCTCGATATAATATACAGTCAAACCTGTGAATAAAGACCAGTCATGGGAAGATAAAACTCTGGCCTTTGCTACAAGTGGTCTTTCTTCACAGATGCATTTATGAATAGTTTTTAGTTTATTGCTTATTTACTTTATGTAGTAGTTAAATAATTGGTAAAAAGTATGGCTTCTATAGACAGGTAGTTGCTATTCGGAGGTAGCGTGTAGCACAGGTCGACTGTATATTTCAGTTATCGTTGTCTTTGCTGGTCAGATTTAAGAACTAGTTTTTAGTGTTCATTGAGCACATATCATAGTTGAGACACGCCGTGTGCTTTTGCAATACGTTTACAAAAGTTATAATATTTTCCGTAAATGGCATCAAAAGTTTACAAAATGTTCAGAGTACATACATGTACTCTGAACATTTTGTCAACTTTTGACTTTATTTATGAAAAATATCGTAACTTTTGTAAACGTATTTAATGAATTTACGCAGTTGTTCGAAGGTACAAAATCACATGACGTGTCTCATTTAGTATGAAGTTGTATCATGGTACATATAAACAGTATACGTAAGGGAGACCGAAGATGCAAGGTAAAACAAAGACGTAACCACATATAGAAAACATGCAAAATGGTAATGACAATCTTCACTGAGGTGCATTCAAACATTGGGGGTGTACGGTGTCAACTAAAATATACACATACGAGTTAGGTAACATTTAACATGCATGAAACGCATGCGTCATAGAAGACAAACGCCAATGAAGCGCCCAACAAACCACCGTCCCATGCAGGAGATGCAAATGTATATATGATGTTCCAAGTTTTTTAAAAATAATATATGTAAATGTAAATGTGTTGTCATGAATAACAAAAAAGTCGCCTTCCCCATTTTTTATTTGATGTAATTCCATCAAATATTGACTTTATTGAGAAAAAACGATGTGAATTTAAGAAGGGGAAAGGAGATAATTTTATTTATTTTATTTTGGGGGTGTGGGAGGATGACTTTAGTATTGCTAAAAAAGTACATACATTTAAATATTGTTTAGCTTTAATGTGTTTAATGGCCAAAAGTTCGTCGACATCAAAACGTGTTGGAGATCATGATATTTCACACATGCGTTTCTCTGAAGGTTTTCCATCATACTATGACGTTCGTCCCCTCCCCCACCCCACACACTAACTACAAAGCCAATGGCAAAGGATTAGCGTGCGCACACAACTTAAAGATTGAGGTAAACATCCTTTAATTTCTGTTTTCGTTCAAGTAATGTCGCGATATGCCGTGTAACATCAGCCCTATCTGTGACTCCTGGCTGCCAACAGGCGAGCTTCGTTGTCTTCTGACACCTCTAGTGTATTATTCTCTTGCGAATGTTGGTTTTATTTATGAACAGCCGACAAGCCCCCGCATTTCGCAGAGCAGAAACCGGACGTGTTCTCCGTTGCCATGGGTGACGTATTTACGCTGAATCTTCGGAATATATCGCGAGACAACGACACGAATATCGCCGACCTTCACTACTACATCACAGCGACTCCACCGCTGAACTATACAATGGGTAAGTTAGCAGGTTAGTGGCTTGTATTTAAAGGTACATGCCCACTCAGTGGGCACAAAATGTTCTTTATATCAGAGACATCATCTGAGACATTTTCTGGCAATATATACATTTGTTCACCATTACCCCACGTATTGATTGACATTATTATACATTTTATATCAGACATAACGTTCCATACTGATATCATGGGCGATAACCGTGTTTCCTTAAAATGTTAACCGACATTACTATTAAATGTTATTCTCTGTATTTATTTTTTAATGTGCAATGATCATACTTTATAATCTGTCGAAAATATTATTTTTGTCCTGTGACGCATTTAATTAGTATAAATAATATATCATGCCTTATTTGCACATGAAAATAGTCTGATACCACCGCGAGATACTATCAGTTAAATAAAGATTACTAAATGATTATATCCGTATAGCGGGCACTCGTAATGTTTAGAACCGGTGGAATAGTGACACAATTATGCACTTATTTTATTCATATAAAGAACACTTTGTGCCTACTGAGTGGGCATGTATATTAAAGGCAGGTGCGTAGCAACTGATTTTGTTTTGGTGTATGGAGCCGATGTACACATGCCAAAGAAAATTAAATATGTTATGCCCCTAACTCCTTCCAGCTACCTAATTGTAATGGAAGCATCTATAATTACAACTGTACGACCGTCCGTCCGTTAATGTGTACGGAGTTAAAATAGGGTGGTCGTATTTGGTCAATTTAAAGGTGATGGAATTGTTTACCACAGCTTAGTGTCATATATCAAAATACTCTGTGTGGGTGTCTGCCAACAACTTATCGCGTTTATACAAGAGCTATATCCTTTTAAAGACGTGGACGAAAAATGAATGTACATGTATATAGGCATTATTTCATTCAACTCCTGATATAATTCGCCAATTTGTTGCTGTATGATAATAGGACATGACTCGCATATATATCTGATAATTTGGGAACTCGTCAAACATTCTTACCCACTCACTTCAACCCCTACCCAACGAGCGGTGTTTTGCGATATTAAATAGGGATTTGCATAATTGTTAAAAGTTAACGGATTTAAGTGATTTAGGTGTCGATTTGTAGGTTTTCAGCTATGCTCAGTCCGCTAGATCAAGAGTCAAAATCAAATATGGCCGGTATATGACTTCAAATTCGAAATGGCCGCCAAAATGAATGTAAATATTCACATATTGTTGATAATGGCTGAAATGCATCATACAGATTAATGTTAATCACGTTGTTTTTACATAGGAGTGTAATAATAATTATTATTAAAAATAAAAATAGCTGCCATAATATACATTAAATTCAAAATGACCGCCAAAATAATATAATTATGCACATATTGGTCAAAACTGCTTATTATATATGTTTGAGAAATAGTTTTCAGACATACGTATGTTCTGGAATAATGAGTTCCATGTAATAAACTGTATGTTCACAAGACGAGCACATTGACGCTGGCACTAATGTGCAAATTACTACGTGCTTATGCTTTTACATGTCTAATATAGTCATGCGACGTGAATACACGGTCTTCTAGCACTAATGTTGTAATCTGCATTTCTACATACGTTGTCAGATCGCTAATTTGCAGTCACATTGACCGTCGTTGAACACGAAACGTGTTAATACAACTTCTCTCTTGCCTTTCGTTGCTGTATCTTCCAATTCAATTGTAGGCAACACACTTCTCCATAACGCTGCATATGTAAGCTTGTGTACCATGACGGCCCTGTTATAATGTGCTTTGGCGTCAACTTCATGCCCCGGGAAACAACATATATTATATTATGGGATATACTGTATCGCAACACGGAATAGTGTGACTTACATTCGGCTTCATTTGAATATAACGTTTTATCTCCACCGAGCAACTTACTTAGCATGTGGCATAAGCTTTGTGGTATGATCATCCACGTGACTGACTCTGATCAATCCCTGTCCAATATCGATGGTTCTTGATATCATTTATATCAGAGTGAATCAGTATGTAGCATTGAACCTTTTGAATTTACGGGCATGTCGTTTCTTAAACGGACTATGTGATTTAACGGAGCTGTTTGAAAATTCAGGCCCGAAGAGAGCGTAGACGTATGCAAGTTGACAAATTATATCAAATAAACAATTAGTATTTCAATCCATGTTTGGAACAAAAGAAAAATCTGAATGTGTTTGAATTCAACTTTTGAAAGAGAGAGTAGAATCGCCGTCAAATGGTATGGGACTCCATGTCTAAAAATTGTTATTGCAATGAGTGATGCGTGCATGGTCTGAAGCGTACATAACAATTAGCGGCTGGTTGCCGCAGATACCGTCATTCACAAACTCCGATAGTCATTTTGCATATTGTGAAATATCCACTAGCATTCGCCTCATGATACTAACATGTGTACGTTTTGTTCACGTTCCGTGTTAGTTCACAAAACTAAATGGTAAATTGCTGCATCTTAACATTTCAAACATGACGCCTCTTGTGGTACTACTGTATATCATACGGCTACACACTCATAATATTGCGTCTCTATTAATGCCAAGAAGACGGTACATAGCTATACTATGACATTTATTAATAGTACACCTATTACTATGATCTCTATTAAACGAGTCAACTGATTTCATAGGAAATTTGCCATAGTGTCGTTTAATAAATACCATATTCAGTCATCACGCATGTAATATCCTGATTATGCACATACATGCATGTACAATGTATCTACTTTTGTGCTTCATTTCAGCGAATGACATATTCACCTGGTACGTCGGGACGGAGGGCCGTAACCAGACCATCTCACTGAGCTTCCTGGTGATAGATGACTTTGGCAAAACTAGCTTACCGTACCAGCCGTACATTCACTACTGCGGCTGCCAGAAGAAACCACAATGTGACAACAGCGGGTCAGACAATCATGCAGGTAATGTACACAGGTGAAAGTAACGGACACGTTCCTGGAGCAGATTCATACAACAGTTGATCAGGTTCAGCCAGCAAACTGTGTTGGTGTCCTAAACTTATCGGGAACTATTATCCCCTCGCCGATAGGCAGGAGGGGATATATAGCGTTAGTCCAGTAGCCGATTTCATCAAAATTGCAAAGTATACTTATCTAGCAAAGTATACTTTGAGGGAGTAATCATTTATTTTTCCTGAAATGCATTATTTCATATAGTATAGAACTAACGACTGCATATATTTGATGATTAAAAGTAGCAGAAATATTATACTGATTTTATTACATTATCACAGCCAAAATGGCTGTGATAATGTAATAAATTCAGTAAAATAAAAATTAATAAATTTATCCTTAAATTGAATATTTCTCCCTCAAAGTATACATTGCTAGATAAGTATACTTTGCAATGTTGGTTAAATATGCTACTGGTACATACGTACGTTAATAACACCTTAAAGTTTCATTTTTTAATAACTTTTAAACCGATTTTGATAATATTTGGCCACAATGTGTGTCTAGGGATAGTTCTCTGTTTTGAATACGACCCACGTCTGATCGCCCAAGGTCACAGTCACTGAGGACTTATGTTCACCTTGTTTGTAAGGCTTTACAAGGGAAATGCGTTAAACATTGTTTCTGCTTTTTTGCTTTTGTTTGTTATCAAGGCTGCTAGCGGGGGATTAGCTTCGTAATAACAAACACTGCCCTTGTTTTACGTGACTACTGTTTGCATACTCACTGGGCATTGTATGCCCTCGGTTTGGTGTATTACAACCTATACTATATACTTGAACTATTAATAATTACTTCAATTGAGAGTTGGATAACGCCATTCGGTACGTCACGTGACGTCAATTGAGCAAGGAAATGACAGCAAAAGCAGTTTTCGATTCCGGAATGAGCGTGATACTTTGCATAGCGACCTTTGACACCGAGTCAATTCATACCACCACCACCAAGTGACACAGTGTGTAACACAAACATCTCCACTGGACCTAACATTCATACGGAATCATCCTCCCTTTTCGACTCAGAAAAGATGCAACTGTTATGTCCGTCTTCTACTACCGATACTTCTACAGTTTTCAACTGATTTACTTCATACTCAGTATACATAACAATCAGCTAATGTTGTACATCAGCAGCGACATAGCATTTGATCTTAATGTGACATGACCAACTGTTTCCCTTCGTTGACTATGCCTCGACGGGTGTATATTGTGACATCCAGCACTCTTGTCATTATAGCTTGGTTCCTACGACTAAATTGCACGTGTGACGCCTCGTTCGATGGAGATTTCTGCCAAGAGAAACTCGACATATGTGCCATCACTAACTGCTTTGAAAACGTGACATGTGACAGTTCCACAGCGGCGGGAGACAACCCGTGTGGAGCCTGTCCGTCGGGAATGTACGGAGATGGGCTATCTTGTTTAGGTAAATAAGTAGCTATATAGGATAGTACGCGAGTTATTTGATAGTCATTAACCCTTTCAACCCTAAGTAACTGGAATGGGTTATGATATGTTAATTTCTTATCAATCCAATCGAGAGGAAATTATTTTCAGACTAGTCCATTTATGAAAAGGGGGAGCTTTTTATAAAAATAAAAATGAAAATGACTTGCAAAAGTGAAGATCCTGATGCAAATGCTTGCAAAAGTGTAGAGCCGTCTCATCTGGATCTGAAACAATCGCTATAGAGGTATGTAGTGTTGAAAGGGCTACACTAGCTTACTGATTAAGAAATAATGTGTCCGTTTTAGTAAACTTCGTACGACAAAAATGTTCTTATGAAAATTTCTGTAAATTCACTTCACACATTAACGTTCATTATTATTTTTTTTAATTACCAATTTCCACCTACATGTAGGGGTCATTAAATTTAAACATATCCACCAAAGCTTTCCCCAAATTGGCAGCAAATGCGAACTATGTCGTACATTTTAGTTTTGCACTTACAAACTACTTAGTCGTACGAAGGTTAGTGAAACGGCCTCAGGTTATGCCGAAGCTGACATTGAGTGAGTATAAATTGACTATCACATACATTTATTTAGATAACATAATTATGCAAACTTTATTTCAGATCTTAAAGTAATTTAATAGTTCCTCTCTATTTCTTTATATATGTACAGACAATCTTTCCATCGTCATTGGCGTTCCTTTTTAACCCATTTAAATCCACGGGTTGCAGTAACGGACCAAGGTTTATACATACATTACATATACTCAAAAGTATCAAATAGTGAAAATATATATATATAACTTAATTAATTTTGCTTTTGTGCTTTTTTAACGTATTGATATGTTTAGGTATATTTAATGCATGTATAAACCTTCGTCCGTTATATGTACTTCAACCTATGTTTCGATCCATAGACAGGTCGGGCACCATTGCAGGGAAGAGGAGGAAACGCTTCAATTCACGGAATAACGTTTGCTGAATTCATATTTACTGAATGTATTTGTATTCATATTACACTTGCTCCCCATGTCACGGTGTATCATCACTTGGTATCAAAAACGTGGTACGCAATGTTTGACGTCGATTTTTGTTCAGTAAACTTCACACCACAACACAACACAGATTTTGCTGAAACAATATTTTATTCCACTGTTTGTATGCCTAAGTGGACACATGTATATATATCAGTTGATCGAAGTATTCGAGTGCATTTACTTAATGCAAACACATTTCTTGAGCAGGTGAAGTATCGAAATAAATGGTACTCGGTGAACAACTGACAAGCCCCCAATTCTGTTGATTTGTTAGGAAGGTTTTAAAGGACATTTAAAAGTAAAAATGAAGTCAAACATTACGTCATTTGATTATAAAATCACATGGTCCCACTTGCGCGCATGAATATGAATGACGTGTTTCGTTGGCAAAACTGCACAGGCGCAGTAAACTGTTGGCGTGCTTTATATTCTTTGCAGCAGCTATTTTCCTGCAGAACGAGCTGTCAATGTTTCGTGAATCGTATCAGAAAACAACGATCGCGCGCCCTAGTATTAACACGAAACGCGTGTATTCACTTCACCATACCTACCGCCAGTTCGCGTATTTTGGCTTTGTTTAGTAAGTGTTATACGACTGCATCATGCCAACCGGTTTCTTTATTTTCATTGTTTTCATATGCCGCCTTCAAGTTGGTCAATATAATGATGGAAATGTAGTATAAGTTTTTTGATGATTGGTTTAAGTTCATATGGTTGTAAGATGACACTTTTCAGAGGGTGTGTAAAAATTCATCAGGTGGCACTTTTTTAAATCCAAGATGGCCACCGGCACTCATCAGAATCACTAATATCACTATAGCTTCCAAAGTAATGGCATTATGTCAACACATACGGGCTCTATACCCATATTTTCAACCATAAGGATCACAATGGCATTTATAATGATACAGTCTGAGCATTGCGTTATGCTGAAAATCCAAGATGCCCTCCGTAATCCATCAACATCATTAATATCACTATAACTTCCAAAGTAATGGCGCTATGACAACACATACGGGTTCTATACCCAAATGTTCAACCATAATGCAGTCTGAGCATTGTATTATGGTGAAATCCAAAATGGCCGCTGGAATCCATCAACATCATTAATATCAGTTTAGCTTCCAAAGAACTGGCGCTATGGAAACGAATATTGGCACTATACCCATCTTTTCAACCATGTGTACTACAATGGCATATATATTGGAACATTTTGACTAGTGTGGTATGGTGCAAATTCAGTATGGCTGCCATAAAATAGCCAACATGTCTACCACCACATGTCAAAATCGAATACACTACACTATTTGTTTTAAAAGGAGAAGTCTCCTGGTGCGATGGTCATTGGTCGCATTGGTAATACACTAACTGTGATATATTTATTGTGTTCACATATACAGGATCTGAAACTAGTTTGAGATTATGTTTATCACATGACTTCGCATACAAAAGAACAGAACACTTGGACATATCCAATAGTGTTCTTTGAACAGGCGCCATTGACTAATTTCGCATCTAGTTGAAATCTCCACAGAGAAAAAATAGTTTGGAACGTCTTCATTTTATTCATTTGACATAACGTTAGCACATCCTACGAATACGGAAATAGTTTGAATTGGTCAACCAATCAAATTCACTCCAGGTTTTATTACACGTGTGTCGTATTACATATATGAAATGGTCTTCAACCCGGCATAGCAAGGTTTTTCTGTGATCAATATCTATACCAATTGCTATACTGGCTAGATACCAGACCCTGGCAAAAGACCAGTACAATTGTACCTACAAAACATGCACATTATCATATATGTGGTTGGACTAGATTCACTACAATTGTCAGATAGTATAAATTATGAAGTATTCCGAATTCATCAATTACATTAGTACTGTACTAAAATCACACCTGCATATCAATTACAATGCTTTGGCTGTTCTAGCCTTATGCCGTATCTAGGCTCCCTGCTGTAGCATAAATACACTAACGTTATACTATTGGTAAGCTATATGTGTTAGGATTATTGAGGGTTCACTGCTGACATGTTACTAAACTTACCCAAGTACATTAACGACAATATCAAAGTTATATTATTAATTGACTTGTTGAATATAATTTAATGGCCTAACAACACAGCTTATGGGTGACTGGATCGGTATTTATCTTCGCTTTTCTTAACATGAATCTAAGCTTTGAGACAGTTCGAAGGACTCGTCGCAAACTTTAAACAGATCAACAGTTTTTATACTACAGTAAACGCAACAGCCCGTGGTTTTATTACGTATATTTACATTGCATGTTCTGATAGTTTCAAATAGGTAAATAACCAAATACGACGTTAAAATTAGGAATTGTATTGTTGTATGTGACAATTCATAGAACAGCGACGCTGTCGGTCAATGGCGTGACGTTATTGACAACGACGATGAACGTCACCTATTTTAATGACGTCAAAAAAACTTTGTGTAAGTTATGACTGCCTTAATGTCGTTTAATTAAACTCCAAGTACACGTATATCTAAAATCAGTAACGGGTTTTAGCGACGTTACGTCATGACGTCAAACTTATGTCAACTCATGACGTTGCATACCTTATGCTGAACTTCGCTTTAGCAGACAAACTCCATCTGCTGATATAAAGTACTAGTGTGATGGTAACTTAGTCATATTTGACATAATAACGATTTAAGTGGGTTATATTTAAAGCGAGTTACAATCCGGCACTTGCGACCTCTTGTGAAATCACGCTAAAATGTGCTGTTATATTTTTGGTGTAATTCACAATTAGATAATGTACTAATGTGTCTTGAAGGAATGAGGCAACAATTTCACTTACAACTATTGGTGAATGGTGTTGCCCTGTTTTTACTTCCGAGACGGTATATCAGGTTGGCGCTATGTTAGTAACTTAGTAGCCAAAATGAACTAACTGGTAATGCGACAAAAGACAATACTATTATACATCTGTTGCAATATTTGTAAAACATAGTTCTTTTTCAAGGGTTGTTGTGCAACAGATCTTTTCGATACTACGGTGTCAATTAGATGCGCACAACACATGTGCAATGTAACTTTGTATTATAATATGTATTTGATTTGTTTGCATGTATAACAAATAGTGTTGCTCTATCATTATCATTTAATGTCACATCTGACAAGTTATTTGTGGCCGGAGACGTGGGGTTTTGTGGTATCTGATCAAATGGTGCACTTCTGCAACTTGCTTGTCTGAAGTCTGGCGGATGACCAGACTGTTCCGTTGTGCAGGCGGATGTGGATCTACATTGGTCACAGAACCCATAACCCCCATTTCTCCAGTCACAGTCACATTTAAGACTTTTAGTTGCCGAGACAGACACCAGCATAGGGATCGTTGGCTCGTCAACAGTGTGGAGGGCCTTTGTGTCATGCCAGAGCAGGCGTTGGTGGTTCCAGCAGGGTAAGGGAGGTATGAGATGGTAACAAATGTGTCGAACCATTAAATATCTACTAACCATCGAGGATACATCCAATATGATTGTTTTCACTGTGGTGGCAATATTATTGGACAAGTCCCGTCGGCAAAGTTGAGATGGTCATTTTATAAGATTTTGCATTGCTTCGAAACTCTATTAATTTGGTCCCAAATCCTGCCTCGGCCGAGTTGAAAAATAAGGTGAATACTACAGCCTTAGCAATAGTAAGAAATGGGATAAACAGTTGTGTGGCATCCGATGCGAGTCATCGTGTTTTTTTTTATATACATTACCATGAAATCTAGAGGACACCACCGGGGTGTTTTTCTGCAGATAACGTGCTTCGTTGGGAAATGTCATATTTTTGTATCGTCTGCAACACGTTTTTGCAAACAACACTGCTAACACACACTGTAATCATATCTCCATATAATGGGGAAGTTGGGACAAGGTCTTTGTAGTGTTACTTGTGGGGTGTCGTGTTGCATGTCTGTTGGTAAGTGTACGATTGTTCATGTATATAAGGATGCATGGACGACTGGCGCACCAACACACATGCATGCCGACATGTGTCGTGTTTGGAAGATGCCACCAGTATTTCGTGATTTATGAAACAGCTATGTGATTAATTTTGTGCATGTCAGCTAACAAATGAAAGGTATCTGATTCCCAGCGCCTTTGCTGTGCTATGCGATATATGTCATGATTGCCTACAATTGAGTATTGTGAAGCCGTGGACAATTTCTGCCATTAAAATAATATTAGAGATCGAAAAATGTGTCTTTGTATTTCAAGCAACATTCTGCTTAATTGAATGTGTCATGTATTGTAATAACGTTTTAAGTGGGTTACATTTAAAGCGAGTTACAATCCGGCACTTTTGGTCCCGTAAATTGAGTTTTGCTTTTAACTTGTCCTTTTCAATTGCGACCTAAAATTTGATGTTATATTTTTGGTGTAGTTCATAATTAGATAATTAGATAATGTACTCAACTCAACTCAAATACTCTTTATTACATCCCATTACAGTATATCACATGTAATATGGGGAAATACACATACATATCGTTGAATGGCGGAATCTAATGCAACAACATGAAATATAATATTGGACTACATGAGTTTTGCAAATGTATGGGGAAAGCCATTTCATACTAATGTGTCCTGAAGGAATGACCCACCCTCCATACCCGTCCTCTCCTGTTTGTGTGTCTGACCTACCACACAGGAAATGTATCATTGAACAAACTGCAAACTGTGTGGGGTTCAGCAGCGGACAGATAGTCAGTTTTCGGCGAGTTCACGGATTTTTTGGAATGGTTGCTGGTTCCCTATTGTTCTGTTTCAGATATACGTGTGAGGGGTACTGCAATTCGAAATGCTCTTTTATATTCGCGCATTCGTCATGTTCGTTACAGTTCAAGTCGTTTTCACGTGAGGTGAAGAAGTTTCCGTCCATGCTGTTCAGTGGGCTTTATGACTGCGATTGGAAAACGTTTCTGACATTTGGTAATTACGTATCGAGACAGACATCTATATACAGAGTGATGTTTAAATGGCGTGTTTGGAAGCTACAACCAGTATTTCTTGATTTGTAAAACAGCTATGTGATTATTTGTTTGCATGTCGTCTAACAAAGGGAAGGTGTCTGATTCCCAGCGCCTTTGGTTTTTAGGCGATACATGTTATGATTGCCTACAATTGATTATTGTGAAGCCGTGGCCAATTTCTGCCATTAATATAATATTAGATATTGAAAAATGTGTCTTTGTATTTCAAGCAACATTCTGCTTAATTGAATGTGTCCTGTTGTGTAATAGCGTATGTGGTAGCCATTGACTGTACGTGGTCCGAATTACAAAGCTATATATAGTTTGCGCTCGGAGAATCAAGGAGTAACGTAAGTGGCCTCTCGGTTTGAGAGCATTACGTCGAAAACTGACGTTGAGTGCATGTTATGTCATACCGACTTGCAAAAATGGTTTATCTTTATAGCTGACCAAGATATTGACTTGAAATTCTCTCATGATATATCCCCTTCTCTCATAAGATTCGTGCACCCTTGAAAATATGTATCAGCGAAACGTGCCGACAATAGGGCGTGTCCGACTTCTATCCACCTTTACTGTGAAGACCGAAAAATACTTCTCTAGTCGGGAAATGAGGAAGAAACAGTTATAACATCCCCAAATCTCAGAAATATTATGGAAACATCATCATCTAATTATAAAAAACAATCACTTTAATCCAGTTGCTTGGTGAGTTATAAATTATGCTACCAAAATCTTCCCCGCATATCGATCGCGTCCATTTTGATCTGCATCATCGCAAAGGCATGACGTATTACACACAATATGTAAATTTGCAAAAAAATCCCCACTGACTGCCCCAAATTCAAGTAGCTTAGGTCTCACGGGACAATGGGCAGCTAGCTTTAACAAGGGGGTGGACGATTTTCTATATACTTACTACCGACCCTGTAAGTTACACCAGTGTGCCTAGAAAAACAGATTTCTGAATATTTCTTGAGTTTGGGAGGCTTCACTAGGTGTATTTTTTAGAGTATTTCATAATTCTACGAAACTGAATGTTAGCTCCGGTTGATTTTGACATCTTGGAAATGGCGCATGCTATGCTGTCTCGCCTGTACGGTTTCGCGTCAGAATTTGAGGTATTTTTTGTAGCGAAAATTTGAGGTGGTTATGACCCCGCTTTTAAATCATTTTCACGAAATGGTGTGGTGTTACAAGTGATAGAACAAGACATAACAAAGTCTCTGTGCCTCATGTTTTCATGAAAACAATTCCGACAAATTCCGTCGTGTTGAAATTTCACATCTGATGCGGTTACTGCATTTTTATTGTGGCGCACGATTTGTACTTCATTTGCGAGTATTTTTCAATACTTGTCGCAAGAGCCTCCTTAACTGATTGTGATAGGCGGTGATTTTTATAAGTCACCCGCCGCCCTCAGAAAAGCAGTCAATTTTGGCTATTTTCAACCGTCCCGTGATGCCTTATCAGATGCACGAATCTTATTAGATCGTCTGGATAACACGGATAATGTAAATATCACCCCATTTCAGGTAATATGGTTTGGTTATTGTTCAATTTTATTGACAAAGAACTTTATTTACTTGTTAGTAGATGTTTTATCTGTTACATGTTAAAACAACAATATTTAAATTAATTCGTGTTAATGCGCATGCGCGGAGTTTGTTGCTAAAGTGCACGAATATTGGAGAGAACATGATACAACTAAGATGGAACTAATAGAAAATGGAAAAAATATCAAATTACGGTATTTTTGCGAAATGAAATTGTGCTACTCTTCCTGTATTAAACGAGCACCATCCAACCGGTTCCTTTTCCCTTGTAGTCATTTCCTGAGACCTAGATCTGAATATTTCACCTGTCACAGTGTGCCAGGGCAGTGTCCGCGAAAGTCGTCCGTCCGTCCGACATGTCCGTCAAAATTGCCGCCGGTCCGACGGTAAACCGGAAGTCGCCGGACCGAATGTCCGACTATAAAAAAAAAATCACAATCAAATCACCTTCCTTTGGTATGCCCTTCTGGTGCTAGCTAGCTTTTATGACTGATATACTTAAAAAAGCTCTTAAACATCACACAAAATCAATGAAGGTTCCGTGAGCAAATTCCCACCCTTCAATATAAGATAAATAAATAAATTTGGGAAATCAAAGAGAACAGGTTTTCATACTTGCAATGCAATGGCAGATACCAGTCTGTATGCTAATACCAATGCCACGCATCCATACGGTACAGTGAAACCTCTATAAACCGGACACCCTGGGATGTCCCCAGGGTGTCCAGTTTAGTGAGTTTTCACTGTAAATCAGACATTTTATCATTCTGAGCCATAGTTGTGTGATATGCGATCATAAACAGACATTATCACCTAAGATAAATGACCAAGAAACTCGTGAAAAATAAGATCACAAATGTTTTCTTGGTGTCCGGTTTAAAGAGGTTCCATGGTATACTAATTATGTATGTATAATGATACCGTGTTTTAATTCAATATTAATAAGGCAGGAACAAGTGAGTATAATAAATAGTAATGTTTAATATATAACTGTACAAGAGTTCACCAATCTAGATCTGCTACAAGTGTAAGGTAGGCTGACACACAGCAGAGTCCCAGAGTCGTAATGAAGACCATTTAACTAAAGCAAGCAAAAATGAACATTCCCGCCAAATGAACATTCCTAATTATGAACTACTAATCCTCAATATGAGATACTAAGTCCTAATTAGGAGACCGTAACTCCCAATTAGAAGATACTAATTCCTGATTAGGAGATAATATCTCCTAATTATGAGTTAGCATCTCCTAATTATGACTTAAAATATTTCAGCATCTGGAACCAGGAGGCTTCCATAAAATCTACATAGGAGAGTCGTTACAAATGTTACCCCACGACAGAAAGCGACCTGAAACGGCAAACGGGGTTTACGTAGTGTCCATTTCGTAAGTGCAAATTTAGGATCGTCTGGAAATTTCAATTGATGGATTTATATTTATTGAGCATATGCTGCAAATGCATCATATGCTCAATAAATGTAAATCCAATAATTGTTTACAAGAAAACTTTGTTAATGTGAAATTTACAGACTATCATAATTTTGCACTTACGAACATTTTAGTGAAACGGGCCCCAGGTGTGCTGTGTGGAGTTTTATACATTTGTACACCACCACCTGCGCTAATCTAGCCAACATTTGTTTGAATTTATTTTTAATTAAAAATACAAAATGTGCTTGAACATTGTGCTTGAAAGCAAAAACTTTGATTGGCTGTGCCTGAGCTTTGCTACAGCTCAGGCTTAGATTGGCTGTGTCTGAGCTGTGCTACAGCTCAGGCTCAGCTAATCAATATGCTTGATTGCTTGTTGAGGTTGCCTGTAGATGTTCAGAAACGTTGACATATTGGTAAGATTAACGCAGGCGGTTGTGTATACCTGCTCTGATCTGGGAATGCAATACGGTGAAACCTCTATAAACCGGACACCCTGGGAGGTCCCCAAGGTGTCCGGCTTAGAGAGGTTTCACTGTAAACCAGGCATTCGATAATTCTGAGCCATAGTTGTGTGCTATGCGATCACGAACAGACATTATCACCTGAGATAAATGACCAAGAAACGCATCACAGATGTTTTCCTGGTGTCCGGTTTAGAGAGGTTCCAATATGGATCGTTTAATAAACCCCGTGTGTCGTCAATATAGGCATAGATGATAATAAATAGACGAATGTACGTTGATAACATGAGTGTTGCCCGACTTGGTCGCTTCGCCGTCGTGGAATGATGGTCCTGATGGCGCACGTGATAGGACACAGAACGAATGGAGCATGTTTGAATTACAAATCCACGAAAATAAGTATAAACTGAAATGGATTTTGATATGGTAGTTTTGCAACCAATCCGATCGTCACAAAATGATTTTCAGACTAGTCCATTTATGAAAAGGGGGTGTTTTTGTTCTAAAAATATGAAAATTACTTGCAAAAAGTGCAGATCCAGATGAGACGGCTCGTCACGAGCCGGCTGATCTGGATCTGCACTGTTTACAAATAACGCTATAACGGGTTGTCGAGTCCGAAAGGGTTAATATCACTCTGTTTTTCAACGCCGTAATATATAACCTGATCTGTTTTTGTATTCAGATAAGGCAAACTAAGATTGAACTGTTTGTCCAGCAAACGTCTATACTCGAAGCGACTGTAAAGCTGTTCGTCGACATGATTGTTGTTTCCAGCCGCGCTATACAGGTAGGTGGACACGTGTCGCTGATTGAAGTCCGTTGTCGGCGTGATATGACGTTGGTGATGGTCACCTGGCGATCACGTCACCATATCTACGTTCTGAAAGAAGAAACAATATATATTTCGAAATTGAGGACTGACTTTATAGAACATAATCATTTATTTTAAAGATGCTAGCTTCGTAAATGTGTTTGGATATTTGTACATGTATGACGTATATCTGACACTGTTCTTCTGAGTGTATACTATACTGTACATTGGGTTGCCATCTGAGCGATCTTAGCATTATCAAGCTATCTGTCAGTTTCACCTCTTGTAGCGTTTGACACGGATATATCAGAATTTTACAGATCAACTAATAAAACTTGGTGCATGATATCCGAACGGGGCTTATGGGCTTATGGGTTTTGCGACCAGTGTGTATCCAGATCAGCATGTTCAACGCTCATTCTGATCAGGATCTGCACTGTTCGCCATTCCATCAATGAATCACCCGCCATGCTTGTAAGTTAACAAGCAATATAAATTGTTTTCAGGCTACAGGAGTGTGCTATTTGATCAGAATCTACACACATTCCGAAAGCCCCATTTCTCCAGTTACAGTGACACATAAATACGCTACGTTCCTACAACGTTTCGTTCCCATTAGACATCGTTCTTTGTACCTATATTGTTTAACTTTTAAAGCTGATTTTTATAATCGACAATCTATGCCAGGCGTATGAAAAAGAGACTAAATGTGGTTTGCATTACATAACTACATTGTATTCGTATTTATATGACGATAGTACCACGAGACAGTACGTGGAGACGAATAACTACCTGGAGATGGGGCCGCTCCTCCCTCTCCTCCCGACTCTCCCTCTCCTCCTAGAACCTCCCCGGCGGCCCGACCTCCGGCTACCGCCATTGTTGTTCTCAAATCCGTTGTCCAGTCCGTTGAGTCCGTTGTCTAGGCCGTTCCACCCGTTGTCAAGGTCATTGAGCCCGTTGTCAAGGCCATTGAGTCCGTTGTCAAGGCCATTGAAACCGTTGTTAAGACCGTTACCGTTGGTGTTAACACCGGCGTCGATGATTACGTTGACGGAGTCGGCATCACCTGTGAAAGAGGGCGCTATGTACAACCGACGTGACAATCGCGCGAGACAAACAAGCTGGCGGGAATGTGCGTAATGAATATGGTATATATGCTTGCAAACGCCCGATGTTGACAATGGTCAGGCGCGGTTATAGGCTGGGGGGAGGGGGTCCAGCACATGCCTCCTCTAAAATTTTCCGAATTTTGATTTTGACCCATTTTTTAAGCGGGAAGATTAATTATTTTTCTTATTTCTCACCCAAAGTGTATGTTGTTACCACTCAGTTGAACCGTCTCGCTGAGTTGTAACAACATACACTTTTGTTGAGAAATAAGAAAAACGCAGAAAAAAATACAGTAGATCTATTTGTATTTGAGGAAAGTTGGCGGCCATGTATGTCCCATTTACTATTGAGTATCAACGTCCCTCCTTAACCAAAATCCTTGACTCGTCTCTGTTGGTCTGTGTACTGGTTGGATATTTTGAAACATTTGATCAAATGAAAACAATTTTAAAATTAATTCTGTACATACGAGCACACTTTCAAAGCAGGTAGTATAGTGTGTGAATGTTACAAATGCGAGTATCTCTTTTTGCTAAAGACCCAACCGATAAATATCGAAATATAAAACTAAAACTCAAAAGGTGACATTTGAACTATAACAAAGTAGTGTCGTGGGTATCCTACACTATGTCTGATACACTTCCAAAACTGTATTGATTAATGTGTAACTTACTGATATGTGTGTTCAATCCAAGATCTGAAAATAAAGAAGTCAATATATAGTATTTATCATATATTATGTATCATGTGTAGTTACCGATTTATGCGATATTGCGTTCACATGGTAACACGAGTAGAATCATTACGCATTGAAAACAATACATGGCTGTGGTAAATACATGACGTGTACCACACAGTATTCAAATCACACGTCATGGTATAACATTTTCAACAAAATACGTCATTGTTGAAGACAATTATTCTAAAGATGTAATCACGTGCATATATTCGTGATCGTGCACATATTGGTATCGTGAACATATCGGTCATGCTATCTGAACATTACATGCGTATTGTTACAAAGACGAAAGTTTGCTACAAGTCGGAGGCGCGAACATTATTGTGTTCTAACAGGGAGCAAATGTTTTTGTTCAACTGATTTTTCCCCACTTATTGATACTTTTAGGTATATTTAATGTATTTATAGACCTTGGTCCGTTACTTCAACCTGTGTGTGCACCCCCCCCCCCCGCTACCCACCCAAAGTGTATGATGTTACCATTCAGTTGAACCGTCTCGCCGAGACGTTCAACTAAGTGGTAACAACATACACTTTTGAGAACACATGCAGAAAAAAATATTTACATTCGTTTTAGCCGGTTTATATATAAATTATTGATCGGGTAGTCGCCGGACTTGCCGTCCATGCATGTACGAAAAAACCTTGCTCTACGACACAGACATGATGACTTTATGGCAGCGGTACTGCTTGGGAACGGTCACTTGACACATACCGATACTTGATGGCTGCTGTCCAATGCCCGCGAGGGCGGCGAGGGCGGAGGTTTGCCCGATGCCGCCGAGTCCGCCGTATCCGCCGAGGCCTGCACCCTGTCCGCCCTGTCCGCCCTGTCCGCCCATGCCCATGCCGCCCATGCCGCCCATGCCGCCCCGTCCGCCCCGTCCACCCCGTCCGCCCCGCCCGCCTACATAGTAGGGAACTGGCACTTCTCGCTCGATGTAGATGGGCATTCGCACCTCCCGGGTGATGTACACGGGGACTGGCAACGATACGAATACGACGGTAAACAAATATCAACTCCCGGGTGATATACACGGGCACCGGCAACGACGGTACACACTTTATCAACTAAACTAAACGTACATACATCCATGTTAAATATTAACGTCGATCACACATATTCCAGCTTAAAATGGTTTGTGGTACAGTAGAACCTCTCTAAACCGACACCCTGAGACCCCAATGCGTTTCATTTAGACGGGTTTCCCTGTAATTTATGTCATTGTCGTGTATGTTAAAATGACAGGAACGCCAAATCTACATAAACTCAAATAATTAATGCTAGCCTTAAATATTTAATGATCCAAATCATTTGAAGATCAACACCTTCTTCAATATACTAATAATATCAGCGCTCCAGATATGGTGCGTATTTGCGTAAATACCCAATTAAAATTACCAAAAACCCAATTGAAATCTGAAGTAGTGAGTATCAAAAAGCAATGAAAAATGTGTGGTATCTTTATCATGATACAGAAAACAATAAACAGACCACAAATATAGCATAGTTTCTTATTTTTCCATGAAAACACATCTTGGTATTTCATTAGAATTGTCTCCAAGGAGACAATTCTAATGACATACCAAGATGTGTTTTCATTTAGAAGCAAACTATTTAATAAGTGCGGTCTGCTGATATGTAAAGAGTAGTGTGATTCTATTTTACACAATTAAAATTTTGAAATACCCAATTGCTTTAGAAATAATGGAGTGACAATACTCAATTACTAATTCCTTATCTGGAGCCCTGAATATTTCAGACAGCAAATGTGGGACATTTGCACGCTCAATGACGTAATATTTAAAGAGCGTCACCTCTGACTGGGACTCTGACCGGCACTGGCCTCACGATGGGAACCACTCGCGACTTCGACGGCATCATCATCGGCTTGACGGGGTCTGGCGACAAAAGCAGGCAAATAAGTGCAATGATACTGATTGTCTGTCTCAACAAAAATACATTTATGTATTCTTATATCTAAGATATTAATATTGTGGTGCCATTGATTAGACACAACAAGTTCTAATAATTAAATAAGTGTATAATTATGTAACTATCAAACCAGTTTTAAAAATTACGAGTGCCCGCAATACATATATAATCAATTAGTAATCTTTAATTTACTGATATAGACGCGCGGTGGTATCAGGCTATTTTGATATGCAAATGGTGGAGGACATTTTTAAATTATTTATATCACTTAAATGCGTCATCTGAAAAATGTTTTTATCGACAGATTATAAAGTACGATCAGTGAACATCAAACATAAATAGACATAATAAATATTAGTTTCCGTTAACCTTTTTAGGATACACGGTTATCGCCCTTGATATCAGTGTGGAATTTCACGTTTGGTATAAACAAAAGTATAATAACGCCAATTAATACGTCAATTAATGTAATTGTCCTACATGTGCATATGTTTACAGAGTTATACTTACATTTCGTATATTTTGAAGGATATGGCATTGGGTAAACTGAAATGAATTAGAAAAAATAAGAAGTAATGTTAATGCAAACTATATTATCCAAACTGATATGTATACATGATGTGATGTTATATGTGACTGGCGAAATGGGGCTTATGGGATCTGTGACCAGTGTAGCTCCTGATCAAATAACACACGTTGTAGTCTGAAAACGATATATATTGCTTGTTAGAAAAATGTAAGGTATTTCATTGATGTAATGACGAACAGTGCATATCCTGATCAGACTGTGCTGATGCACAGGCTGCTCAGGATCTGCACCGGTCGCAAAGCCCATAAGCCCCATTTCTCCAGTCACAGCCACATGTACGTTTTGACATGTGTTTGTGATTACCATGGTGATTGCTAGACTATCCCACTATAATTGTAATTCATATTTCCCCAAGAAAAACCCAATCTACAACGACAGAACCTACGATGTAAACAATTGACTTAATATTTTAGGCAAATAATTTGCACAAGTTTGTTTTCTCGTGTAATATTATAATATATATTCAATTGTTTTAAACTAACATTTATTTGAATATCAAATTAAATAGTTTCGATATACAATATTACAAATTAGTCTATGATGCCAGCTATTGCACGTGATTTGGTTGAATTCACATTTCGAGACTATGACGGTTACTTAGTTACAAGTGTATTTGGAGTAACGTTTAACAAAGGAAATATCGGTGTATACTCACAGGCTGTCGACAGGGCTGAAATATATAAAATAATAACGTTAGCATATATATTATAGGCATTATTATCGGTGATTGCATGTGACAAAACTAAAATTCTATATTCTGTATTGTTTGATCAACCAGTGCAGTAATTCAACATGATAGCAACCTAATATTTCCTCTGAAGCATCATTAATAGTTCACAGGCTGAACAATGTACACATCAGTGGCGGATCCAGGATTTCGCGGAGGTTGGCGGGGGGGGGGGGGTGTGCGGGTGGGGAGGGGCTACAGTCTAAATTCGATCCGACTAATTGCCAGTATATAATGCTCATGTTATAATGTTCATTGTGGTAATATCTTCTGAACGGGCTCACTATTACAACTGGACCTTGATCTGATCCGACGGTGCTTGCTACTTTTTTTACAGCAACCAGACAGAATCTTGAATCCCCCCCCCCCTCCATGAATCTGCCAAGCCATGCATAACCCTTAATCTACAGATCATAAAGCCAACATGTGCAACATGTGTCCTAACGAGCCATCTCATCAGGATCTGCAGAATGTGTAAACATAGTTCAATTCTAAAAAGAATCCGCATTTTCACATTAATGGAATGGTCCAAACATTAGCATGGAAAACCAATGTTGGCTAATTATGGCTGAAAGGGTTAATGCACACTATCTTTACTATTGGTTCAGTTGAAGAGCAGATGCCCACCCATCCAACTTCGCCAATGGAAAATATACATACATTAACGTTCTGTAAATGACGTGTAGATTAGTCGCCGAATAGGAAATGATCTACACAGCTATGCATCATTGTATTTGGGTTTGAAAAAGAAGTACATGTATTGTGTTAATGTACCATTTTATCGCGATCAAGATCAAGACACGAGTATAAACTGACGACTAGTAATCCCACCACAGTGCAGAGTAACCAGAATTTCTCGGCTGTCAACCAGCGCGACTTATGTACAATGGGGTCAGCGTGTAAGTGCACACACGAACGAACACGACAGGTTGGAACTAAAATACTTACGTAACTCGCCCTGTGAGACAGTCCGAATATTCGGATGAAGTGCTGAGATAAATAATGCGTACAAGAAAACATACAAGTCATGTGAATTACGATAGTGCGGCGTCATCTGAATTTAACATTGTCTACAATCCTGGATATTGAATGATTATAATGGATCGTTACCAAGTTGGCACAATATATAATCATATAATCTATATTATTCGTGCATGTTCATTATTGCTATCAGAAACACCCGTCTACCATTGGCAAATACAGTTACCACGAGACGACAGCAGAGAAGCGCGTTGTAAATGAATAGCAAACAATAAAAGATGACTTACCGACGAGGCCAAAGAGAATTAATCCTTGTGTGAACATCTTTGTGTGAATTGCGGCTCGGCGATCTCTCCCAGTAGTTGTACGGGCAGATGCTGCTGTGGCGACAGTCGGTCGGTAGTGGTGGACACCGGTCACCGTCTCGTGGTTTTATATGGCACCGGAGACGGACAAACTGACAGTAATTACGAGCAACTGTCACTGGTTCCCACCGTTGACGCTAATGACCTCTGTCACCATATACTAAAGATATATCGAAAACTGTCATGGAAATGGGTACCAGGTAATCATATTCCGCATTTGTCAATTTCGTCAACGTTCAACGTCAGTTGTGGCTGTGACTGGAGAAATGGGGTTCATGTATGGTGGCTCCTTAAAGACATTTCATCTCTTCGTTTCTTCGTGGCGCCGCCACGCTGTGTTTCGCTTCTTTGTCCATTCGCTTCTTCGTGTCTTCACCACGAAAAAACGATAATTATGGCATCTTAATGTTCGTCTCTTAGTTTATTTGTGATACGTATCGTCTCTTCGTCCCTTCGGCCCGGAAGGAGAAGAGACGAAGATTAGCGCGTTCAAGTAGCACATCCGTACTAACAATGAGACTGCCAGTTTGGGTGCCCTCAAATTATGTAAAAAAAAAACGTCTTTACCGAAATTAAGCGGGTACCTAATTTTGTAACTATTCCACATGTTTTACATAAAAAAATCTCCGTGTTTACACAGTATTAAAGGTAATGCCCACTCAGTAGGCACAACATGTTCCTTATAGGAATTAAATAAGTGTATAATTACTATCACTATTCCACCAGTTCGAAAAAATACAAGTGCCGCTATACAGATATAATCATTTAGTAATATTTATTTTACTGATAGTGACTCGCGGTCGTATGAGGCTATTTTTCATATGCAAATGAGGCATGATATTTTGTAATTATTTATACTAATTAAATGCGTCACCTGAATTTTTTTTTCGACAGATTATGATGTATGATCATTGCACATCAAAAACATAAATACAGAGAATAATTAATAATGTCCGTTAACATTTTAAGGAAACACGGTTATCGCCCCTGATAGCAGTGTGGAAACTTACGTCTGATATAAAATGTATAATAATGCCAATCAATACGTGGGGTAATGGTGAATGAATATTTATTTTGCCAGAAAATGTATCGGATGATGTCTCTGATATAAAGAACAGTTTGTGCCTACTGACTGGGCATGTACCTTTAACTAATATTTCATTGTTCGTGTCGGTAGTGGTGATCACCAGTGTATGTACATACGAATAAATGGTGATTAGTTTTAATTATTTAAATGTATAATGTGTATAAACTTAATTACGACTGCTGTCCATATCTTATAAAGTATAAATATTGTACACCAGAAAATGCATTGTACGAATAAATATTGATTTCTGTTGAATAAATATTGATTTTTGTTAATATTTTGAGAATATGCGGTTATCTCCGCTGACCTCAAAATTATTTAAATAAGGCAAAATAATGCCAATAAGTGTACCAGGTAATACAAATTAATTGCTATTTGTGTATACTAATGACATATGTAATGTTTGAAACAATAAAGATAACCCCTACAATGCATTCTGATGTGCGGGACCCCATCTTTAACTAATAATATATCCGTGTTTTTTCTCTGTTTTTTATGTCTACCATTTTTTAAATATGTACTGTATATATACGATTATAACACAGTGGCAGTCTACTTGATACGAAGAAACGACTGGACGAAGGAACGAAAAACAGCATACCGACGGAACGAAGAGACGATAATTAGCGTTTCTTCGTGGCGAAGGAATGAAGACACCAATATTTAAGAGGCGATAAGTATCTTCTTTCGTGGCGAAGACACGAAGAAACGAAAAAAAAACGTAGCAAACATTTAAACGACGATTAAGGATATTAAACTTCGTCTCTTCGTTCCGTAATGGCACAGAGGCGTACTGAAACAGCGTGGCGACGAAACGATGAAACGAAACGTGGAGTTAAATTTGCGGGGCCCAAATTATCGACCTGATCTACAGGGCGATAATTACCGTCCCTTCGTAGCGAAGAGACGATAATTAGCGTGGCGATGAGACGAGGTTTAATTATTAAACTTCATTTCTTCGTTTCTTCGCCACGCTAATATTCGTTCTTTCGCCACGAAGAAACGAAGAGACGATGATGATGTCCCTAACGAGCCACCATATTTATTTTTGTTGTGGATAATCAAACGTCTGACCTTCTAGCACACTCTTGGAGCCTGCTAAGTATGAAAACAATAAGTTTGGAAGCTTTACGAATGTTTCATTGACTGAATGGCGAACAATGCAGACCCTGACTGCGGATGCGCATGCTGATTTGTGACTACACTGGTCGTATAACCCATATTCCCCATGTCTCCAGTCACAACCACATTTACGGAAAATAATTAAAGTTTGAAAATATTTTTTTCATATCAGATATCGCACATCTTCTTAGGTATACAATCACATGGCTTGTCTCATATGCCATTTTCTTTATGACTCAATTGACGACACATCTGGGGTCCGGTAGTTAAAAATGTGTGAGAAATGGCAGGTTATGTGCCTGCGTTATTACTATTCTCATTATTATATTTGGTACGAAACTCCCGTGAGGCGAAACTCCACGAGACAATCAGCTTAATTACATACCTGTAGTGTAGTGGTATTGGCAAATAGTGTAGATCCAGATGAGTCGTCTCGTAACGAGCCGTCTCATCAAGATCTGCACTTTTTGCAAGTAATTTTCATATTTTTGAGAACAAAAACACCCCATTTTCATGAATGGACTAGTCTGAACATCATTTTGTTGAATTGGTTGCAAAATTAACATATCAAAATCCATTCCAGATACTTAGGGGTGAAAGGGTTAAAAACACAAGGATCATTTCCGATTCTGTATTGCAAATACTGTGACTGGTCAATTTGGAACGAATTGAATTTCCCTATGGAGTCTTTCAGTGATGTTACATGTATTATTTTCCAGGTCGTAATGGTTTTTCTAACTACCAAAATGGCGCAATTTAAATTATACTATATCTGTCTGTGACTGGAGAAATGGGGCTAATGGGTTTGCGACCTGTGTATAACCATATCAGACTGTACACCCGCACAGTTTATTCAGGATCTGCAGTCTTCTCCATTCATCAATGAAACGTCCGTCATGCTTCGGGCATTTAAATCGTTATCAGGCTACACATGTGTGATACTTGATCAGGAGCTACACTGGTCACACATGCCATGAGCCCCATTTATCCAGTCACAGCCACATATATTTTAAAACGACTGCATGTATGAGCTTTTCAATATATTACGGTTATGACACAGGAGCCGTTTCACTAAACTTCGTACGACTAAAATGTTCGTAAGTGCAAAATTCTGATAGTCTGTAAATTTCACATTAACAATGTTTTCTTGTAAACAATTATTGGATTTACATTTATTGAGCATAGGCTGCATTTGCAGCCTATGCTCAATAAATGTAAATCAAATAATTGAGATTTCTAGACGATCCTAAATTTGCGCTTACGAACATTTTAGTCTTAATAAGTTTAGTGAAACGGGCCCCATGTGACTGGAATAATCGCATGTCAGTATCGTTTCTGGTATAAGTGTAATTTATATTAGAAACTGGAAACTTTAACAAGAGACAGAAACAAATCAGCTTCAAGTGTAATATATATAATCACAATGTTACGGTTGTGGTAAGGAGCATTTCTACTCTGCAAAGAGGTTACTCAACATTGAGTTGATCGTCGAAGAAAGAAAGAAAGACAGAAGATAAGTATGTATTGTTTGTGGTACCTGTGGGTAAGGACGACGGCGCACTTGCATAACGGGCGTCTAGACATGTTGCACTCTCGTGAAAGTATATATTTTATTTTCGTTGCATAACTTGTCACCCTTGTCACAGTTCAATATGTATGGACGAAATACGGTGCATATAGCTGTCACTGGTTTGGTGCGGGTAAGAAATGGTGACATGACACTTGTGGCATGCAAATGTACATTGAATATATTAGCCAGCGTGTGACAAAACGATATTTGTAACCGTTAGAATGCAGGACACGGAAATTATCGTCTGCTGTTGTTTTATATATTGTCATCCTTCTCAATAAAAAAAAACATGGTTTGACAGCATTTTAGAATCATTTGGTGCTGTTAAACCATGTTTTTGATAAGAAATATGGAGACAAAAGAATATTTCAGCAGACGACAATATTTAATTCAGCATTGTAACTGCTAATTACCTTATTCCAGATTCCGCATGCGCGGCATATTCACATTCACTGTGGGGGGCGGGGGTCGATCCAGGATTTAGGTCTACAGTGGGCTTTGATTCTCAATTATAAATGAGATATATATGATCGTCAACTTTCCTAAAATACATTTTTTACTGTGAAGACCGAAAAAGATTTCTTTAGTCGGAAAATGAGGAAGAAACAGTTATAACATCCCCAAATCTCATAAATATTATGGAAAACATCGTGTAACTATCAAAAAAAAAACTCACTTTAATCCAGTTGCTTGGTGAATTATAAATTCTGCTATCAAAATCTTCCCCGTATATCGATCGCGTCTATTTTGATCTGCGCAAAGGCGTGACGTATTACACACAATATGTAAATTTGCAAACAAATCCCTATTGACTGCCCCAAATTCAAGTGGCCTATCAGATGCACGAATCATATTAGATCGTCTGGATGACACGGATAATATAAATATCACCCCATTTCAGGTAAGATTGTTTGGTTATTGTTCCCTTTTATTGACACAGAACTTTATTTACTTGTTAGTAGATGTTTTATCTGTTACATGTTAAAAAAACAATATTTAAATTAACTCGTGTTAATGCGCATGCGCGGAGTTTGTTGCTAAAGTTCACGAATATTGGAGAGACCAGGATGGAACTAAAAGAAAATGGAAAACAATATCAACTTAAGGTATTTTTGCGAAATGAAATTGTGCTACTCTTCCTGCATTAAACGACCACCATCCAGCCGGTCCCTTTTCCTTTGGCGGGTCATAAATATTAACCGTGTACATGTATATCATCATGTATACAAGGGGCATGTACGTTTTCTGAGTCATTTCCTGAGACCTAGATCTGAATCTTTCACCTGTCACAGTGTGCCAGGGCTGTACTGCGAAAGTCGTCGGTCCGGCGGACATTTCCGTTAAAATTGCCGCCGGTCCGACGATAAACCGGATGTCGCCGGACCGAATGTCAGACTATTAAAAAAAATCACAATCAAAACACCTTCCTTTGATATGCCCTTCTGGTGCTAGCTAGCTTTACTTATACGACTGATATACTTAAAAAAGCTCTTAAATATCACACAAAAGCAATTTTATTTTTATAAATGTATGTTTCGGTCTGGTAAATGTTTGTCCGGTCTGGTAAAAATTCAAGTTTACCAGGCCGAAAGTCCTGTAAAATTGTGGCAGTTTCGCGGAGACTGCCAGGGTGTATTATTTTCGCACACTCATACACGTACGAATGGTATTTTTGCTAGACCTTGTGTGTATACTAGTGACTGGTTCGATACAGAATGCCGTGATCGTAAGCGGGAATATAAAACTGCGTTGCACTCGTTTAATGCGAACAAATGCCGCGAGATTAGACTGAATTTGTGTAATAAAAAACTGAACTACAAGAAGCTTGTAGAAAGGAAAAAGGGTATATTTGATTGTAACAGAACGAGAAGTATTGAACGCCTAAAACATAAACAGCCGAAAGACTTTTGGAAGCAATTCCGTAAATCCAGTAAAAAGAAAGGCAATGACATTTCGCCCTCAGATTTCCTGGATTATTTCCAAAATGTTGCAACCAATATTTTCACCGTTAGAGAGGAATGTGCCGAGAATTTTAATACGACCCACGACTTCAGTGAACGTGCTGTGTTTGATGAACTTGATGAACCAATTTCGGAGGCTGAGGTTTCTAATGCGCTAAAACTGCTGAAACGGGGCAAGGCCTATGCGGGGGACTGTATTTTGAACGATTACTTCATTTGCGCTGGTGATATATTGTTATCACACATAACTGACTTATTCAACATAGTTCTGAATTCGGGGTATTTTCCAGAGGAATGGTCACGTGGGTTTATAATACCTCTGTTCAAAAAGGGGGATGAAACTGACATTAATAATTACAGAAGCATTACGCTAATAAGTTGTTTAGTCAAGCTATTCACAACGGTGTTGAATAAGAGAGTTACGGTGTGGTGTGAAAAATACGAATCTGTGTCAGACGCGCTGTATGGTTTTCGTAAGGGGTATTCAACTATCGACGCAATTTACGTGCTTCAAAGCATAGTGGAACATTACCTGAATGTGAACAGACGTCTATACTGTGCATTTGTTGATATGAGGAAAGCCTTCGACTCGGTATATAGGAATTTACTATGGTATAGTATGAATCGCATGGGTATCAACGGTAAACTTTTGAGAATATGTTGAGGACATGTATACGAGTGTGAAGTCATGCGTGAAGCATTGTAAAACATTTTCTGAATTTTTTGAGTGTTCGATCGGACTGAGACAGGGGGAGGTAACTTCTCCGATCCTATTCGCGTTGTTTCTGGAAGACTTTGAGCTGTATCTTCAACAGAATGAGAGTTGTGGGCTATCGATCCAAGATATTGTGATAATTTTGCTGTTGTTCGCCGATGACATGGCAATCGTAGGTGAAACATGTGCTGATCTACAAAACAGTTTAGATACATTATACGAGTATTGTCCAAAATTGGTTCTAACCGTCAACACTGAGAAAACTAAAGTAATGGTGTTTAGAAAACGTGGAGCTACAAAGCGTGATGAAAAGTGGTTTTATAATGACTTTCCTCTACAGTTAGTCAGTGATTGCAACTACCTTGGAACTGTAATTCATTACAACGGATCGTTTTGCCTCAATCAACAGACGCTGTTAGGCAAAGGTCTAAAAGCTATGAATGCGTTATTTCGAAATATAAAGTCGTGTGATTTCTCACCTAAAACATTGTGCCAATTAGTTGATGCCTTCGTGTCCTCTATTATTAACTATGCTTGTGAGGTGAGGGGTAATACTAAGTCGAAGGAACTAGAGCGTATTCATTTAAAGTTTTGCAAAAGGATACTAGGTGTGAAGCTGTCTACCAGTAATGCCGGAGTGTACGGAGAATAAATTTCCCCATGTTAAATCCCCATAGACATCTTCACGGAGTGAAGATGTCTATGGGGATTTAACATGGGGAAATTGGGGAGATACCCGCTGTATATAATGCGCTACCATCGTATTGTTAAATTCTAGTTTAAAGTTTTGTATTCTGAAAATTGCATCATAAAAGCTACGTACTACATTTCACACACTGACTGCGAGGCGGGAAAGACGAATTGGACATCGGGTGTGAAGTCATTATTGTGTCGTCACGGATTTGGGGATGTTTGGGAAAACCCGCTTCGTGTTAACGCTCAAGCATTCTTCACGGAATTTAAACACAGACTAGTTGACAACTTTGTAAAAGCATGGTTTGTAGATGTGTACACAAACAACAAATTACAAGTATACACAATGTGAAAACGACATTCGGTTATGTCGAATACCTCGGTCTAATATCGCGAAAACATTTGCGCAGCGGATTTACCAAACTACGTCTATCGGCGCACCAACTACGCATTGAAACTGGCCGATATGGTCGTAATCGTGTTACAAGAAACGAAAGGTATTGCACGATATGTGACACACGTGACATTGAAGACGAATACCATTTTGTATGTGTGTGCCCCAGGTATACCGAGCTCCGTATGAGGTATATTCCCGCTTACTATCGCCGTCATTGTAGCATGCATAAATTCTTAAATCTTCTTATGACGTCAAACAAAGCACACTTATACAAATTATCTCTGTGTATATACCATGCTGCTAAATTACGAAGTTTAACAGTAATCAATTGAACTTTATATATCCATCCTCTATTGCCAGTACATATCCAACTTTCGCGGCCATCGTACCTGGACAAAATCCATAGTGACCACATGGTCAATTTCAGCTGACCAATATGTGATGGTCAGTCGGCAATTTCCGTGATATCGGCTTTTTCCGTAATCTGTCGGAAATCTACAGTTGTCACGTGATGTACGCAATTTTATCGATATGTAAATCGATAATCCATGTACATGTACATGTAGTGTGGCCATTCCACCATTGACCACTGTGATATTCTAATTAACGTGTCAGGCTAACATGTATCTCGATTCCCGAACATTTTTATTTTATTGAAAATGACATTTATGACCACATGAAAATGATTTCCAAAGTTAAATATGTTTTCTGTAAATAACATCGCAAATATTTTATACCCAATGTGGAATTAAATATTCTTCCTTTGTTGTGAAAATGTTAATGTAGGTTTGATCGGCGCCGGATACGCACTACTTATAGCACGGTTCGTCCGTCTGTACGTGGAGATAATCCGCGAGTTTTAGCGAGCGGATTATCGACCGTACAGGCGGTCAACCGTGCTCTAAATAGCTTATTCCACCCGTTCCATGCCTGGTAATCGTGTGATGTGGGGTAATTCATACGTATATCTTACCAGACTTTTAAACGGTTGGAGAAGTGAGATACATGTAGGCACAGCGGATAGTGGTGTCGTATGACTACCATCTGCCTGGGAAGTGAGAAATATATATACAGTGGAACCTCTCTAAACCGGACACCCTGCGAAATTCCAGGGTGTCCGGTTTAGAGGTGTTCCACTGTAAATCAGGCGTATGACCATTATGAAATGTATTTGCGTGCTTTGCAATCATCAACATATATTAACACCTGTCTAATGCACAAGTTCCAATCCCGGCTCGACAGTGAAAGTCATTATTATAGAAATAGGGCCCGTTTGTATTGAAGCAATTATTTGTTATGTTTTATTTTCATCAACAAGAATGGAATACATGGGAATGTATATGCGAAAATGAGTTTGAAATTACTAAATAATTATTTCATAAATTAGATGATGTCCAATGTAGACGAAAATTTCAGCGCAAATGCGGAATTTAATTTCGCATTTGTGATGCAATTGTTGTCGACATTAGGCAAACATGTATCCAATATGTATAATGATGTTGGAATTGAACATTTTATATCATTATCATGTTCGGGGAGTGTGTTACATGATCAGGAGCTATGCTGGTTAAACAAATTTGGGTCACTTGTCTTGTGGTGCGTTGTCACATAATATGGACATTAAATACTCATTCACTTTGGTTTTGATTCCCATTACAAATAGTGTTTCTTTCAGTTCTGATACCGACATGTGTTCAAAATCATTGGAATCATTAGTTGTACATACTTTTCTATACTCAGAGTCCACGTTTCGGCGTTCATCTGCGATCCGTTTTTTTTTCATCTGTCGCGATTGCGAAATTTCATTTGTCCAGTATTCGTCTTTCTTTTTCTCATATTTACGTTTCGTTCTAGCCAAGTCTGTAACGTGTCCGAGTTCAATCCTCTTTCGAACCAGTAGTGCAGTTTAGTTTGCAGTAAATAATCGTTAAATCGCGTAAATAATTTGAAACCAGTATATACCCAGATCAAGCTGCGCATCCGCACATTCTGAACGGGGTCTACCCTGGTTGTACAAATATAATTCAATGAGGTTTAGTTTAGTTTGCAGTAAATAATTTGTGTATGTAAAAAGGGAATTACCTTAATTATACAGTGGAACCTCTTTAAACCGGACACCAAGAAAACACATGTGATCTTATTTTTATTAAGTTTGTTGGTCATTTATCTCATGTGATAATGTATGTTCATGATCGCATAGCACACAACTATGGGGACTATATGACAACTATAGCACACATTGGGGACCTCCCAGGTGTCCGGTTTAAAGAGGTTTCACTGTAGATTTATATGCGGGCAATTTCATAATATGTGGCGGTGACTGGAACGAATGTAGTTCCAGATCAGCGTATAAAGATGAAATTATATTAAGTATTGCAAGTTGCAATTGTGTCAAAATAGCTATCAACTGATAGACACTTTATACCAACAATAAAACTGTGCGTATTTTTATAATACATGTATATACTGGAGAAACGGGACTTCTAACAAGCGTTATTAGACTACAGGATCGTGTTATTTGATCAGGGTCTACAATGGTCACAAATACCATAAGCCCCATTTTCCCAGTAACATGACACATAAGTATACCAAGCAAGTCAATTTGACTTCAAAAAGTTGTAAGTTCCCTTTTATTTACCAGTGTCCAACATAGCCAGTCAAAACAACAAGTAGCGCATGCACATGAAAACCAACATGGTTGGCATGTTGACTAACTCACCCATCTGTTAACTAATACTGGTCGGTGTTTGAAATGTTTCAATTTCATCAACATATATATGGATAAATGACTAACAACATCGATGGTATCCCAAGGATTTTAATTTTAACGTCGAAATAAAACATTATTCGGTAAACATATTTTATGTGGGATTTGCAAACAGGGCACGATTTCTCGTGCACCTGTCCCCATTTGGAGAAGCGTAATATTGATTTTTTTAGCTGACAATATACAAGGCTGTACACAGGCCAAAAATTGGACGCTGATTTACCCCAAGATAAACTGGATTAGATGTTGTCGTCTGCTGGAAATTTTTTATTTTCAATATTTCTCAACAAAAACCTGGTTTTGACAGCACATGATAATCGTCTCCAGTGGAGACGATTCTCATGTGCTTTCAAAACCAGGTTTTTGTTAAGAATTAAAGCAAAAATGAAAATAAAACATTTCCAGCAGACGACAATATTTAATTCAGCGTAGTAAGGGTTAAGTTCTCTCGATTGCGCATGAATATCAGTAAAAACTAATCCAGTTTATCTTGAGTTATGTATTGTAATGTATGTTTGCTTGTATGTATTTTTTTCTTTGATTTTTTTCCTTTTTGTGTGACGAGAAACTGTTGTATAGTTTAAGTCAATAAAATATTCTTCTTCTTCTTCTTCTTCTATTATAAGTACAGTGTATGTAGTTGCATCGGTTGTGCGGGAGCGGGAGTTAGGCGGACGACCTATGTATGGCATGCTACCTGAGACAGCCAACGGTCATTGGCTTGACAATTGTCTGGGCTCATTAGCCCCGGGTATGGAAGGTTCCGGGGGCAAATTCACACCCTTCAATATAAGATAAATAAATAAATATTGGGAAATCAAAGAGAACAGGTTTTCATACTTGCAATGCAATGGCAGGTCACAGTCTGTATGCTAATACCAATGCCACGCATTTATACGGTACAGTGAAACCTCTATAAACTGGACACCCTGGGATGTCCCCAGGGTGTCCAGTTTAGTGAGTTTTCACTGTAAATCAGACATGTTATCATTCTGAGCCATAGTTGTGTGATATGCGATCATCATCACCTAAGATAAATGACCAAGAAACTCGTGAAAAATAAGATCACAAATGTTTTCTTGGTGTCCGGTTTAAAGAGGTTCCATGGTATACTAATTATGTATGTATAATGATACCGTGTTGTAATTCAATATTAATAAGGCAGGAACAAGTGAGTATAATAAATAGTAATGTTTAATATATAACTGTACAAGAGTTCACCAATCTAGATCTGCTACAAGTGTAAGGTAGGCTGACACACAGCAGAGTCCCAGAGTCGTAATGAAGACCATTTAACTGAAGCAAGCAAAAATGAACATTCCCGCCAAATGAACATTCCTAATTATGAACTACTAATCCTCAATATGAGATACTAAGTCCTAATTAGGAGACAGTAACTCCCAATTAGAAGATACTAATTCCTGATTAGGAGATAATATCTCCTAATTATGAGTTAGCATCTCCTAATTATGACATAAAATATTTCAGCATCTGGAACCAGGAGGCTTCCATAAAATCTACATAGGAGAGTCGTTACAAATGTTACCCCACGACAGAAAGCGACATGAAACGGCAAACGGGGTTTACGTCGTGTCCATTTCGTAAGTGCAAATTTAGGATCGTCTGGAAATTTCAATTTATGGATTTATATTTATTGAGCATAGGCTGCAAATGCATCATATGCTCAATAAATTGTTTACAAGAAACCGTTGTTAATGTGAAATTTACAGAATATCATAAGTTTGCACTTACGAACATTTTAGTTGTACAGTTTAGTGAAACGGGCCCCAGGTGTGCTGTGTGGAATTGTATGCATTTGTATTCTACAGGTACACCACCACCTGCGCTAATCTAGCCAACATTTGTTTGAATTTATTTTTATTCCAAAATACAAAATGTGCTTGAACATTGTGCTTGAAACCAAAAATTTTGATTGGCTGTGCCTGAGCTGTGCTACAGCTCAGGCTTAGATTGGCTGTGTCTGAGCTGTGCTACCGCTCAGGCTCAGCCAATCAATATGCTTGATTGCTTGTTGAGGTTGCCTGTAGATGTTCAGAAACGTTGACATATTGGTAAGATTAACGCAGGCGGTTGTGTATGCCTGCTCTGATCTGGGAATGCAATACAGTGAAACCTCTATAAACCGGACACCCTGGGAGGTCCCCAAGGTGTCCGGCTTAGAGAGGTTTCACTGTAAACCAGGCATTCGATAATTCTGAGCCATAGTTGTGTGCTATGCGATCACGAACAGACATTATCACCTGAGATAAATGACCAAGAAACGCATCACAGATGTTTTCCTGGTGTCCGGTTTAGAGAGGTTCCAATATGGATCGTTTAATAAACCCCGTGTGTCGTCAATATAGGCATAGATGATAATAAATAGACGAATGTACGTTGATAACATGAGTGTTGCCCGACTTGGTCGCTTCCCCGTCGTGGAATGATGGTCCTGATGGCGCACGTGATAGGACACAGACATAGGACACAGGACACAGAACGAATGGAGCATGTTTGAATTACAAATCCACGAAAATAAGTATAAACTGAAATGGATTTTGATATGGTAGTTTTGCAACCAATCCGATCGTCACAAAATGATTTTCAGACTAGTCCATTTATGAAAAGGGGGTGTTTTTGTTCTAAAAAATATGAACATTACTTGCAAAAAGTGCAGATCCAGATGAGACGGCTCGTCACGAGCCGGCTGATCTGGATCTGCACTGTTTGCAAATAACGCTATAAGGGGCTGTCGAGTTCGAAAGGGTTAATATCGCTCAGTTTTTCAACGCCGTAATATATAACCCGATCTGTTTTTGTATTCAGATAAGGCAAACTAAGATTGAACTGTTTGTCCAGCAAACGTCTATACTCGAAGCGATTGTAAAGCTGTTCGTCGACATGATTGTTGTTTCCAGCCGCGCTATACAGGTAGATGTACACGTGTACACGTGGGTGATGGTCACCCGGCGATCACGTCACCATATCTACATTCTGAAAGAAGAAACAATATATAATTCGAACTTGAGGACTGACTTTATAGAACATTATCATTTATTTTAAAGATGCTAGCTTCGTAAATGTGTTTGGATATTTGTATGACATATATCTGACACTGTTCTTCTGAGTGTATAATATACTGTACATTGGGTTGTCATCTGAGCGATCTTAGCATTATCAAGCTATCTGTCAGTTTCACCTCTTGTAGCGTTTGACACGGATATATCAGAATTTTACAGATCAACTAATAAAACTTGGTGCATGATATCCAGATCAGCATGTTCAACGCTCATTCTGATCAGGATCTGCACTGTTCGCCATTCCATCAATGAATCACCCGCCATGCTTTTAAGTTAACAAGCAATATAAATTGTTTTCAGGCTACAGGAGTGTGCTATTTGATCAGAATCTACACACATTCCGAAAGCCTCATTTCTCCAGTTACAGTGACAAATAAATACGCTACGTCCCTACAACGTTTCGTTCCCATTAGACATCGTTCTTTGTACCTATATTGTTTAACTTTTAAAGCTGATTTTTATAATCGACAATCCATGCCAGGCGTATGAAAAAGAGACTAAATGTGGTGTGCATTACATAACTACATTGTATTCGTATTTATATGACGATAGTACCACGAGACAGTACGTGGAGACGAATAACTACCTGGAGATGGGGCCGCTCCTCCCGACTCTCCCTCTCCTCCTAGACCTCCGGCTACCGCCATTGTTGTTCTCAAATCCGTTGTCCAGTCCGTTGAGTCCGTTGTCTAGGCCGTCCCACCCGTTGTCAAGGCCATTGAGCGCGTTGTCAAGGCCATTGAGTCCGTTGTCAAGGCCATTGAAACCGTTGTTAAGACCGTTACCGTTGGTGTTAACACCGGCGTCGATGATTACGTTGACGGAGTCGGCATCACCTGTGAAAGAGGGCGTTATGTACAACCGACGTGACAATCGCGCGAGACAAACAAGCTGGTGGGAATGTGCGTAATGAATACGGTATATATGCTTGCAAACGCCCGATGTTGACAATGGTCAGGCGCGGTTATAGGCTGGGCGGAGGGTGTCCAGCACATGTCTCCTCTAACATTTTCCGAATTTTGATTTTGACCCATTTTTTACGCGGGAAGATTAATTATTTTTCTTATTTCTCACCGAAAGTGTATGTTGTTACCACTCAGTTGAACCGTTTCGCTGAGTTGTAACAACATACACTTTTGTTGAGAAATAAGAAAAACGCAGAAAGAAATACAGTAGATCTATTTGTATTTGAGGAAAGTTGACGGGCATGTATGTCCCATTTACTATTGAGTATCAACGTCCCTCCTTAACCAAAATCCTTGACTCGTCTCTGTTGGTCTGTGTACTGGTTGGATATTTTGAAACATTTGATCAAATGAAAACAATTTTAAAATTAATTCTGTACATACGAGCACACTTTCAAAGCAGGTAGTATAGTGTGTGAATGTTACAAATGCGAGTATCTGTTTTTGTTGAAGACCCAACCGATAAATATCGAAATATAAAACTAAAACTCAAAAGGTGACATTTGAACTATAACAAAGTAGTATCGTGGGTATCCAACACTATGTCTGATACACTTCCAAAACTGTATTGATTAATGTGTAACTTACTGATCTGTGTGTTCAATCCAAGATCTGAAAATAAAGAAGTCAATATATAGTATTTATCATATATTATGTATCATGTGTAGTTACCGATTTATGCGATATTGTGTTCACATGGTAACACGAGTAGAATCATTACGCATTGAAAACAATACATGGCTGTGGTAAATACATGACGTGTACCACACTGTATTCAAATCACACGTCATGGTATAACATTTTCAACAAAATACGTCATTGTTGAAGACAATTATTCGAAAGATGTAATCACGTGCATATATTCGTCATCGTGCACATATTGGTATCGTGAACATATCGGTCATGCTGAAAATTACATGCGTATTGTTACAAAGACGAAAGTTTGCTACAAGTCGGAGGCGCCGGACGCATCATAAGATTCGTCCGGCGAATCTAGTGGGTGCCCCCACAGGCTGAAGTAACGGACCAAGGCCTATAAATACATTAAATATACCTAAAAGTATCAATAAGTACCAAACAAAAGTAAGTTAAACCTGAACATTATTGTGTTCTAACAGGGAGCAAATGTTTTTGTTCAACTGATTTGCAGCGGTACTGCTTGGGAACGGTCACTTGACACATACCGATAATTGATGGCTGCTGTGCAATGCCCGCGAGGGCGGCGGTTTGCCCGATGCCGCCGAGTCCGCCGTATCCGCCGAGGCCTGCGCCCTGTCCGCCCTGTCCGCCCATGCCCATGCCGCCCATGCCGCCCATGACGCCCCGTCCGCCCCGTCCACCCCGTCCGCCCCGCCCGCCTACATAGTAGGGAACTGGCACTTCTCGCTCGATGTAGATGGGCATTCGCACCTCCCGGGTGATGTACACGGGAACTGGCAACGATACGAATATGATGGTAAACAAATATCAACTCCCGGGTGATATACACGGGCACTGGCAACGACGGTACACACTTTATCAACTAAACTATCCAAACATCAACGTACATGCATCCATGTTAAATATTAACGTCGATCATACATATTCCAGCTTAAAATGGTTTGTGGTACAGTAGAACCTCTCTAAACCGACACCCTGAGACCCCAATGCGTTTCATTTAGACGGGTTTCCCTGTAATTTATGTAATTGCCGTGTATGTTCGTGATTTAAAACGACAGGAACGCCAAATCTACATAAACTCAAATAAGTAATGCTAGCTTTAAATATTTAATGATCCAAATCATTTGAAGATCAACACCTTCTTCAATATACTAATAAATATCAGCGCTCCAGATATGGTGCGTATTTGCGTAAATACCCAATTAAAAGAGTAGTGTGATTCTATTTTACACAATTAAAATTTTGAAATACCCAATTGCTTCAGAAATGATGGAGTGACAATACTCAATTACTAATTCCTTATCTGGAGCCCTGAATATTTCAGACAGCAAATGTGGAATATCTGCACGCTCAATGACGTAATATTTAAAGAGCGTCACCTCTGACTGGAATTCTGACCGGCACTGGCCTGACGATGGGAACCACTCGCGACTTCGACGGCATCATCATCGGCTTGACGGGGTCTGGCGACAAAAGCAGGCAAATAAGTGCAATGATACTGATTGTCTGTCTCAACAAAAATGCATTTATGTATTTTATATCTAAGATATTAATATTGTGGTGCCATTGATTAGACACAACAAGTTCTAATAATTAAATAAGTGTATAATTATGTAACTATCAAACCAGTTTTATTATTCGAGTGCCCGCAATACATATATAATCAATTAGTAATCTTTAATTTACTGATATAGACGCGCGGTGGTATCAGGCTATTTTGATATGCAAATGGTGGAGGACATTATTTAATTATTTATATCACTTAAACGCGTCATCTGAAAAATGTTTTTATCGACAGATTATAAAGTACGATCAGTGAACATCAAACATAAATAGACATAATACATATTAGTTCCCGTTAACCTTTTTAGGATACACGGTTATCGCCCTTGATATCAGTGTGGAATTTCACGTTTGGTATAAAAAAAAGGTATACTAGCGCCAATTAATACGTCAATTAATGTAATTGCCCTACATGTACATATGTTTACAGAGTTATACTTACATTTCGTATATTTTGAAGGATATGGCATTGGGTAAACTGAAATGAATTAGAAAAAATAACAAGTAATGTTAATGCAAACTATATTACCCAAATTGATATGTATACATGATGTGATGTTATATGTGACTGGCGAAATGGGGCTTATGGGATCTGTGACCAGTGTAGCTCCTGATCAAATAATACACGTTGTAGTCTGAAAACGATATATATTGCTTGTTAGAAAAATGTAAGGTATTTCATTGATGTAATGACGAACAGTGCATATCCTGATCAGACTGTGCGGATGCACAGGCTGCTCAGGATCTGCACTGGTCGCAAAACCCATAAGCCCTATTTCTCCAGTCCATGTACGTTTTGACATGTGTTTGTGATTACCATGGTGATTGCAGACTATCCCACTATAATTGTAAACTAACATGTATAACATTTATTTGAATATCAAATTAAATAGTTTCGATATACAGTATTACAAATTAGTCTATGATGCCAGCTATTGCACGTGATTTGGTTGAATTCACATTTCGAGACTATGACGGTTACTTAGTTACAAGTGTATTTGGAGTAACGTTTAACAAAGGAAATATCGGTGTATACTCACAGGCTGTCGACAGGGCTGAAATATATAAAATAATAACGTTAGCATATATATTATAGGCATTATTATCGGTGATTGCATGTGACAAAACTAAAATTCTATATTCTGTATTGTTTGATCAACCAGTGCAGTAATTCAACATGATAGCAACCTAATATTTCCTCTGAAGCATCATTAATAGTTCACAGGCTGAATCATGAACAATGTACACATCAGTGGCGGATCCAGGATTTCGCGGAGGTTGGCGGGGCGGGGGGGGGGGGGGTGTGCGGGTGGGGAGGGGCTACAGTCTAAATTCGATCCGACTAATTGCCAGTACATAATGCTCATGTTATAATGTTCATTGTGGTAATATCTTCTGAATGGGCTCACTATTACAACTGGACCTTGATCTGATCCGACGGTGCTTGCTATTTATTTTACAGCAACCAGACAGCTTCTCAATTGAAAATAAATAAATATCTGGAATCTTGAAAGGGGGAGCCCCACCCCCTGCACATATGAATAAACAAGTGGTAGGTACGAAACTGTCATACGTAGACTGCCATACATAACCCTTAATCTACAGATCATAAAGCCAACATGTGCAACATGTGTCCTAACGAGCCATCTCATCAGGATCTGCAGAATTTGTAAACATAGTTCAATTCTAAAAAGAATCCGCATTTGCACATTAATGGAATGGTCCAAACATTAGCATGGAAAACCAATGTTGGCTAATTATGGCTGAAAGGGTTAATGAACACTATCTGCACTATTGGTTCAGTTGAAGAGCAGATGCCCACCCATCCAACTTCGCCAATGGAAAATATACATACATTAACGTTCTGTAAATGACGTGTAGATTAGTCGCCGGATAGGAAATGATCTACACAGCTCTGCATCATTGTAGTTTGGTTTGAAAAAGAAGTAGTCTGTTAATGTACCATTTTATCGCGATCAAGATCAAGACACCAGTATAAACTGACGACTAGTAATCCCACCACAGTGCAGAGTAACCAGAATTTCTCGGCTGTCAACCAGGGCGACTTATGTACAGTAGGTTCAGCGTGTAAGTGCACACACGAACGAACACGACAGGTTGTTCAAACCTGTCGCGTTCGTTCGTGTGTGCACTTACACGCTGACCCCACTGTAAGTCTGAAATACTTACGTAACTCGCCCTGTGAGACAGTCCGAATATTCGGGTGAATTCTGAGATATAAATAATGCGTACAAGAAAACGTACAAGTCATATGAATTACGATAGAGCGGCGTCATCTGAATTTAACATTGTCTACAATCTTGGATATTGAATGAGTATAATGGATCGTTACCAAGTTGGCACAATACATAATCCTATAATCTATATTATTCGTGCATATGCATTATTGCTATCAGAAACACCCGTCTACCATTGGCAAATACAGTTACCACGAGACGACAGCAGAGAAGCGCGTTGTAAATGAATAGCAAACAATAAAAGATGACTTACCGACGAGGCCAAAGAGAATTAATCCTTGTGTGAACATCTTTGTGTGAATTGCGGCTCGGCGATCTCTCCCAGTAGTTGTACGGGCAGATGCTGCTGTGACGACAGTCGGTCGGTAGTGGTGGACACCGGTCACCGTCTCGTGGTTTTATATGGCACCGGAGACGGACAAACTGACAGTAATTACGAGCAACTGTCACTGGTTCCCACCGTTGACGCTAATGACCTCTGTCACCATATACTAAATATATATCGAAAACTGTCATGGACATGGGTACCAGGTAATCATATTCCGCATTTGTCAATTTCGTCAACGTTCAACGTCAGTTGTGGCTGTGACTGGATAAATGGGGTTCATGTATGGTGACTCCTTAGATACATTTCCTCTCTTCGTTTCTTCGTGGCGCCGCCACGCTGTGTTTCGCTTCTTCAATCCTTCTCTTCTTCGTGTCTTCGCCACGATAAAACGATAATTATGGCATCTTAATCTTCGTCTCTTAGTTTATTTGTGATACGTATCGTTTCTTCGTCCCTTCGGCCCGGAAGGAGAAGAGACGAAGATTAGCGCGTTCAAGTAGCACATGTGCAGATCAGTACTAACAATGAGACTGCAAATTATGTAAAAAAAAACAACGTCTTTACCGAAATTAAGCGGGTTCATAATTTTGTAACTATTCCACATGTTTTACATTGAAAAATGTCCGTGTTTACACAGTATTAAAGGTAATGCCCACTCAGTAGGTGCAACATGTTCTTTATAGGAATTAAATAAGTGTATAATTACTATCACTATTCCACCAGTTCGAAAAAATACAAGTGCCGCTATACAGATATAATCATTTAGTAATATGTATTTTACTGATAGTGACTCGCGGTCGTATGAGGCTATTTTTCATATGCAAATGAGGCATGATATTTTGTAATTATTTATACTAATTAAATGCGTCACCTGAATTTTTTTTTCGACAGATTATGATGTATGATCATTGCACATCAAAAACATAAATACAGAGAATAATTAATAATGTCCGTTAACATTTTAAGGAAACACGGTTATCGCCCATGATAGCAGTGTGGAAACTTACGTCTGATATAAAATGTATAATAATGCCAATCAATACGTGGGGTAATGGTGAATGAATATTTATTTTGCCAGAAAATGTATCGGATGATGTCTCTGATATAAAGAACAGTTTGTGCCTACTGACTGGGCATGTACCTTTAACTAATATTTCATTGTTCGTGTCGGTAGTGGTGATCACCAGTGTATGTACATACGAAGAAATGGTGATTAGTTTTAATTATTTAAATGTATAATGTGTATAAACTTAATTACGACTGCTGTCCATATCTTATAAATGAAAATTTACAGCATGTAAATGTTTTTATGGAAGACGCACACACCATCACGTTGTGAGTTTATTGGAACTCTAGTTACTGTAGTTACCAACTGAACTCAACAATTGTTATAGCAGCGGTTATCTTTCCCTGTCAAAATACTTTCTCACAGGGAGGCGCCATTAGTATTTCACAAACATTCACAGCGTTAGTGAACATAAAAACACATTTTAGGTAATTTATATCTGGTTCAAGATGTTGTTATACACGTAATATGATGCTGTGATTACTTATTATTCGTATCACAAAACGACATTGTACGTACTTGTAAATTGACTTTGTGTTAACCGTTTGAACTCGGTCGCACGATACGCGGCCTGTCCGCTTCGCCCCAATTCTGAGTTGTGAGCTGGTTCGAGTGACATAATATCAATAATTACACTCGTTTAATTGACATTCTTAATCAAGTTTGACATGGATCAACGACCGGAAGAGGTAGCCCATAGACTGTTGTCCTGGGTGACTATGTTGATATCGCGCTACAGTTTGGGGTCAGTGACAATTGGCCAGTTGTTGTTCAGGCGACGGACCAGAAATTGTAATGTCGAAAATTATAATGGCAAAGTGGTTGACACAAACAGGCTGCTACGAGCTGCCTCCATCGACAGTGTTCGGTTTTGGCACCACCGGGGGGTGAAAAAGCCTGAAGATGATGTTCTGTTGCCAGACGGCGTGCACCTGACGTGGACGGACGGGTTGCGGAAGTTTTTTTCAGAGTCTTAGGGGGGCGTGTGCCTCCTTACTGTGAAGACGATGTCCATGTCTCATCAGGTGTGCATTACAAATTAATTCCAATGTGGAGACTCACCTTTCAAAATGGGCTCTAGAGCCTCAGTATATTTCTCATGGCTGACTATATTATATATGTAGATAATTAGCCGTTGGTTGTGGGTTATTTCATTTGTGTGAGCTACAGTACAGGCATTGTATACGTTGCCTATTTGTATATAAATTATCGTAATGGTATAGTATTGAATACGATAAATGGTGTATAACGTATGATTATACGGTATTGGTATGTTTATACGATACAGGCGTATAATAGATTTATACAAACATACTATGCTATACGATATTCGTACAGATTGATATAATAATCGTATAGTATAGGTATAGTATGAATAGGTAACGTGTATGGTGCCTCTACTGTAGCTAGGGGTTCATTTCGGGAGGTGTATACAGAATACTTTGTTGATGCTGATAGCTAGGCTGTGTGCCAGTAAACGAGCAATTAATTACCATGATTACGCAGATTGGTTGGGTCGGGGAACATGTTTCAGCTTGCAATCATTTATCTAGCTAGTTGGTTGATTTGCGCACATTTGTCCCCACGGACTTCCGACTCATGGTTTGGCCCTCATGTACCGTACAACAGTCAATGTGGATTAATGACCAGTACTTGAGAGCTGAATCCTGTTATACCCCATTATGCAAGTTACGAGAATAGAGGCATTCCTGTTAATCTTTCAGTTGTACCAAGTTACTATGGTGTTACCAGGGCCTGGCACCAGGTCAGGATATTTTCATCTCAGAACTGACAATATATGCGTTTTTTTTGGTTGGCATGGTGTTGCGATGTTATAAATTTTGCATCATCATGGACGGGTACAATATGGGATAGACCATCCTGTTGGCCGTTCATTCAATGAATTTAAGTTGTTGATGTGTTTGTTGTAAATTTTTGTATTTTTTGTTGGACTGGCTACCTGTTCGTACACGGTACATCGTATGTCCCCTATGATAGTTGGGACTGGCGGCCTGTGGTACTTGTCAGTGATTTAAAAAGATAAATTTAAAATGAATAAATAAAATTTATACGTACTCAGTACTGTTGGAAATCACTGTCATTTTACTTTGTATGTCCAATGATAAGTTGGGGGATTGGCGCCTGTTTGTACACGTACATTGTATGTCCCTTCGATTTGATGGGATTGGTGGCCTGTTTCTGACACCAGGTCAGGATATTTTTTCATCTCAGAACTGACAATATATGCTTTTTTTTTTGTTTTTTTTTGTTGGCATGGTGTTGCGATGTAGAAATTTGCATCATCAGGGACGGGTACAATATGGGATAGTCCATCCTGTTGGCCCGTTCTTCAATGAATTTAGTTGTTGATGTGTTGTTGTAATTTTTGTATTTTTTTTTGTTGGGACTGGCTACCTGTTCGTACACGTACATCGTATGTCCCTATGATTAGTTGGGACTGGCGGCCTGTGGGTACTTGTCAGTGATTTAAAAAGATATTTAAAATGAATAAATAAAATTTTATACCGTACTCAGTCTGTTGGAAATCACTGTCATTTACTTTGTATGTTCCAATGATAAGTTGGGATTGGCGCTGTTTGTACACGTACATTGTATTGTCCCTTTCGATTTGATGGGATTGGTGGCCTGTTTGTACTCGTACATGTATGTCCCTTCGGTGGCAGGGAATGGTGCCCTGTGTTGTACACGTACATTGTATGTCCCCTCGATGAGATGGGATTGGCGGCCTGTTGGTACATGTCGGTGCTTTCATTAGGAGGAATATGACGAATTTCTTCACCATGATGAATTAAATTCTGCAAAAGTAGTACAATTACGTACATATTTTGTTAATTAAGATTCTATATTCTTAATATTCAATAAGAGTTCTTAATATCGGCATGTTGAAATCACAGACATGAACTTTGTATGTCCCTACGGAGTAGTTGGGATTGGCGCCTCTGTTTGTTACACGTACATTATGTGTCACACCGATTTGTTTGGATCGTCAGCCGTTTTGATAATTTACCTCTACAATTAATTGTGATGCAATGTATCATACATAAATCAGAATATGTACTCAATTGGTATACTACTCTGGTACAGGTACATAGTCTGTTGAGCATGTTGGGGGGTGTATCATTGATATCATTGAATTGTTGTATATATTATGTACATTTACAAATTGTTTCAAGCTAATATATGCGCTGTATATCGTATTTGTAATTTTATGTATATTTATGCTGGCATACATTTGGGGTATGGAGTCGTTTCATGGATTACACTTTTTGAGTTATCCAACGAGAGCCTAGCATAATTATTTTGTTTTAAGGAGGAGGGATCACTATGCTTCGTAGAGAAGAAAGACTGCAGCCAAATTCAAAGACGTTGCACAGTGGATTAAAGCTTTCCACATATTTGTGGCAGTCTACTGCCAGAAGCACCCCAGCCAGGCAGCCAATCTGATGAATTACATGAATAGAATTCAGACTATGGCTGCCCAGCTGGGAGACTCTTGTGCCCTATATTATGACGTGCAATTCCGTCAATGGCGTGAGTCTGCTCCCAATAGCCTTTCTGTGGGAACTGCCAAATGAGATCCTATACATGGAGGCAGTTTCCTTCAGTGTCACCAACAGGTTAGGGGGTGGTGGTGTCCATGAGCGGGGTAGACCTAACGCCAGGTCCTTTCGTGGGGGGCGTGTCCCGCTCTGCCAATTCACAAAGGGGCGGGACAGCCAAAAAGGGACCCAAATATGCAGGTAAATGTTTTGACTACAACAGGACAGGCAACTGCGAGTGGGGGGATTGTCGGTTCCAGCATACATGTTTCAAATGCAATGGCCCCCATCCCAAGAAGTCCTGTCCACGCGATGGGCTCGACTCCAGTGCCGGTCAGCGGAACATCAGCGGTAGCCAAGGCAACCAACCCAAACCTGCCACTGGTCCCCGTTCCAACCCCAATAAAGCCAAAGCGCCTTAAAGCCTGGCTGTCTGGTTACAATGTTGATAAGGTAGCACGGTTGAATGAGGGGTTCACCTATGGGTTTTCAATACAATACTATGGTCCACGGAAATTCCGCACATGTAGGAACCTACAGTCTGCTACTGACAACATGTCACTATTGACTGCAAAGATTGCTGCTGAGGTTGAATCAGGTGGGTGGCTGGCCCATTCTCGGATCCTCCATTTTGTTTTTAACATGCAGATTTCCCCCTTAGGTCTTGTTCCCAAGAAAGTGGCAGGAGAATATAGGGTCATACATTATTTGTCGTATCCAGAGTGGTCAGTCAATTAACGATGGTATAGCTCTGAATGTCTACAGTGCACTATCAGAATATTGACCACGCGATTTCCCTTCTTAAGCAAGCTGGTTGTGGTTCGTACCTCGCCAAAACTGACATTGAAAATGCATTTCGCTATTGGTGCCTGTCTCTCCGTCTGACTATGAACTGTTGGGGTTTTCTATTGAAGGCGAATATTATTACGACAAAGCTCTTCCGATGGGTTGTTCCCATTTCCTGTAAATTGTTCGAAGAATTTAGCAGTGCTGTTCATTGGATCGCCGAACATAAACTTGGCTGTTATTCCATTGCCCACATACTGGATGACTTTCTGTTCATTGCCCCATCCCCGGCAGATCGATGTAAACGCGATCTGCTTCGGTTTCTATCTCTGGCAGAAGACTTGGGCATACCCATTAAGAAGGAAAAAACCTTGTTTCCCAGTCAAGTAATGTCCTTTGTTGGTATTGAACTCGACTCGGTCCTCATGGAGGCACGTCTACCAATGGATAAGGTTGACCGTATTCGCCAGCTACTCGGCCGGGTTCAGCGCAAAACAAAGATAAAGTTGCGAGATCTTCAGTCAATGATCGGTTTACTGAATTGTGCATGTGCGGTTGTCCCCGTGGGTCGCCCCTTTTTTGCGCCGCCTCATTGACTTGACCATGGGCCTACAGAAACCCCACCATAAACGCCGTCTGAACAATGAAGCGCGTGCGGACTTACGGGCTTGGTCTATTTTCATTGATCATTTCAACGGGAAAAGTTTCTTTTTGGCTGATAATTTTGTTACTTCGCAAAAGATACACTTCTACACCGACGCAAGCGATTCTGGGTTTGGCGGGGTCTTTGGTACACATTGGTTCTACGGGGTATGGCCAGAGGGGTGGTCGTCTCTTTTCCATAGCCGTCCGAGAAATGTTTCCCATTGTGGTGGCTTTTGAACATTGGGCTCCCACATTAGCAAACAAGTGTGTCAAGTTCTGGTCAGACAACATGGCGGTTGTTTGTGTCATCAACAAATTGTCTTCTGGTGTCAAGTATCTCATGAACTTGGTCCGCCGTTTAGTGGTGTCCGCATTGCGTCACAATGTTTTGTTCAAGGCGGAGCATATTCCTGGCCAATTCAATATTTTGGCTGATCAGCTGTCTCGGTTACAGGTCGATGCCTTCAAGCAAAGAACCCCTCAGATGGATCCCTTTCCCACATCCATTCCAGTGCAGGCTTTCAGTCTTTGAATGACACGGCAAAGGACCTACATAACAAGGCACTGGCCCCCTCGACTCGTGACACATATAGTCGGGCATGGGCGGTATATGACCATACTTGGTTTCAACGAGAGACCTGTTTCTATTCCCATAACCACCAATGATATCGTACTCTTTATTGCCCACTGTTTTCAAAACAAGCTAGCTCAGTCAACCGTGACTACATATATCTCTGCGTTGAGTTACATGCATAAGGTCAGGGGTGTGGCTGACCCCACTCAGTCATTTGTAGTTAGAACAAGAACAATTATAACATGAATGATCATGTTATAAAAGAACGCTTTGAGTGTACGTTATTACTATTGAGGCCAACTACATGTTTGCAAGTAGCATGTAAAGTTATAGATATCAGGGTATGGGATCAGTGGTTTCCGAACCTGCTTTTCCGACGTGACGTATTCTGTGACGTCATTTTTACAGTAAATTTTCTTGAAACTTTTCCAAGCAAACGGACGGATTTCGATGATATGTATCTCACCATAGAAGTGACATAACCGTTTCGATTGATATGTATCACACCATACATTCACGTTCTTTAGGATTTGTATTCACATACAGTAAACGATTTCTTCGGTCAAAACCAGAAAAATTGTAGATAAAGCAAACTATACCATAATGCAAAGAACTGGGCATCATTAAACGAAGCTAATCCCTCGCACGACTCATTAAACGAAGCCTAATCCCCTCGCTGGCAGCTTGATAATAAAAAAGTACTCCGTGACCTTGGGCGGTCGAACGTGGGTCATATGAGTCTACTCATATGCTAAACCATGCTCCATAGACACACATTATGGTCAAATAATATCAAAATCGTGGAAGCAATTCACAAGTTATTGAAAAATGAAAGGTGTTACTAGCGTACGTACATATGTACGCAGTACATGGACTAACGATATACCAGCTCTTGCCTGTCGACGAGGGGATACTAATTGGCAACCTGTTAAGCATTTAATGCGTTATGTTTCATTAAACTCTGTCTTTCCATTATAAAGATATTACATTCAACATCCTGCACCACCTTTAATTTTGACATGGCGCAATTTTAAATATTGCGGGGCCCAAGGCCCAATTTTCCCCAATTTTAGTACTTTCCCCTAACAAAAAAAAAAACCCCGGCATCTAGTCGCAGCTGACGCTGACTGAGCCGCGATATATAAACTTACCCCAGGGAGATTACTTTACGCGTCCACTGGCGGTTTGTTTCGGTGAGTCCCGCACAGTACAACAGTCCGACTTGGCAACGCCATCCTAGCGACTTATCATCGACACTGCAGTGCATGAGTATAAAAATCCTAAAACCATCAACTTCTAAAACTGGCGTTTGAAGAAAGTCATGAAATAAAATTATTGCAATATTAAATTCGATAAAATTGACGCAGTACAATTTGAACATCGTTATAAGCCAAAGATATGAGTGCCAGAAATAATCCACATTCAAACACATGAAAATGTTTGCCATTTCTCCCATTTCATTGTCGAAACTCCAGACGGTTTTACAGAATGTGAAAGCCGTGGAAAATGTATACTGGATATCAAATACTCCTACAAGCACTAATATGAACTTGTGAGTGAAATTCACGACAGGTCATACATTACATCGAAACAGAAATCATTGCCTTGAAAAAGTCTGAGAAATATTACACACACACAAGTACACATTCAAACGGCTGTATGTCAAACATTGTTCTGCGACTTTGCACTGCAGTGGAGTAGCCAGATTCATGCAGAGGGGGTGTGAATTGTGAATGGAGTTTGGAAGGGGGTGCGAGAACATACATTCAATTTCTTCCATTGTAGTGATTTTCACATATATTATACAGGTAGTTATTTCCCCCAGAAAACGTAGGTTAAAGTAAAAAAATACCCACCTGACCAAATGTTACGGGATGCAATTACACACCCACTGGTGAATCCATGTGACAAGTGTTTTGTATGATGTGGTGTTTGTGAATGAGCTGATAAGACACGTGTCGTGCCTTTGCACTTAATGACTGGGTGCCAGACATCCTTCATCAAAGTTGCAAATCTGATGAATTTGAATTGGGGCCCATCTGTTTGGCACAAAGTGATTCTTTATAGGAATTAAATATTAAATAATAAGTATTAAGTGAATAACTATCCAACAGTTTTAAAAAATACGAGTGCCCGCTACTAAAGAAATATTCACTTAGTAATCTTAGGTTTACTGATAGGTTGTATCATCGTGCCATTTTGATTGTAAATGAGGCAGGTCATTTTTAAATTATTTATATCAACTAAATGTGTCACCTGAAAAAATATTGTATTGACTTGTTACAAAATATGATCATTGCACATCAAAAGATAAATAGAGAGAATAAATAGTTGTTTCCATTAACATTTTAAAGAGTCAATGTTATCGCCCTTGACATCAAAGTGGCAATTCAAGCTTCATGTAAAAATAATAATAATGTAAAATTAACATGGTTGATATGATTTTTTTTAAGAATTTTACCAAATTTTTCTACGACGGCCATCTTGGATTATGCGACAACCTCCATTTGAACAAATATGAAAATGCTTCACCCACGCACCACAACTGTGAAGTCTGACCAGCGTCGGTCAAACGGTACATGAGAAGAAGACGAAATCTATAATTAAGGATGACCTGTCGGCGGCCATCTTGTATGATGTATCATCCGATTTTGACAATACCCACGATACCTTCGCCATGTGCCAGATACAAAATCAATGCGTGAAAAAACAAAGGGGAGAACACTGGAATATTAGTGAGGCAAGAGTTGTGATAAATATACAAAAAGGAATTCCAGTTATGCTTGGACACAAAATCAGTACATGTATCCGAAAAAAAACAAAAGAAATCAGTATGGTAAGATATGTTATTCTTGCTTTTAAGGACTAGAGCAAGTGAGCGGTGAGCGGGGTCTCATACATACCCTCGGCCGCAGCAAAGTCATTTGGCCTTGACCTTTGGCATGAAAGCCGCTTAGGTGAGATATAGAATGAAAATATGTTGACAAAGAAGTATGTGACATTTCCAGTCGATCTAATACGGTTGCAGATAAATTGTGTACTTAAAACATTAATGCAAATATTTCAAAACATTTAACACAATTTGACCTTGACCTTGGGCATGAAAGTCACATGCGTGGGCTATAAAATGAAAATATGGATGTTGATTGTTGATAGACAAATATATGTTTATAAACTTAAAACTTTAACGCATATATTTCAAAACATTTAACGCAAGTTTCAAAGTAATTTCACCTTCACCGTGTGCATGAAAGCCGTATAGAATGTTTGTGTAATGGTGTTTTAACGGCCTATCAACAGCTATGGTCTAATACTCACATAAAGAATATAACTGTCGGATACCAAATGCCAAAGTTGTTTGTTTGTTTATTGGTGTTTAACGGCCTATCAACAGCTCAGGTCATATAAGGCTGGGCAAACGGGTTCGATCCTGTATTAACCTGCTGCATTGGGGGGAAAATCCCAAAATCAGAACGGAATAATTTCATTGAGAAAAATATAGTCAGCCCTGAAATTAGAATAACCTGACCTGATGCCAGGTCCATACCACACCAATGTCACTTGGCCCCTTTCCCTCTTTCCCTAAAAAAGGATTACGAATAATCGTAATACTCACACAAGAGATATAACCAGATTCAACTGTCACATACAAAATGCCAAAGACGTATGTGAGGGCCAAACCAGGTCTCCAGTCGGATTTCCGGTAAGGATGAATCGCGATTGTTAAATTACCCATCACATGCACCCACCAGGGCGATAGAAAGAAAATATTGATCTTCTAACTTAATAAAGAAGTATATATATGAAGTTTCAAGTCAACCGACTTGCGGTTGCAGAGACATTGTGTACTTAAAAACCTTGACATGTTTGATGCAAATATTTCAAAATACTTTAAGTAATTTGACCTTGTGCAGGAAAGCCACATCGGTGTGCTACAGTATAAAAAATATGGATGACGATAAAGAAGTATATAAAGATTCTACTCAATGCGATTTACGGTTGCAGATATAATGGGTACCCCAAAAACCTTTTAACGCAAATCTTACGGATGGACGAAAATACAAAAACTATATACACCTCGACATACTTTGTATGCCTGGGTATGAATCATGATTGAAGGCACTGTGTTTACAGATGATGCCTCAATATGTTGTTTGCCACATCATGCACTGCAAATGACCAATATCAACCAATTGCACCATTTCATTCGAAGTCAAATTTCGAAGTCGAAATTTATTGTACATATGTAATTTGTTACAAGTTTGACCATTGGGCATTGATTTCAATTATAATCATGATAATAGCACAAAAATAAATCATTAATTCGTAAATTTTCGTTTCCCTTCGAAAGTCTACAAAGTTTGTCTTTGGTCTATTCTGGATGTTTCAAGTAAAATCCTTTATTGCGAAGATATCTGAAACAATGTGAAACCAACCAAATATAGACTTTATAGACTGTGGACGTAAACAAAAATTTATGAATCAAAGATTGAATGCAATACCTTAAATGCTAATCACTCTAGGTTGGCGGTAGGATTTTTAAATTTGCTCAAATATGTGTCTGTGACTGGAGAAATGGGGCTTATGGATTTGCGACCAGTGTAGATACACATATCCGCACAGGATCTGCACTGTTCACCATTGCATCAATGAAATCTCCATCATGCTTCTAACAAGCCACATCATTATCAGGCTACAGGAGTGTACTATTTGATCAGGAGCTACACTGGTCACAAATCCCATAAACCACATTCTCCAGTCACAGCCACCGTTAAAGTAACGGACCAATACCTATAAATACATTAAATATACCTAAAAGCATCAATAAGTAAAATAATAGGCCAAACAAATTATTTACTCCCATATATCACACATGGAGTAAATACATTTTGTTTTAGCTTATGTTTCTCTCACTTATTGATGCTCTTAGGTGTATTTAATGTATTTATAGGCCATGGTCCGTTACTTCAAACTGAGGTCACAGCCACATATGTGTAAAAGCATAGTAAAATATATTTCTGACCATTTCAATATCTAGTCCTTCGAGTGTCACATAATCGGAAATGTACAAATGCCATTCTGTCCACCACAAGAATAAGTCACCGATTCAAAAAATATGACAAATCTTAAAACTGCACAAGTCAGATTTGTGTGAATAAGATTCATTCTCAATTCCATCAACACAAGAAGTAACATGTCTTCACGACACATCCTTTCAACAGGTTGATTAGATGATTAGAGCAGAAATCAGAGTTAAGAACCACACAAACACTGCCACTGGCATGGATGGTACTCTGGTTAAATGGTTAATTTTTTTGTAACTGAACTTGTCTTTCTCAAGCTCTTCCTCGAGCGTTATATTTTCAGATGTCGCTGATCTTAAGATGATGACAGTCTGTCATGGCGACACTATATTTTGCTTCGTGTAGGTGATGGAACTGGTATCAGTTCCCATTTCGCGAGTGGTTTCAGTCTAACTTGTTGCCCAGGTGGAGAGTAGTGTTTCCAGGCAGCGATTTCTTTCTGGTGGCCTTTGTCCTTCAACAGCAGAATGGAGAAACAATTTCCGCCTTATCTGCATTCTTCTGGAAACCGCCCATATATTATTCTCAATAGCCCTGCTTTTTTGGTAGGGGGGGGTCTGCCTCGCCCCTCGACTGCAGGGTGAAGTTAGAAGAGGCTCGTACGAATAATTCCAGATGGGCTGATATCTGTAGACGGCTTTCCCTGAAACAAACAATCAAAACACTAAGTTAATGTACAATGGTTAGCCTTTTCTTTTATTGAATTTCTTACCAGTTATTTAAACCATTTACTTAGCAAATGGACTCCGCAAACTTTCCAACATGAAACAGTGCTTAGACGAACTACATCCCACCCACCGGGCAATCAAACTCCCCAACACCTTTGGATAAATGTGGTAAGCAGAGTAAGCCACATTGTTTTCATAGTTTTGTGAAAACAGTAAACTCATTGAAATCTACAACCCGTTACTGTTCCGTAGCAGAGGTATACGTTTATCCAATTCATAGTCTTCCTCTGCAAAGATAGTGAATAAGAGATCTGGTTCGCAAATTAAATGTTAGCAGCTAAAAGTTGGGGAGTCCCCATCCACAGGTTGAAGTAACGGATCCGACGGTATATATTGGTGTGTGTTAAATAGAGGGAGTAACAAAAAAAAATTGTAAGCAAAAAAAATTAGCTTTTTTTTTTCGTTTATGGTCCGCTTTTAAGGCATATTTAATAAAATGTATTTTTTTTATAGGGGGGGGGGGGGGGGGTAGAAACCTTCGGTCCGTTACAATGTAATTCTAACCTGTGGTCCCATCCTAGTTAGGCATAACAGATTTTGCCTTAATAATTAAATTTAAAAAAAGTGTATAATTGTGTAACTACGGTACATTGGTATTCCGCCATCTTTTAAAAAATTACGAGTGCAGGCCCCACCTATACACATATAAATCATTTATAGTAATACTTGATTTTTAACTGATAGTGACTCGCGGTTGTTATCAGGCTATTTTGATTATGCAAATGAGACATGACATTTTTAAATTATTTTTATACCAATTAAATGTGTCCACCATAACCAAATATTTTTTATTGACACATTATAAAGTACGATCATAGTGCACTCAACAAAACTAAGCAGACAGAATATAGTTTTCCATTAACCTTTAATGGAAACACCTGTTATCGCCCCTGTTATCAGTGAACGAAATTATTCACCGTTCATATAAAAAGAAAAAGTCACATGTAATTATTTTTCCCCACGTAACATGTACAAATGGGGGAAAATCCCAAAATTCAGAAAACTGAATATTTACAATAAAAAAACAAAATTTCAGCGCTGAAAATCAGAATAATCCTGGTCTGAATACCAGGTCCTCCGCTACCACCAGAATCATCCTTGGCCCCTCCCAAAAGCAGTACGGCTAAAAGTAATAATCATTAATACTTTTATAATGGGTCAATAAACCCAATTCAACCCCTCCCAGGTAAACAAAAGAATCCAAAGATAAAAAAGTGAACTGAAGGGTCAAATCCAGGCCCAAATAGTGATTCCTTATATAGAGGAAACTAATAACCGTTTAATTTTAACGTCGTGTCGTTTTTCCTATCGACCTCCACCCCACGTAAAGTTTTGTATTACTTTTATAATAGGTTTTTTTTATTTTCAGATGGAAAATAATACAAATTTAGGTCACAATTAACAACTTAAAGTGTAAATCAGATCTGATTAGCTATTATGTATAGGAAGCATACGTAAATCATTTCATTTTTTGTTTTGTTGGGGTCTAACGGGGCCCTATCAACAGATGCGGTCAATTTAAGGCCGGGTCAAATGGGTTTAGTAATAAATATCCCATATATTACCTGTACATGTTCAAGTACATGGTAACAAATGGGGGGAAAATCCTAAAAATCAGAAATTGAAATATTTAACAATAAAAAATGAAAACTATATACTCAGGCCCTGAAATCAGGATGATTCCTCGAATCTGCTGCCAGGTCCTCGCCACACCAGAATCACATGGCCCCTCTCAAAAGCAGTTAGGATCAGTAATAATCGTTACTACTTCTAAAATATGGGCAAAATAACCCCAACCCAATTCAACCTGCCAGGTAACTGAAAGAGCCGAAAGATGAAAACGTTACCTGAGGGCCAAACCAGGCAAAATCGTGATCCATACGTTATTAACTTTTAATAATAATTTTTTTCCTTTTTCAGATGGAAAATATACAAAATTGTGTCACAATTAACAACTAAAGTGTAAATCCGCGCTCTGATTTAGCTAATTATGTAGAGGAAGCCTACATTGTATGAATGGAATAGTAAACTCTGCTACAGATGGTACAGGTGTAGATTCTGCAAGAGTTATTGTTCGCAACTACAATTAACATGGTTCAATAAATAAATGAGAACATCAGTGATTCTATTTTTATTTTTATGTACATTATTGGTGTCGTTTTTATTATTCTAGTTTCGATGTTAGAAGACCAATAATTTCAAAATTTAAACTGTGGTTAATTCCCATTTGGTTGACAGTCCCCAGTTGTTACATTTTATAATAGTATAGCCAACAATTGTTCTCGTCCATTTTTGTTTTACCCACTTTTTTTGTAAAAAAAACGGGTAAATAATTAGTTTTCGTTCCACGGGTGTCCGTCCGTACTTACGAGGAGCTACATTGTGAGGTTTTGCTGTGTTGGTGCTGAAAAACCCACCCGCCACCGCCCTATTTAAGAATTGGGATAAGTGTTTTTTCAAATTAATTAAATTAACTAATTGGGCTAGCTCATTTTGCAGTAATTAAATGCGAATTATTCCGTAAGAGAATCGTTAAGGAAGAAAAATAACGGAATAAGGTTGCTACATTGTGAGGTTAACCCCACAGTGTTAAACCATCAAAGAAAATAAACCTCATAATGTAGCTCTCGTAAGAACGTCCGGTCCGTATACGTCCGTACGTCCGTCCGGTACGTCCGTCACGATTTCGTTGTAACTCGAAAAACTTTTTTCACCTTCATACCTACGCGCCTGGATATTTGGTATGTAGGCTTCGTTATCATGCTTGCAAGTATGCGGCAAATAAGTGAATTTGGATTTTTTGATCCGACCCTCCCATCATGGAATATTCCCCTTACCCCTTTCGGACTCATAATTTCCCATTTTTTTTTTACCTCGTAAGCTCGAAAAAACTTTTTCACCTTCATACCTTACGCGGCCTGAATATTTGGTATGTAGCCTTCCGTTATCCATGTGCAGAAGATGCGCAAAGCTGAATTTTGGATTTTTTGAATACCGACCCTCCATCATGGATTATTCCCCCTTTCCCCCTTTCGGACTCAGGGAAAGTTTCCCATTTTTTTCCTCGTTAACTCGAAAAACTTTTTCAACCCTTCATACCTACGCCGCCTCAATATTTGCAATTTGTAGCTTCGTTTTATCAATGTGCAGATGCGCAAAGTGAATTTGGATTTTTAGATCCGACCATCCATCATGGATTATCTCCCCCTTTCGGAGACTCAGAATTTCCCATTTTTTTCCTCGTAACTCGAAAAAAACTTTTTCCCTTTTCAGTTACCATACCGGACGGCCTTCCCAAATTTATTGCTATGTAGCTTCGATTATCATGTTGCAGATGCGCAAAGTTGAATTCTGGGGGGGGGGGGATTTTGGATCCGACCCTCCATCATTGGATTGATCTCCCCCTTTCGGGACTCACAATTTACCCATTTTTTTCCTTGTAAACTCGAAAAAACTTTTTTCCACCTTCATTACCTACGCCCGCTGAATATTTGGTATGTCAGCTTGCGTTATCATGGTGCAGATGCGCCTAAATGGTGAATTTGGATTTTTGATTCCGACCCCTCAATTCATGGATTATCTCCCCCTTTCGGACTCACAATTTCCCAGTTTTTATCCTTGTACTCGGAAAAATCTTTTTCACCTTCATACCTACGCGCCTCAATTTATTTGCTATTTGTAGCTTTCGTTATCATGTGCATATGCGCAAAGTTGAATTCGGAGTTTTATTGATCCGACCCTCCAGTCATGGATTATCACCCCTCCCCTTTCGGGAACTCACTAAATTTCCACATTTTTTTGTTTTTTTCCTTGTTAACCTCGAAAAAACTTTTCACCTTCATTAACCTACGTGCCTCATATTTTGCTATGTAGCTTCGTTATCATGTGCAGATGCGCGAAAGTGGAATTGCGGATTTTGGATCCCGACCCTCCATCAATGGATTATCTCCCCCTTTCGGACCTCACCAATTTCCCATTTTTTCCTTGTAACTCGAAAAACTTTTGTTTCACCTTAACATCGACCTACGCGCCTGATATTTTGGGTATGTAGCTTCGTTATCATTTGTTGCAATGTTGGGCAAAGTTGAATTTCGGATTTTTTGATCCGACCCTCCATCATGGATTGTCTCTCCCCCTTTCGGACTCCTCAAATTTCCCTAATTTTGTCATTGTAACATAAGTCGAAAAAACTTTCTCACCTTAAATACCTACAATTTCTGGATATTTGATTTGTAGTAATTCTTCGTTATGATGTGCAAAAGTTGTAATTCCGATTTTTGAATCGGACCTTCCATCATGGGTGATTATCTCCCCCTTTCCGGACTTAGAATTTCACTATTTGTTTCCTCGTTAGGTCGATAAACTTTTTCCCCTTCTTAACTACCCCTACACGGTCTGATAATTTGGCGTTCGTAGCTTCGTTTTGATGTGCTGATGGCCGCAAAGTGAATTCGGGTGATTTTTTTTATCCGGACCCCTCCATCAATTGGATTACCTCCCCCTTTCCCCCTTTCGGACTTAGCATTTGGGGTGAAAGTGGGTTTATTATTGCGATTGGCGCCGCCATTCGACTTTTTCTGTAGTTTAAATTTTAATTTCCTCTTGCAATGGGAACCAGGGGTCCTCATAAATTTGTAATTTTCCATTTACGTACATTTTACATGAACGTGTAAATAAAGCTTTTAAACATTTTAACATTTGTTTTTCTTTTCAACGGCTTAAAAAACATCAACTGAAGGTGCATCTTGGTTTAGACAAATAGTAGTCAAAGGGAATATGATAATCTAAAGTTGTCTTAGTTGCGGAAACCAGATAAATTTAAGTTAGCAAGTCGTGGAATTTTCTCATTTATGGTAACCCAACAACATGTATTTAATATGAAATCAGATTAAAGTTAATGCAAAACAAAATTAGCTTGGCAACTAATAGAATGCCGGTTTTGTTTTTAACCACATGTACCAAACATCGTTTTAAAAAGCTAAAGCTAATTTTTAATTAATAGCACAGCCTCCAAAAATATGGGATCGGGCTTAAACTGGCAATGATTATGTAAACGGTAATTGACAAAACCGTAAACGGTAAATGACATTTCCATTTATTTAAAATACCTAATACAGGACATATATAATCAAACATATTTTTATACATTTGAATATTGCTTGTACAATATAACTTCAAGTTAGTGTTTACTTTTTAATGTGATTTGCCAATAGAAAACCCACACTCCTTGCAATTCTGTGTCTGATTTTTTTTGTTGGTTTCAAGAGCTTTTACTAAAATTAAAATCCTGATTATAAATTAAATGTTGATCAGGGTCTGAATAAATTAAATGTGCCATTTACTGAACCGACTAACTGATTGGGACCTTGGTTTATATTTAAATTGACGGCAATCAACTGACTGGTTTAGTATGGTAATTTATCATTGCCGTTGACAACGATCGTCATTTACCGTTACACAATTTTGTAACGGAAATGACCGTAAACGGTAATGATTTTTCTTCAAAAACTCCCATTTGGTCACCCTCTGTATACAATTACCGCATCATTGAAAGGTTAGAATATGCAAATAACAATCGTTGTAAGTGTGTCTATCTACCCAAAATTTTGGTTTCCAGTCGGACCTATACCTACATAACAATGTGGAACGGTGGTATAAAACCGTGTAACGGTAACTGATGCATGTAATTGTGGTAACCTTTAAAATTCCGAATACAGGACCGGTCCTAAGTTCTCGGGCAATGACTTAAGTTGTGTTACCACCGTGTTTAATTTTATAAAATCGGGGCCCCGTAAAAAACAGTGTTCAATTGCATTAGTAGCTGAGAGTATGGGAAAGGGAGGTTAACTCTGATTTTACCTTTTTTTTTCAGGCGTAAACGGTAATGATTCGATTTCTCGGGACAGGATACATTAACGTCAGTATTTTTTGGACAACAAAAGGGGGCAAATTAATTGCAGAATAAGCTTAAATGTCAATGTTAAACTATTTTAATTCCAGTATGCAATGGTATAGTAAAGTACAAATTGACAATGATTTGAGAATTACGGGCTTGTGAACTGTGCTGATTGATGATCGGGTACATGGCCCATTTGGGTGTCACCCATACATAATGCCAACAACAGAAAATAAAAATAACTAAAACACCACATAAACCAAGAATTGTAAATACTGTTTTATTCTTAATGGATTGGTATTTTATACTTGTTTCTTTACTGAAAAAAAAATTAAAAAATGTCCTTATAAATTGTTTGATTTGATTTGTTTTCAGTAAAATTTACACCGGGACCCACCAGATTGTACATAAAATATAGAATCACTGACATACTATAACTGTTACCAAGTGTATCCAAACCAATGAAAACTGGAACATTCTGATCTGCATATAAAAAAGTTTCATTTCGGCTAATTCCTGCGCACCGGCTAATGCACAATTCAACGTAATGTTTTTGACCCAGCTTACGTCAGAATAAATTATGGTTGATTTTATTGGAAATAAATCAGATGATTAATCGGGTTTATACTAAGTCACTAATTTTATCCCATTCCGATAGTTTGGTAAAAAGTTCATTCAGAAACATGGTCAAATGATTAGTGGGTTCCTGCTTACTAAATGAATAGATTCAACCAACCAGATCTGTTAAAAAATGCTTCATAAAACCAAAAAAAGTAATACACAATGCAAATTTAATACCATTGGTTATTCATTTTTTAATCCCGTATTTTTAATTCGCAAAAACTCTAAGGACAAAATGGACTGATATTTTGATTCAAATTTTGGCTGGGTCTCCCGCTAGGCGGATAACAGATAATAGACGACAGAAATGAAATAGTTAAAGGCCATCTGTTTTAGCCGTGATTAATCTCGACTAATAAACTGGCCTTGGAATGATTCAGGGAATTTAAGACGGAATATGGACATTTTCACGAAAATTAATTATTTAGGTGCGCAGAATTAACAGGACCACGATTAGTAATCCCAACAAACATAGTCTCCCAACCCCCCTCCGCCCCATATTTTTTGTGAAGGTCACCCCCAATGAAGCAAAGAAGTTCCCCTCATTCACCACCCAGACCCAAACCATGGGTACCCTTTGTGTAAAAATAAAATTTTAGGGAAGTAAACCCAAAAAAATACCCCCCCCCCCCCCCCCAACTGCAAATAAAACAAATACTTAATACAAAATACTGCACTTCCAATTTTGTGTACTTGTTTGGTCACCTGTTGTTATAGTTTTTATCTAAATTCGTGTAAACACCGTGACTTTCCTGAAAATAACATTGTCTTAAGAAAACAAAACATGATAATCAGACATTGTAAAAAAAAAAAAATATTGGTGGTTGTGCAAAGCCACATACACGGTGCGAAGGCCGGGTACCACTTAACTTAATAGAAAATACTAGCACCGGCCTCCTTATATTCCAATGAATTGTTTCGGGGAAAAGTCACCGCTGTGCAAATGCCATGCAGTGTACCTGGATTCGCCACCTCCAACAATTTTTTACTTATTTCATCTCTGTTGTTACAGTTTTTTTTAAAAAACACATTTGACTCTCGAAATCGGGGGGGGGGGGTGAATGAAAGTAGTGTCTTTTTTAAGTGGCTAAAATTAAAAGCCTTATATAGACAATAGTTGAATAGATAACAGATAATAGCCTAAAATATATAATGAATTGACTTGTTGGTTGGACTGAAAACCATATATTCAAAGTGAATCTACAAGTATCGAGGTGCCACAAACACACAGAGTCCGTAGATGCCACCATAAATTAAAAAATAGAAAATTAGCTATTTAAAACAATCAATTGTTTGGAAACAAACAATTGGTCTCCGAAAACCCAATTGGACTCGGCACAAGCACAGGCAATGTTGAATAATCCCCCACCCACATTGAAATTCATGTTAGAATTAAATACAATGGAATTATTTTAGTAGCCCATTGTGGTTAAAAAGTGCTGTCGAAGTTCATCACGATTTCAAAAATTATTGGTCAACAGTAATAAAAGGAAATAATTCTTACCTGAAATGAATGTTTCGTGTCTTGAAGCCAGTAAGACTTATGTAAAAAGAATTGTAGGTCAATTATTGATGCGTTCTATGGGCCATGGCTGTCGCCGTATTGTGTTTCCATTTCTCAAACTTTAGCAAATTTGCTGAAATGTACGTCTGGTAGCATTCTCAAATCGTCGAAGTACACAATGGGAAGTATCTGTATTACCGTAATGTATAGCTTATTCAAACCAATGAAGACAGGCAAATAATTTCAAAATGTCTTGAACCCAGTACGTGTAATGGCAGGACACGAAATATAGTAATGACGTCACAATGAAAAATAAAATCGCATTTAATAACAACAAATAGCTGACTTTTTAAAACGTAAATTTGGATTAATTGGTTTGGATTTAATATTACATTAAAAAAAAGGTGTCCTGTGTTCCAATAAATTGGGACACATTTGACACTATGGGCGTTTTAGTTTAAAAGGTTCAAATATTGACTCATTTATGTACCGGACGTTCTAAATGAGGCTCCATACGGGATAATCTATTTAAACTAAATTTCATTGGGAAGGAAGCTATTTTTTTTGCAAATTACATGCGTATTATTATTTTAATATAACCTATCAATGTTTACAGGTGTTAGCATGTTTCAATATTGAACTAACATATAGCTTGTTGGTATTGGCACACTTTCATGTTACGAAGTTTCCCGCAGCGAACCCCATTCGGCCCATCGACCGATTGTAATTATAGAACGCCTGTAACTATTTACGAGAATATAGGCGTTCTATGAAAATGTTGCAAGGTTATTTGAAGGGAAATCGCTTGCCCGACTGCCGCATGCCCATTACGCCGTCCATATTGAAGGATTTGGTCAAGTCGTTGCCTTTCATTTCGGATTCACACTATAGTAGAACTCTTCTAAAGGGTATGTACCTGTTAGCATTCCATGCATTTTTGCGGGTGGGCGAAATAACATCTACACCTCAGAATCATGCTATAGGTGTTGGTGGTGTTTCCCTACAGACAGCCTCGTCCGGAGCAGAGGTGTTGGTCATATCTATGAAAAAATTTAAGTCCCAATATGGAAAACGTATTTTCAATTTGGAAGTTGCTGCAAGCAGGGATCACACTGTATGCCCCGTCCAGGCATTCAAGTCATTTCGCGCCTTGAGAGATAGCGTGCCCGGGGCGTTTATTCTCATTCCCAGGCGGGCTATCTGTCTCTAGAAAATGGTTCACTGATCAATTGAAACTCTCACTTATCTGGGCCGGCTATAGCCCGGATCAGTATAGGGGTCATAGCTTCCGTATTGGTGCGGCCAGTACGGCAGCTTCCATGGGATTGTCAGATGAAACAAATTCAACTGATGGGCAGGTGGCAGTCGTCGGCATTCAAGAAATATATACGTATTCCGCTTTTGCGTTTGTAGTCATTGACCATGTTTTGGTTATGATACTATGTCTTTGTCATGTTGTATATCGTAGAGCATGCTATATAATGTCTAGTCATACTCACTTGTGGCACTCTTGATAATCTAGTCTTTGTGGTAGCGGTATGACCAGTCAACATAGGGCATGGCCCCGCCTGCTGGTGATAACGTCAACATACATATCATACTTCATTATGCCACAATTCTGGTGGGCTAATCTTCATGGTGGCAGCATTAAAAGCTGGTATAGGGCATGGCCCCGCCTGCTGGTGATGATATCAACATGCAAGGTGTACTTCATTATGGCAAAGTTTGGTAATCTGTCTTCATGGTGGACAAGCTTTTACAAGCTGGCTAGGGGAATGGCACCGCTGCTGGTGATGCTGTCAACGTGCTTTAGCATACTCCATTGTGGCACAATTTGGTAATCTAGTCTTCATGGTGACAGCATTACAGCTGGCATAGGGGCATGGCCCCGCTTGCTGGTGGTGACGTCAACATGCAAAGCATACTTCAGTTTATACATGTACATGTAGCAATTGATTTGTTTTTTGTAAGCTAGTCTTCATGGTGGCAACATTGCGAGCTGGCATAGGGCATGGCCCCGCTTGCTGGTGATGATGTTAACGTGCAGCTTGGTTTGCATCATTTTTCAGATTGACCTTGCATCTGTATCGCACAATTTTACGTTACCATAGGAATATTGAGCTATGACTTTGGGAATTTCCCTCAATTTTTACAGGTTGAATGCGGGATAATCCATCCCGTTGGCCCGGCCTTACATGACCCTGGCTGTCGATAGGCTGTTAGACACCAATAATCAATCAATCAATTTTTACAGGTTGGATACGGGATAGTCAAACCCGCTGGCCCGGCCTTGCATGACCCTGGCTGTTCACTGTTCATAGGCCGTTAAGCACTATAATCAATCAATCAATCCACTGTTAAATTATGGGATATTTTCACATCAATGACATCATGAAAATTCTTACGAACACACAATTTGATGTGTCACCATGTTCTTAGAGGTTCTTTAGCAAGTCTATAGAACTTGTAACTTACTTGTTGCATATGATTATACATGTATGACGTGTTGTATATAGTTTAACATTTGTTTTCAATTGTTTCTCGTTATGCTACGGGAGGTATTTGATTGTTTGCTTGTTACATGTTTTCTAAACATTGCATCCGTACTCCTATTCATGTTATGTTAGAGCAGGGCTAAGTGTATATGGTGTGGCATGGACCTGGCACCAGGCCAGGATATTCTAACTCAGGGTTGAATACAGTATATGTAGTTTGTGTAAAGACCATGAATACTGAGCTCTGATTTCGGGAATTTTCCTCAATTTTTGCAGGTTGAATGCGAGATAATCCATCTCATTAGCCCCGCCTTAATTGAATCTGGCTGTTGATAGGCCCTTATACACTACAATCAGCAATCAGTCTAGCTGATCTTATCACTTGTGGGTTTGGTGCTGAGTGACTCCAGTGTGGCATGTACATGGCACCGGATCACGCTGTTCGCTCAGGTCTGAAGATATTCATTATGTAAAAATTGAGCTCTGATATGTATTAGGAATTTCTCCGACTATTGTTAGGTTGGATTTTGCTGCACGAGAGGTGATTGTTTTGTGCAGGCGGGGTAGATGTACTGGAGTGCAATAAGTATGCCACGGTGGGCTGCGCTATCTCCGTACCACTATTGTGGTAGGCAGCTAATATGTTGCTGTCGGTGATGTCTAGTACCCGTCTGTACAGGTCTTGTGGCATTCACATGTTGGTGTAAGGTCAGATTATTGTTTTGACCATAGTCGGCAAACTAAGTAACACCCCTACATGTTGAATCTGATTGACTTGCTATTACTGTCTTATACTAGCACCAGGAAACGGGTCTGGTATGGTTTGCGTTGATTGGCATATGGTTTTGCCGATATGGGACATGGGTCTCGTCCGCTTTTCGACATGCAACATCACATACTGCTGGCATATGTGTTTAGAACGTGGATATTATGCTTTGTTGCATTACATGCACGTGACATGAGTTAGTGATGTGGGCTGATTCCATACGGTATCAGCAGGTTGGCTTTTAGGATATCTCAATTGAGTGGTAGAGGACAATTTGCCCTATATTTTAAGTGCAATAATATGTTGGCATGAGATTTTCAAACATTACATACTGGGCAGATATGATGCTGGCCTGCGTACGGTGTGATAATGCTGGGCTTCAACCTTTCTCGAGTATAGGATGGGGTTGTATCCGTGGTGTTGTCTCAGCCAGACAGCTGCTAGACAACTCCGCGTATACATGTGGCGGTATATTCTGTCTCCCCCACCTTTGCTATATAGATACAACATGAAAGGTTCATGCTTAGTTGGACACTTAAGCGGTCCATGTCATTTTTATAATAAAATGGCCAGTATTCATTCTACCCGTTAGTTGACTCGTTTACTACATATCCATCTACATAAGCAAACAGAGCTATACTCTCTATAGGTTGTGGGTTCTTACATAAATGAAAATTTACAGCATGTAAATGTTTTTATGGAAGACGCACACACCATCACGTTGTGAGTTTATTGGAACTCTAGTTACTGTAGTTACCAACTGAACTCAACAATTGTTATAGCAGCGGTTATCTTTCCCTGTCAAAATACTTTCTCACAGGGAGGCGCCATTAGTATTTCACAAACATTCACAGCGTTAGTGAACATAAAAACACATTTTACACATTTTTATAATAAAATGGCCAGTATTCATTCTACCCGTTAGTTGACTCGTTTACTACATATCCATCTACATAAGCAAACAGAGCTATACTCTCTATAGGTTGTGGGTTCTTACATAAAGTATAAATATTGTACACCAGAAAATGCATTGTACGAATAAATAGAGGATATTCATATTTTTGCAACGAATATGACATATATGTTCATCGAGTGGTGTGAAATGTCCATATCACACCACGAGATGAACATGTCATATTCGTTGCAAAAATATGAATATTCTATTTATTATATACCGCTCCATGGAAAAATGAACACATTTTTTTTCGGCCGGATATTTTGAAAAAAATATTTTAAAATTTAAAAAACTTTTTTTTTTTCAATAATTATTGAAAATTGTGTGAAACCAAAAAAAGTGAAAAAAAGATTTTCGGCCAGTTATTTTGGAAAAAAATATTTTAAAATTATTGAAAATTGTGTGAACCCAAAAAAAAATGAACACATTTTTTTTCGGCCGGATATTTAGAAAAAAATATTTCAAAATTTAAAAAACATTTTTTTTAAATAATTATTGAAAATTGTGTGAAACCAAAAAAAATCGAACACATTTTTTTTCGGCCTGATATTTTGACAAAAATATTTTAAAATTTAAAAAACTTTTTTACAGAAATATGAATATAGATAGCGGAAGTAATCGTATTCTCATCGGAAGCTGTTTATTTCATCGATGAGAACATATGACTTTTATTTACATCGTAGCACAATGTATTTCATGGGTAGGTATATAATAAATATTGATTTCTGTTGAATAAATTTTGATTTTTGTTAATATGTTGAGAATATGCTGTTATCTCCGCTGACCTCAAAAGTATTCAAATAATGCAAAATAATGCAAATAAGTGTACCAGGTAATACAAATGTATTGCTATTTGTGTATAGATATGTAATGTTTGAAACAATAAAGATAACCCCTACAATGCATTCTAATGTGCGGGACCCCATCTTTAACTAATAATATATCCGTGTTTTTTCAATGTTTTTTATGTTTACCGTTTTTTTTAAATATGTACTGTATATGTACGATTATAACACAGTGGCAGTCTTCTTGACACGAAGAAACGACTGGACGAAGGAACGAAAAACAGCATAGCGACGGAACGAAGAGACGATAAATAGCGTTTCTTCGTGGCGAAGTAATGAAGACACCAATATTTACGAGGCGATAAGTATCTTCCTTCGTGGCGAAGACACGAAGAAACGAAAACAAACGTAGCAAACAAACGAAGGAACGAAGATTGAGGATACTAAACTTCGTCTCTTCGTTCCTTAATGGCCCAGAGGCGTACTGAAACAGCGTGGCGACGAAACGATGAAACGAAACGTGGCGTAAATTTACGCGGCGTAAATTATCGACCTTATATATAGGGCGATAATTACACTCCCTTCGTTTCGAAGAGACGATAATTAGCGTGGCGATGAGAATAGAATAGAATTTATTTAACGACTTAAACTAAATAGTTTCTCGTCTACATACAAAAGAATATTTACATATAAATACATGTGTATGTTCACATAGTAACAAAAGTGACTTATACTGATAATGAATTCGCTCACGACATCCACACTGGTGAACACACTGCATGCACACGGTTAACAAAACCGCATCCATGTAGACAAATACCGTGTAAATTCGTATGCGAAAACAACTGTATAATGAGGGTGGAATTTACACCTGCAGTAGTCTGTTCCGAATCTTGCATGCGTGAAATATGAACATGGCCACATTGTATACATATTTCTTATTTACTGACTGTAGTAAGTTCACAAACTTAAAAACACTCGTATGTCGTCGATAATATGCTGGAATATATTTGTCACGGAGGGCATTGTACGCTGGACAAACGCACACGAAATGGAACTCGTCTTCAATATCTCACAAGTCACACTGTGTGCAGTACCGTTCCGACCTCTCGATGAGACGAGGTTTAATTATTAAACTTCATTTCTTCGTTTCTTCGCCACGCTAATATTCGTTCTTTCGCCACGAAGAAGCGAAGAGACGACGATGATGTCCCTAACGAGCCACCATATGTATTGGTGGTGTGGATAATCAAACGTCTGACCTTCTAGCACACTCTTGGAGCCTGCTAAGTATGAAAACTATAAGTTTGGAAGCTTTACGAATGTTTCATTGACTGTATGGCGCACAGTGCAGACCCTGACTGCGGATGCGCAGGCTGATTTGTGACTACACTGGTCGTATAACCCATAAGCCCCATGTCTCCAGTCACAACCACATTTACGGAAAATAATTAAAGTTTGAAGAAAAAAAAATTCATATCAGATATCGCACACCTTCTTAGGTACAAAATCACATGGCTTGTCTCATATGCCATTTTCTTTATGACTCAAGTGATGACACGTCTGGGGTCAGGCAGTTAAAAATGTGTGAGAAATGGTAGGTTATGTGCCTGCGTTATTACTATTCTCATTATTATGTTTGGTACGAAACTCCCGTGAGGCGAAACTCCACGAGACAATCAACTTAATTACATACCTGTAGTGTAGTGGTATTGGGAATATGTGTAGATCCAGATGAGCCGTCTCGTGACGAGCCGTCTCATCAAGATCTGCACTTTTTGCAAGTAATTTTCATATTTTTTAGAACAAAAACACCCCCTTTTCATAAATGGACTAGTCTGAATATCATTTTGTTGAATTGGTTGCAAAATTAACATATCAAAATCCATTCCAGATACTTAGGGGTGAAATGGTTAAAACACAATGATCATTTCCGATTCTGTATTGCAAATACTGTGACTGGTCAATTTGGAACGAATTGAATTTCCCTATGGAGTCTTTCAATGATGTTATATGTATTATTTTCCAGGTCGTAATGGTATGTGTTCAAAATATGTAGATAAAACAATGTTTTTCTAACTACCAAAATGACGCAATTTAAATTATACTATATCTGGCTGTGTCTGGAGAAATGGGGCTAATGGGTTTACGACCAGTGTATAACCATATCAGACTGTACAACCGCACAGTTTATTCAGGATCTGCACTCTTCCCCATTCATCAATGAAACGTCCGTCATGCTTCTGGCATTTAAATCGTTATCAGGCTACTCATGTGTGATACTTGATCAGGAGCTACACTGGTCACAAATGTCATGAGCCCCATTTATCCACAGCCACATATATTTTACATACATTTTAGTCTTAAGAAGTTTAGTGAAACGGGCCCCATGTGACTGGAATAATCGCATGTCGGTATCGTTTCTAGTATAAGTGTAATCTATATTAGAAACTAGAAACTTTAACAAGAGACAGAAACAAATCAGCTTCAAGTGTAATATATGTAAACACTGGTTGCGGTTACTTTGTGGTTAATGAGCATTTCTACTCTGCAAAGAGGTTACTCAACATTGAGTTGATCGTCGAAGAAAGACAGAAAGGCGGACTATAATTATGTATTGTTTCCGGTACCTGTGGGTAAGGACGACGACGCTCTTGCATAACGGGCGTCTAGACATTTTGCACTCTCGTGAATGTATATTTTTCATTTTCGTTGCATAACTTCGTCACCCTTGTCACAGTTCAATATGTATGGACGAAATACGGTGCATATAGCTGTCACTGATTCGGTGCGGGTAAGAAATGGTGACATGACACTTATGGCATGCAAATGTACATTGAATATATTAGCCAGCGTGTGACAAAACGATATTTGTAACCGTTAGAATGCAGGACACGGAAATTATCGTCTGCTGTTGTTTTATATATTGTCATCCTTCTCAATAAAAAAAACATGGTTTGACAGCAGTTTGGAATCATTTGGTGCTGTTAAACCATGTTTATGATAAGAAATATGGAGACAAAAGAATATTTCAGCAGACGACAATATTTAATTCAGCATTGTAACGGCTAATTACCTTATTCCAGATTCAGCATGCGCGGCATATTCACATTCACGGTGGGGGGGCTGGGGTCGATCCAGGATTTAGGTCAACAGTGGGCTTTGATTCTCAATTATAACTAAGATATATATGATCGTCAACTTTCCTAAAATACATTTTTTACTGTGAAGACCGAAAAATACTTCTCTGGTCGGAAAATGAGGAAGAAACAGTTTAACATCCCCAAATCTCATAAATATTATGGAAAACATCGCCTCAAATTCAAGTGACCTATCAGATGCACGAATCATATTAGATCGTCTGGATGACACGGATAATATAAATATACCCCATTTCAGGTAAGATTGTTTGGTTATTGTTCCATTTTATTGACACAGAACTTTATTATTAGCCGATATATTTATAGATCGGCTATATATTGGTTATCCATTGGTTTGTGAACAAGTTTGTAACCACCCTTTTATCCTATATTCTATAATCTACAAACGCGAAATTTGTTGTATCACTTCTAAATTACATCAACCGGATAATTTTTAATTGTTGGCCATTATCTCTGTTGAAAACTTTAAATATAGCGAAATAACACAATTTGGCTATAAATAAACGTTTTCACTACAAGAGTTCGGCGGTTTGCAATTTGGCTATAAATAAACGTTTTGACGTCACAAACCGGAAGCTCCGCCATGTTGGACGGATCGGAGACGTGAATGGCTGGCTAGAATTGGACAAGAATTTGGGCACAAGAATATCCAAAATGTTCGGGTGTATTCGGCGCATTTTGTCAATGGTAAGTCCTTGATAATATAAATAGTCCGATAGTTCTAATTGTCAGCTGGTGAGACAAATAAGTAAGTAAGTAATTTGTTTATTATAGTGACATGTGTAAACGTACAATAATAAATATAACATTGATAATCATACTAATTACACCCGGCCCATTGGACCTATATGTCCCCTTGTTGCAACATAAATGTTTCACTTGATTCAAATAATGTCTGGTGTTTGCAGAACATGAGTTTCTGGTTGCATGTATTTGCCGGACAATGTAAGCTGGTGTAATCATTATCCCTCTTTATATATTATGTGCGAACCCCACCCAGAGCTCCAGATAAGCTGCGTATTTGCGTAAATACCCAATTAAAATTGCCAAAAACCCAATTGAAATCAGAAGTAGTGAGTATCAAAAAGCAATGAGAACAATTGTGGTACCTTTATCATGCTGCAGAAAACAATAAACAGACCACAATATAGCATATTTTTCTTATTTTTCCATGAAAACACATCCAAGGGGACAATTCTAATAAAATTCCAATGAAATGTTTTCATTTCGAAACAAACCAGTGGCGTAGCCAGGCATACGCACGTACGCACGTGCGTACGAGAAAAAAATAAAAGAATTAAAAAAAAAAAGGCTTATTTTTCGAAATATGCAATAAAATATTGGGGGTGGTGGGGGTGGGGGTTGCTATTGAGTCTGGAACAGAACGCATGTTGTATCAAACGTACATGTCGATTACAAACAAATGGTGCCGTAAATAATACGGGGCGTCATGCAGGACAGGTTAATTATGTGTACAAAACCAATTTGTCCAGACAAAATTGGTTTTGTAACACTAAAAATCACAAAATCCAATTATGTAAAATTCTGATACAAAAGCCAATTTTGTCCAGACAAAATTGAGTTTTGTAACATTAAAAATCACAAAATCCAAATATGTAAAATTCTGATATCCAAAATTCATTTTTGTTATAAAGGATTCAATTTTGTAAGACAGAATTGAGTTTTGTGAACAAAATTCAGTTTTGTGGGACAGAATTCAGTTTTGTCCACAAAAGTCAGTTTTGTCCACAACAATTAGTTTGCGTAACTGATAGTCTATGTCATCTCTACGTTGATAGGTTGAGATCGGTCTTAGTCCATTTTACTAGATGGTGGAGTACACTTGCAGGTTTAAATATTTCAATGCGAAAATATAACCCAATATATCAATATTATACTTCTTTATGGACAGTTATTTTGGTTATATTATGATTACAAAATATATACCTCTAGTTCTATCCAAGAATCTTATTGTGACTAATCATGTATGCGGATGCCAGGGCGGCCAAATAACAACTAGTTTATATAAACATTTTAACAATAGCATCGTTTTATTTCAAGTAACCAACATTGGGATAGCGTCATTAAATGTATGTACATAGTCAATACATAATTACAATAAACGGTTGCCATGGCAACCAATTCACAAAATGTTATTTTCCATCCAAGATCCATCATGTTTGTTGCTGATATATTTTTATACATATTATTCAGGCCACATTTTTGTCATACTGTATCTGACCAATGGTAGTCCTTCTTACATGCGTGTGCCATATTTGGACAACAGAATCGAAACGTATGCAAATACGTATACGAAACGTATGCAGAATTGAATTTTGTGACACAGAATTGAATTTTGTGACACAGACACAGAATTGACAGAATTGAATTTTGTGACACAGAATTGAATTTTGTGACAATTTTGTGACACAGAATTGAATTTTGTGACACAGAATTGAATTTTGTTACACAGAATTAATTTTGTGACACAGAATTGAATTTTGTGACACAAAAGTGAGTTTTGTGGCACAAAAGTGAATTTTGTGACACAAAATTGAATTTTGTTGACAAAATTGAGCCATGCCCCGTAAATAATGCAGGAAAACGCGTTAGATAGGATCTCCGTTTCAAAAAAAAATCAAGGGGGGGGGGCATGCCCCCGGACCCCCCTACTACGGGGCGCCAAGTGGGACATGGCTCAATTTTGTCAACAAAATTCATTTTTGTGCCACAAAACTCAATTCTGTGTCACAAAATTCACTTTTGTGCCACAAAACTCAATTCTGTGTCACAAAATTCAATTCTGTGTCACAAAATTCACTTTTGTGCCACAAAGCTCAATAGTGTATTAAAACTCAATTCTGTGTTGTCACAAAATTCAATTCTGTGTCACACAATTCAATTCTGCACACGCATACATGTAAGAAGGACTACCATTGGTCAGAAACTGGACTGGAGAAATGGGTCACGGTCGCCGATCTACACATTCAATGTCGATGATTCATTTCTCATTCTGCCGATGATTCATTTCTCATTCTGCCATTTTGCTTCAACTATCTCCAAACAGTCAAACGTTGACAAACCCATTCGTATTTAAACTCATTTGCGTTATAATTGTACACATAATTCATGTACATGTAGATCTCCCGCGAGTACTGACCTCATTTATTGTGTATCGCAAGGTACATCTGCCCCAGGTAAATCGATAATACACGCGCTGTGACCTGTGTTCTGACTGCTGTCTGTGTTATAAACAGAATGTGTGTATTGGGCCATTTGAGGAAACCATTTGTAGTATTTGTGTAGATACCATGGATACTAAGATGGTGTATACTGTAAATAATGCATGCAGACACGTAGTTGCGAACACGTAACTTCGCAACTAGTAGACACAGATCCTATACCATTTGTTTCACAAGGTTAGATCTACTGTTAGAATACGACGTCATATAATGTCATTTTCGAGCATAAAACGTTACCTGATAAATAGAATACCAGGCTAGTGTATTTTAATGTCAAGTTTATCAGGCTCGGCTCGGAAACGGTAGTAATTCCTCGGCAAGCCTCGGAATTCCTACGCGTTTCCTAGCCTTGCCTGATAAACTTGATATCAAAATACACTAGCCTGGTATTCTCTATATATGGGCATGCTCTCAGGTCTAGCTATGTCCCGGCTACTTTATGTTTGACCCTGTTTACATAATAGAGGGAAAATTTTGAATATTTTTCTTATTTCTCCTTCAAAGTATATATGTTTATATGGTGTGACCACTCATTTGTAATCATAATATAACCAATATAACTGTCCATAAAGAAGTATAATATTGATATATTGGGTTATATTTTCGCATTGAAATATTTAAACCTGCAAGTGTAATCCACCATCTAGTAAAATGGACTAAGACCGATCTCAACCAATCAACGTAGAGATGACATAGACTATCAGTTACGCAAACTAATTTTTGTGGACAAAACTCACTTTTGTGGACAAAACTGAATTCTGTCCCACAAAACTGAAGTTTGCTCACAAAACTCAATTCTGTCTTACAAAATTGAATCCTTTATAACAAAAATGAATTTTGTATATCAGAATTTTACATAATTGGATTTTGTGATTTTTAGTGTTACAAAACTCAATTTTGTCTGGACAAAATTGGTTTTGTACACATAATTAACCTGTCCTGAATGGCGCACCGTACGTACGGGGCGCCATGCAGGACAGGTTAATTATGTGCACAAAACCAATTTTGTCCAGACAAAATTGAGTTTTGTAACACTAAAAATCACAAAATCCAATTATGTAAAATTCTGATACAAAAACCAATTTTGTCCAGACAAAATTGAGTTTTGTAACACTAAAAATCACAAAATCCAATTATGTAAAATTCGGAGACAAAAACCAATTTTGTCCAGACAAAAATTAGTTTGCGTAACTGGTAGTCTATGTCATCTCTACGTTGATTGGTTGAGATCGGTCTCAGTCCATTTTACTAGATGGTGGAGTACACTTGCAGGTTTAAATATTTCAATGCGAAAATATATCCCAATATATCAATATTATACTTCTTTATGGACAGTTATTTTGGTTATATTATGATTACCGGGACAACCGCAACGCAAAACCTAGCTAGCACCCCGTGTATACGTTTAAACACTAAGAATACCTTGCAACACTAAGCTACAAAGCAGTAACAAGTGTGTTTCATCCAGCGTTCTCTGAAACTTACTTCTTCAGACGCCATTTTGGATCGCTGATCGGCGACCGTGACCCATTTCTCCAGTCCAGTTTCTGACCAATGGTAGTCCTTCTTACATGCGTGTGCAGAATTGAATTTTGTGACACATAGTTGAATTTTGTGACACAGAATTGAATTTTGTGACAGAATTGAATTTTGTTACACAAAATTGAATTTTGTGACACAAAATTGAATTTTGTTACACAGAATTTAATTTTGTGACACAGAATTGAGTTTTGTGGCACAAAAGTGAATTTTGTGACACAGAATTGAATTTTGTGACACAGAATTGAGTTTTAGTGGCACAAATGAATTTTGTTGACAAAATTGAGCCATGTCCCACTTGACGCCCCGTAGTACGTGCTGTCACTGTACTTAACATGCTTAAGACGTGCGAGATGGTGTATTTTGATGGACCTCAGACAATAAAAAATGCAGTTTTTGTGGAATTTCATGAAAAATGTTTGCAGATTTTGCGATATTTTCTGTAAATCATGCCAAAATTTGATGAAATTCTCAGAGCAAATTCAGAATGTCACCATGTTGTCACCATTCAATGTTATTTATGAAAGATATTGTAAATTTTGTAAATATTTTTCATAAAAGTGTGCACATGTTTGTACATGCAAAATCACATGGCGCATGTCATATGTATAAAATTTGTCATAAATTGTCAATATTTCAGTGATATTTCATAAGAGTACACATTTATTTTATTTTTTCTCCTCAAAAGTGCATGTAAATGTTGTGACGACTCATCAGAACCGTCTCAGCAAGAATGTTCAAATGGTGTATGCAACATATACTTCCGAGAAGAAATAATAAAACTAAGTTATTATATTGTAACTAAATGTGCAAAGTTACAATATCCGACAAGTACACATGTATTTATTTATTTTTAATATATATCATGTATATGTTTCAGGAAAGAAGGCAGAATTTTATGACCATCTTAACCCAAACTGGGCACCATCAGTTAATCTGGGCGGACAAAAGCGAGCATCATCTACATCAAGATATGATCGGCAGCAGGAAAAGAAGAGAAGGAAGCCAGCTGAATCCACAACTATTGTTGGACCTGATCACACTGAGACGAGTATGGATATGGGCGGCAGCGTTGATGAAGACGGCGTTCAGTCACATACTGATGTTGATGGTCCCCTCATGGAGGCTATGTCGCTGGAGCTGCAGGAACTGCGTACAGAGAATGGGGAGCTGAAGGAAAAAATGGCCCATTTGGAAACTAAATTCACTGCAAGTTATTTTAAGGGTAGTGACGAGAAGGTGAAACATTTAACAGGATTACCATCATTCACAGTTCTATCTATATTGTTTAATTGTCTGGAGCCTCGCCTGCCATCCAGTCTGGTCATGCTCAAATTCAAGGTAATGATATTGACATTAATGAAATTGCGACTAAATTTTCAAATCTCTTTCTTGCGTATGAATTTGACACTACTCAATCAACAATATCTAGACTTTTTACACTGACAATTGACAATTGACAAGCGGCTAAAAACAACTCATAAGATGGCCAGAGCGCGAGACATTGAGAAAAACCATGCCCATGGAATTTAGTAAGGTGTGGAGTGATAATTGATTGTTTTTATGTATTTATTGAGAAACCAAGTGGTTTGAAAGCCAGAGCAGAAACCTGGTCTTCATACAAACACCACCACACTGTGAAATTTCTAATTAGAATTACTCCTCAGGGCAGTGTGTCCTTCATATCGAAAGCATGGGGTGGTCGTGTGAGTGACAAGTTTGTGACAGAGAACAGTGACTTCCTGTCCAAGTTATTACCTGGGGATTTAGTGTTGGCGGAAAGAGGATTTGATGTCAAGGACAGTGTTGGCTCGGTAGCTGCAGAAGTGAAGATTCCAGCATTTACGAAAGGTCGTGATCAGCTATCCCCTCTGGACGTGGAATCAACGCGTAAACTTACCCACTCAAGAATACATGTGGAACGGGTTATTGGTTCAGTTCGACAGAAATATACTACATGTATATTGAACTGTTGTCTTCCCATTAATTGTCTCATGAACAAGGATAAGTTTGGTAAGACGGTCACTGACAAAAGTGTTACCGTTTCGTGTGGACTAGTAAATTTGTGTGACTCAATTGTTGATTTTAACTGAACCAAATTGATCTACACTGGTCCTTGCACTCCTTCGTGTCCTTTTGTAAATACTGAAATCGTCTTTTTCTGATTCACTTATTTCGCCATCAAACATTAACTTTTCTATTGATTGCAAGGAAATAGCGATTCTGCGATATCGGTCGGCTGCCAGCATGGTACCGGTAAACAGGTTGTCTGTCGGTCGGTATAGTCGACTATACCTACCGACAGCCGACCTGTTTATCTGTACCATGCCGGCAGCCGACCGAAATCGCTGAATTGGTATTCCTGGGCCAGGGGTGTGGAATTTCTTCATCAGATTTGCTGGCACGTTTTGAAATTAAAATCATATACATATCCCAATTCAAAACTATTTTTAATAGAAGCTAAACATGTATACTTTATAATTTATTCCATTATCATGATTATCACATAAAGCATGTAATAATAAAGTATAAACACTCATAGTAAGCATGATATTACTTCCTTTCAATGGTAATATGACCAGTGTAGGCACAGATCAGCCTGCACATTCACATACAGGAGTGTGCTAGCAGATTAATATCCAGATTGATCAAACCTCATAAGGCCTTTTTCTCAAGCCACAGTCACATATACTTTTCTATATCTGTGATGCACCGTTAGAGAAACAGTCCACTTACTTCACTGGTGCTGCACTCCGTGCCGATGGAAACATTTCAAGAAAATCCACTTGAAAGATACAATAGCGCCATTAATTGTAAAAAAATGTTTCAAGACGAGTAGTAATTTTATTGATTTTTGAACACTCATCTAGAAACATTTTATAATGGCGCATATTGTATTTTTCAAGTGGATTGTCTTACATTTTCCACCGGCGCGGAGTGCAGCGCCAGTGTAATAATGATAATTAAGATACGCCATGTGTTTTGTACCTACAAAAATGGGCGTAATTTCATAAAAAAAAACACCAAAAAAACGATATTTTCCTGGAATGACACCGAAGGTTGTCGAAATTTTCAGAGCAAATGCAGAATTCTATTCCGCATTTGCTTTGAGAATTTCATCAACTTTCAGCATATTTCATGAAATTGCGCACCTGTGTGTAGGTACAAAATCACATGGTGCGTCTCGATTATACAGACAGTATATCTGCATTGGCAATGTATACATTGAAGTTCACATACAGTACTTGCACACCAAGTTAATCACCTTGTATACGCTTGTTTTTTCTTAAATTCTGGCATCTTTCTACAGTCTGGGCAATAGGTATATATATATAAAATACCGATACCTCGTGTTAATTTATGGCACCCGGTGTTTTTATAAACTTGAATGTATAAGGTTTCCAACAAATCTGGGTGCCATTTTTTTAAACCAAGTTCAATGTCATTTCAAGGTCATTGAACTTTATGCTTGACGGAAGTCGAAAATTGCCAATATATGAGCCAATAGGTAGACCATGGTCCTTAATTTGGAAATTGGTGTAAGTTGTTCAAAAACATTTCAGATGAACATATTAAAGAATTTACGTAAACTACACTAATATTCAGTATATTATTATCATATTTTCAAGATGGCCGCCAAAAATCGGGTATTTATGAGATTTCGGTTGACTTGCTACATAGTTGTGTAATGCTAAGCGCCTTCACCTATAATCAAAGATTAATTATTTCAACTGGAATAATATTGCAGTTAATATACTCCATTGTCAGAAAACTAAAAATGGCCGCCAAGTAATTGGCAAATCCATAGTAATTTACTAAATATAACTGGGAGAATTTGGTTGGGGAGGAAATCAACTACTAAAATGTAGACATACATTGAACCCTGATTTGATCGGCTAATAACATCATGCTCTGCATGACTTTTCATTTACTTGTTAGTAGATGTTTTATCTGTTACATGTTAAAAAAACAATATTTAAATTAACTCGTGTTAATGCGCATGCGTGGAGTTTGTTGCTAAAGTGCACGAATATTGGAGAGAACAGGATACAACTAAGATGGAACTAAAAGAAAATGAGATAATGGAAAACAATATCAACTTGAGGTATTTTTGCGAAATGAAATTTTGCTACTCTTCCTGCATTAAACGGCCACCATCCGGCCGGTCCCTTTTCCCTTGGCGGGTCATAAATATTAACCGTGTACATGTATATCATCATGTATACAAGGAGCATGTACGTTTTCTGAGTCATTTCCTGAGACCTAGGTCTGAATCTTTCACCTAGCACAGTGTGCCAGGGCTGTGCCGCGAAAGTCGTCGGTCCGGCGAACATGTCCGTTAAAATTGCCGCCGGTCCGACGGTAAACCGGATGTCGCCGGACCGAATGTCCGACTATAAAAAAAATCACAATCAAATCACCTTCCTTTGATATGCCCTTCTGGTGCTAGCTAGCTATACTTATATGACTGATGTACTTAAAAAAGCTCTTAAATATCACACAAAAGCAATTTTATTTTTTATAAATGTTTGTTTCGGTCTGGTAAATGTTTGTCCGGTCTGGTAAAAAATCAAGTTTACCTGGCCGAATGTCCTGTAAAGTTTTGGCAGTTTCGCGGAGACTGCCAGGGTGTATTATAATCATAGTGTATGTAGTTGTGCGGGAGCGGGAGTTAGGCGGACGACCTATTTATGGCATGCTACCTGAGACAGCCAACGGTCATTGGCTTGACAATTGTCAGGGCTCATTAGCCCCGGGTATGGACGGTTCCGTGAGCAAATTCCCACCCTTCAATATAAGATAAATAAATAAATATTGGGAAATCAAAGGGAACAGGTTTTCATACTTACAATGCAATGGCAGATAACAGTCTAAAAGTAAATGCCACGCATTTATACGGTACAGTGAAAACTCTATAAACCGGACACCCTGGGATCTCCCCAGGGTGTCAGGTTTAGAGAGGTTTCACTGTAAATCAGACATTTTATCATTCTGAGCCATGGCTGTGTCCTATGCGATCGTAAACAGACATTATCACCTAAGATAAATGACCAAGAAACTCGTGAAAAAATAAGATCACACATGTTTTCTTGGTGTCCGGTTTAAATAGGTTCCACGGTATACTAATTATGTATGTATAATGATACCGTGTTTTAATTCAATATTAATAAGGCAGGAACAAAAGAGTATAATAAATAGTAATGTTTAATTTATAACTGTACAAGAGTTCACCAATCTAGATCTGCTACAAGTGTAAGATAGGCTGACACACAGCAGAGTCCCAGGATCGTAATGAAGACCATTTAACTAAAGCAAGCAAAAATGAACATTCCCGCCAATGGAAGACGCCAAATCTTATTGAAGCGACCTGGGGCCCGTTTCACTAAACTTTTTACAACTAAAATGTTCGTAAGTTCAAATTTAAGATCGTCTGTAAATGTCAATTTATGGATTTACATTTATTGAGAATAGGCTGCATATTTTCAGCCTATGCTCAATAAATGTAAATCCAATAATGTTTTACAAGAAAACATCGTTAATGTGAAATTTACAGACTATCATAATTTTACACTTACGAACATTTTAGTCGTACGAAGTTTAGTGAAACGGCCCCCTGGTGCCGATACTGAAAAATTTGTATCTCCTAATTATGAACTACTAATCCTCAATATGAGATACTAAGTCCTATTTAGGAGATAGTAACTCCTAATTAGGAGATACTAGTTCCTAATTAGGAGATATTATCTCCTAACTATGAGTTAGTATCTCCTAATTATGCATTCAAATATTTCAGCATCTAGAACCAGGAGGCTTCCATAAAATCTACATAGGAGAGTCGTTACAAATGTTACCCCACGACAGAAAGCGACCTGAAACGGCAAACGGGGTTTATGTAGTGTCCAATCTGTGGACGAAGTAGAAACACCTCGGGGCCGTTTAACTAAACTTCGTACGACTAAAATGTTCGTAAGTGCAAATTTAGGATCGTCTGGAAATTTTAATTGATGGATTTACAGCCTATGCTCAATACAAGTAAATCCAATAATTGTTTACAAGAAAACGTTGTTAATGTGAAATTTACAGACTATCATAATTGTGCACTAATGAACATTTTAGTCGTACAGTTTAGTGAAACGGGCCCCAGGTGTGCTGTGTGGAGTTTTATGCATTTGTATTCTACAGGTACATCACCACCTGCGCTAATCTAGCCAACATTTGTTTGGAATTTATTTTTATTTCAAAATACAAAATGTGCTTGAATATTGTGCTTGAAAGCAAAAAGCTTGATTGGCTGTGCCTTTTGAATAGCTGTGCATGAGCTGTGCTACAGCTCAGGCTCAGCTAATCAATATGCTTGATTGCGTGTTGAGATTGCCTGTAGATGTTGAGAAACGCTGACATCTTGGCAAGATTAACGCAGGCGGTTGTGTATACCTGCTCTGATCTGCGAATGCAATACAGTGAAACCTCTATAAACCGGACACCCTGGGGAGGACCCCAGGGTGTCTGGCTTAGAGAGGTTTCACTGTAAACCAGGCATTCGATAATTCTGAGCCATAGTTGTGTCACGAACAGACATTATCACCTGAGATAAATGACCAAGAAACGCATCTCAGATGTTTTCCTGGTGTCCGGTGTAGAGAGGTTCCAATATGGATCGTTTAATAAACCCCGTGTGTCGTCAATGGGCATAGATGATAATAAATAGACGAATGTACTGTACGTTGATAACATGAGTGTTGCCCGACTTGGTCGCTTCCCCGTCGTGGAATGATGGCCCTGATGGCGCACGTGATAGGACACAGAACGAATGGAGTATGTTTGAATTACAAATCCACGAAAATAAGTATAAACTGGAATGGATTTTGATATGGTAGTTTTGCAACCAATCCAATCGTCACAAAATGATTTTCAAACTAGTCCATTTATGAAAAGGGGGTGTGTTTGTTCTAAAAATATGAAAATTACTTGCAAAAAGTGCAAATTCAGATGAGACGGCTCGTCACGAGCCGGCTCATCTGGATCTGCACTGTTTGCAAATACCGCTATAACGGGTTGTCGAGTTCGAAAGGGTTAATATCACTCTGTTTTTCAACGTCGTAATATAAACCGATTTGTTTTTGTATTCAGATAAGGTAAACTAAGATTGAACTCTTTGTCCGCAAATGTCTATACTCAAAGTAACTGTAAAGCTGTTCGTCGACACGATTGTTGTTTCTAGCGGCGCAATACAGGTAGGTGGACACGTGTCGCTGATTGAAGTCCGTTGTCGGCGTGATATGACATGGGTGATGGTCACCCGGCGATCACGTCACCATGTCTACGTTCTGAAAGAAGGAACAATATATAATTCGAACTTGAGGACATTGAGTGGAGCGCAGTGGCCTGGTGGTTAGAGCGTCAGACTGCTGATCTAAAGGTCGTGGGTTCGAGCCTCACCGGAGGCGCTGCGTTGTGTCCTTGAGCAAGACACTTTATCCACACTGCTCCAGTTGTGTTGCTCTACGAATTACCGGCTTCTCTCAAAAAATCTCTACCTCCGTTCTTTCTCCCATTCTTGGGAGACGGCATGCAAGGTCCTCGAGCCAGTGCCGCCGTTAAATATAAGCAAAACAAAAAAAAAATAAAAATAAAAAAAAAATAAAAAAATTGAGGACTGACTTTATAGAACATAATCATTTATTTTAAAGATGCTAGCTTCGTAAATGTGATTGAATATTTGTATGACTGTTCTTCTGAGTGTTACTGTATACTATACTGTACATTGGGTTGCCATCTGAGCGATCTTAGCTTGATCAAGCTATCGGTCAGTTTCACCTCTTGTAGCGATGGACACAGATATATCAGAATTTTACAGATAAACTAATAATACTTAGTGCATGATATCCGATATATGTAGCCAAAGTCGATACCAAGTCTGATTTATAACGATAAATGTGCCCATTTTTTTAAAACACAGAAAACTCCATTTGTATGAGCCATTGACTATATATAGTGTACAGTCATATTGACTATATATAGTGTACAGTCATATTGGCTATATATAGTGTACAGTCATATTGGCTATATATAGTGTACAGTCATGGCCTATATAGTGTACATCATATTGCTACTCATAGCTATATTATATAGTGTACAGTCATATTGACTATATATAGTGTACAGTCATATTGACTACATATAGTGTACAGTCATATTGGCTATATTTATGTACACAGAGGATGTTATTAGTTTATCTGTCATATATGTTGCTGTCTGTCTCAAACGTTATGTACTGTACAGCAGGTGAACTGACCGATGGATTGCACATACTATATGATGGCAGAGATGGCAACTACATGAGCCGTTTAGGATACAATAACAAGAGAATAATGTTCACTTATACGTTTTGCATATATCCCATCACATTTAGAAATCAATTGCAGTAGAACCTCTCTAAACCGGACACGCTGTGAGGTCCGTGTCCGGTTTGGAGAGGTTCCACTGTAAAACAGGCAGATTGCAACTTCAAGACAGGCACGGGAGTTTAGAGGTCATGAACAGACATCGGAGATACATGGCAATGTAACCTGCCGATGAAGCACAACTAAATTTGCCCCGTGTCTGATTTATAGAGATTACACTGTATATTTTATCAAATTATGATTAGGTGTATAACGGGCCCTCAATCCAAACCATAAATACTGAAGTTATTATACACACATAGCGTATTTGAACATATTATCTTTATTTGATTATTCAATTACCGATATTATTGAATTTTCATAAGTATTCGATTACGCTGTATCGATGTCTCATTCGATTTTCAAAACTATACACACTCGTTTACTCAAAGTCCAGGGACTGAGGAAAATAAGTTTATAAACGATGGTTATTGTAAATAATGCACTTTCCTGTGTTTTACGGCATTTAACTTCAGACTCCAACTGGTGGTAAACTGTGATGTATGTAAACTCCCCTACCCTCTAGATCCGCCCCTGCTATTCAAGCATATAAGGCTGGTGTGTCGACTATATGTAATGGCAATGAACATATTGACATCGCAAGAAAGCAATCAACACTATTTCACAGTCACATAATTTATGCATTCCCGTAAATATGGAAGCGTCCTGGTGTAAATGTTAAATAGTATTATCTCCTAATTATGAGATACTAACTCATAATTAGGAGATACTAAATCCTAATTAGGAGATAGTAAGTCCTGATTAGGAGATAAATATATTTTAACATTGGCACCAGGACGCTTCCATACGTAAATGGTAAAAGAAACAGTGCAATTTACCTGTGAATTAAAGTAGTTTTGGCACCATTGGCGCCACGGGCACTGGTACCACGGGCAGTGGCTGTGAGATGACGGGCAGTGGCTGGGGGATCATGGGCAACGGCTGGGGGATCATGGGCAGGGGCTGGGATATCGCCGGCAGGGGCACAGAGATCGCTGAAACAGATTGGCACGGGGATAACAATTGCGATGTGTTTCCGCGTGTTCATTGCTTTCATACCTGCACCATGGTGTTGACCCTTTCACCCCTACGTAACTGGAATGGACTGTGATACATTGATTTTCCAACAAATGAAATCGTCACAAAATGATTTTCAGACTCGTCCATTTATAAAAAGGGGTTGTTTTTTGTTCTTCTAAACATATAAAAATTATTTGCAAACACCACTATAGAGGTATGTAGTGTTAACAGAGTTAATGGCATATCAAATTGTTAAAATCACATCTAGTGAAACCTTATAGTAACTGACGATGTCAAAGCAATTGCTTACATGTGACTATAACTGGCCGAACGGGGCTTATGGGTTTTGCGACCAGTGTGGATCCAGTTCAGCATGTGCAACGCTCAGTCTGATCAGGATTTGCACTGTTCGCCATTCCATCAATGAAACACCCGTCATGCTTGTAAGTTAACAGGCAATATCATTTGTTTTCAGGCTACAGGAGAGTGCTATTTGATCAGAATCTACACAAATTCCGAAAGCCCCATTTCTCCAGTTACAGTGACACATAAATACGCTACGTCCCTACAACGTTTCGTTCCCATTAGACATCGTTCTTTGTACCTATATTGTTTAACTTTTAAAGCTGATTTTTATAATCGACAATCCATACCAGGCGTATGAAAAAGAGACTAAATGTGGTGTGCATTACATAACTACATTGTATTCGTATGTATATGACGATAGTACCACGAGACAGTACGTGGAAACGAATAACTACCTGGGCCACTGGAGATGGGGCCGCTCATTCCGACTCTCCTAGAACCTCCCCGGCGGCCCGACCTCCGGCTACCGCCATTGTTGTTCTCAAATCCGTTGTCCAGTCCGTTGAGTCCGTTGTCTAGGCCGTTCCACCCGTTGTCAAGACCATTGAGCCCGTTGTCAATGCCATTGAGTCCGTTGTCAAGGCCATTGAGCCCGTTGTCAAGGCCATTGAGTCCGTTGTCAAGGCCATTCAATCCGTTGTTAAGACCGTTACCGTTGGTGTTAACACCGGCGTCGATAATTACGTTGACGGAGTCGGCATCACCTGTGAAAGAGGACGTTATGTACAACCGACGTGACAATCGCGCGAGACAAACAAGCTGGCGGGAATGTGCGTAATGAATATGGTATATATGCTTGCAAACGCCCGATGTTGACAATGGTCAGGCGCGGTTAAAGGCTGGGGGAGGGGGTCCAGCACATGCCCCCTCTAAGATTAATTATGTTTCTTATTTCTCACCCAAAGTGTATATTGTTACCACTCAGTTGAACCGTCTCGCTGAGACGGTTCAACTGAATTATAACAACATACACTTTTGTTGAGAAATAAGAAAAACGCAGAAAAAAATACAGTAGATCTATTTGTATTTGAGGAAAGTTGACGGACATGTATGTCCCATTTAATATCGAGTATCAACGTCCCTCCTTGACCAAAATCCTTGACTCGTCTCTGTTGGTCTGTGTACTGGTTGGATATTTTGAAACATTTGATCAAATGAAAACAATTTTAAAATTAATTCTGTACATACGAGCACACTTTCAAAGCAGGTAGTATAGTGTGTGAATGTTACAAATGCGAGTATCTCTTTTTGCTAAAGACCCAACCGATAAATATCGAAATATAAAACTAAAACTCAAAAGGTGACATTTGAACTATAACAAAGTAGTATCGTGGATATCCTACACTATGTCTGATACACTTCCAAAACTGTATTGATTAATGTGTAACTTACTGATCTGTGTGTTCAATCCAAGATCTGAAAATAAAGAAGTCAATATATAGTATTTATCATATATTATGTAACATGTGTAGTTACCGATTTATGCGATATTGCGTTCACATGGTAACACGAGTAGAATCATTACGCATTGAAAACAATACATGGCTGTGGTAAATACATGACGTGTACCACACAGTATTCAAATCACACGTCATGGTATAACATTTTCAACAAAATACGTCATTGTTGAAGACAATTATTCGAAAGATGTAATCACGTGCATATATTCGTCATCGTGCACATATTGGTATCGTGGACATATCGGTCATGCTATCTGAACATTACATGCGTATTGTTACAAAGACGAAAGTTTGCTTCAAGTCGGAGGCGCCGGACGCATCATAAGATTGGTCCGGCGAATCTAGTGGGTGCCCCCACATGCTGAAGTAACGGACCAAGGCCTATAAATACATTAAATATACCTAAAAGTATCAATATGTACCAAAAAAAAGTAAGTTAAACCTGAACATTATTGTTTTCTAACAGAGAGAAAATTTGTTTTTCGACTGATTTTTTCCCACTTATTGATACTTTTAGGTATATTTAATGTATTTATAGACCTTGGTCCGTTATTTCAACCTGTGGGTGCCCCCCGCTACCCACCCAAAGTGTATGTTGTTACCATTCTGTTGAACCGTCTCGCCGAGACGTTCAACTAAGTGGTAACAACATACACGTTTGATAAGAAGTGAGAACAAACGCAGAAACAAATATTTACATTCGTTTTTGCCGGTTTATATATAAATGTAGATGAATTCCAAATTTGTCAAAATTATTGATCGGGTAGTCGCCGGACTTGCCGTCCATGCATGTACGAGAAAACCTTGCTCTACGACACAGACATGATGATCTTATGGCAGCGGTACTGTTTGGGAACGGTCACTTGACACATACCGATACTTGATGGCTGTTGTCCAATGCCCGCGAGGGCGGCGAGGGCGGAGGTTTGCCCGATGCCGCCGAGTCCGCCGTATCCGCCGAGGCCTGCGCCCTGTCCGCCCTGTCCTGTCCACCCATGCCCATGCCCATGCCGCCCATGCCGCTCATGCCGCTCATGCCGCCCACGCCGCCCATGCCGCCCATGCCGCCCCGTCCGCCCCGTCCACCCCGTCCGCCCCGCCCGCCCCGCCCGCCTACATAGTAGGGAACTGGCACTTCTCGCTCGATGTAGATGGGCATTCGCACCTCCCGAGTGATGTACACGGGCACTGGCAACGATACGAATACGACGGTAAACAAGTATCAACTCCCGGGTGATATACACGGGCACTGGCAACGACGGTACACACTTTATCAACTAAACTATCCAAAACATCAACGTACATGCATCCATGTTAAATATTAACGTCGATCACACATATTCCAGCTTAAAATGGTTTGTGGTACAGTAGAACCTCTCTAAACCGACACCCTGAGACCCCAATGCGTTTCATTTAGACGGGTTTCCCTGTAATTTATGTCATTGTCGTGTATGTTCGTGATTTAAAATGACAGGAACGCCAAATCTACATAAACTCAAATAAGTAATGCTAACTTTAAATATTTAATGATCCAAATCATTTGAAGATCAACACCTTCTTCAATATACTAATAATATCAGCGCTCCAGATATGGTGCGTATTTGCGTAAATACCCAATTAAAATTACCAAAAACCCAATTGAAATCTGAAGTAGTGAGTATCAAAAAGCAATGACAAATGTGTGGTATCTTTATCATGATACAGAAAACAATAAACAGACCACAAATATAGCATAGTTTCTTATTTTTCCATGAAAACACATCTTGGTATTTCATTAGAATTGTTTCCAAGGAGACAATTCTAATGAAATACCAAGATGTGTTTTCATTTAGAAGCAAACTATTTAATAAGTGCTGTCTGCTGATATGTAAAGAGTAGTGTGATTCTATTTTACACAATTAAAATTTTGAAATACCCAATTGCTTCAGAAATGATGGAGTGACAATACTCAATTACTAATTCCTTATCTGGAGCCCTGAATATTTCAGACAGCAAATGTGGGACATTTGCACGCTCAATGACGTAATATTTAAAAAGCGTCACCTCTGACTGGGACTCTGACCGGCACTGGCCTCACGATGGGAACCACTCGCGACTTCGACGGCATCATCATCGGCTTGACGGGGTCTGGCGACAAAAGCAGGCAAATAAGTGCAATGATACTGATTGTCTGTCTCAACAAAAATACATTTATGTATTCTTATATCTAAGATATTAATATTGTGGTGTCATTGATTAGACACAACAAGTTCTAATAATTAAATAAGTGTATAATTATGTAACTATCAAACCAGTTTTAAAAATTACGAGTGCCCGCAATACATATATAATCAATTAGTAATCTTTAATTTACTGATATAGACGCGCGGTGGTATCAGGCTATTTTGATATGCAAATGGTGGACATTTTTAAATTATTTATATCATTTAAATGCGTCATCTGAAAAATGTTTTTATCGACAGATTATAAAGTACGATCAGTGAACATCAAACATAAATAAACATAATAAATATTAGTTTCCGTTAACCGCCCTTGATATCAGTGTGGAATTTCACGTTTGGTATAAACAAAAGTATAATAACGCCAATTAATACGTCAATTAATGTAATTGCCCTACATGTGCATATGTTTACAGAGTTATACTTACATTTCGTATATTTTGAAGGATATGGCATTGGGTAAACTGAAATGAATTAGAAAAAATAAGAAGTAATGTTAATGCAAACTATATTATCCAAACTGATATGTATACATGATGTGATGTTATATGTGACTGGCGAAATGGGGCTTATGGGATCTGTGACCAGTGTAGCTCCTGATCAAATAACACACGTTGTAGTCTGAAAACGATATATATTGCTTGTTAGAAGCATGTAAGGTATTTCATTGATGTATTGACGAACAGTGCATATCCTGATCAGACTGTGCGGATGCACAGGCTGCTCAGGATCTACACTGGTCGCAAAACCCATAAGCCCCATTTCTCCAGTCACAGCCACATGTACGTTTTGACATGTGTTTGTGATTACCATGGTGGTTGCTAGACTATCCCACTATAATTGTAATTCATATTTCCCCAAGAAAAACCCAATATATTACGACAGGACCTATACGATGTAAACAATTGGCCTAATATTTTAGGCAAATAATTTGCACACGTTAAGTTTTCTCGTGTAAAATTATAATATATATTCAATTGTTTTAAACTAACATTTATTTGAATATCAAATTAAATAGTTTCGATATATATTACAAATTAGTCTATGATGGCAGCTATTGCACGTGATTTGGGTGAATTCACATTTCGAGACTATGACAGTTACTTAATTGCAAGGGTATTTGGAGTAACGTTTGACAAAGGAAATATCTGTGTATACTCACAGGCTGTCGACAGGGCTGAAATATATAAAATAATAACGTTAGCATATATGTTATAGACATTATTATCGGTGATTGCATGTGACAAAACTAAAATTCTATATTTTGTATTCTTTGATCATTGTTATAGCAACCAGAATCTTGAAAGGGGGAGCCCCCCCCCCCCACCCCCGCGGCCCCCTCCATGAATCCGCCTCCAACTGCACATATGAATAAACAGGTGGTAGGTACGGAACTGCTATATGAAGACTACGTTATTAAGCAATTTATTGATAAAAACGGTACATGCATAGTAAAAACATGTGCAACATGTGTCCTAACGAGCCATCTCATTAGGATCTGCAGAATTTGTAAACATAGTTCAATTCTAAAAAGAATCCGCATTTTCACATTAATGGAATGGTCCAAACATTAGCATGGAAAACCAATGCTGGCTAATTATGGCTGAAAGGGTTAATGAACACTATCTTCACTATTGGTTCAGTTGAAGCGCAGAGGCCCGTTTAACTAAACTTCTTACGACAAAAACGTTCGTAAGTGCAATTTTGGAATCGTCTGGAAATTTCAATTGATGGATTTACATTTATTGAGCATAGGCTGCATATGCAGCCTATGCTCAATAAATGTAAATCCAATAATTGTTAGATAACATTGCTAATGTGAAATTTACAGACTATCATAAGTTTGCATTTACGAACATCTTAGTCGTAAGAAGTTTAGTGAAACGGCCCTCAGATGCCCACCCATCAAACTTCGCCAATGGGAAATAGACATACATTAACGTTCTGTAAATGACGTGTAGATTAGTCGCCGAATAGGAAATGATCTACACAGCTCTGCATCATTGTATTTTACTTGAAAAATAAGTATTCTGTTAACTTGTACCATTTTATCCTGGATATTGAATGAGTGTAATGGATCGTTACACAAGTTGGCACAATATATAATTCTATATAGTCTATTCGTACATGTGCATTATTGCTATCAGAAACAGTCGTCTACAATTGGCAAATACAGTTATCACGAGACGACAAGCGCGTTGTAAATGAATAGCAAACAATAAAAGGTGACTTACCGACCAGGCCAAAGAGAATTAATCCTTGTGTGAACATCTTTACGTGAACTTCGGCTCGGCGATCTCTCCCAGTAGTTGTACGGGCAGATGCTGGTGTGGCGACAGTCGGTCGGTAGTGATGGACGTCGGTCACCGTCACGTGGTTTTATATGGCACCGGAGCTGGACGGACTGACGGTAATTACGGGCACCTGTCACTGGTTCCCACCGTTGACGCTAATGACCTCTGTCACCATATACTAAAGATATATCGAAAACTGTCATGGACATGGGTACCAGGTAATCATATTCCGCATTTGTCAATTTCGTCAACGTTCAACGTCAGTTGTGGCTGTGACTGGAGAAATGGGGTTCATGTATGGTGGCTCCTTAGAGACATTTCCTCTCTTCGTTTCTTCGTGGCGCCGCCACGCTGTTTTTCGCTTCTTCGTCCCTTCGCTTCTTCGTATTTTCGCCACGAAAAAACGATAATCATGGCATCTTAATATTCGTCTCTTATTTTCTTTGTGATACGTATCGTCTCATCGTTCCTTCGGCCCGGAAGAAGAAGAGACGAAGATTAGTGCGTTCAAGTAGCACATGTGCAGATCTATTTGTGTATAGATATGTAATGTTTGAAACAATAAAGATAACCCCTACAATGCATTCTGATGTGCGGGATCCCATCTTTAACTAATAATATATCCGTGTTTTTTCTCTGTTTTTTGTATGTCTACCGTTTTAAATATGTACTGTATATGTACGATTATAATACAATGGCAGTCTACTTGACACGAAGAAACGACTGGACGAAGGAACAAAAAATAGCATGGAGACGGAACGAAGAGACGATAATTAGCGTTTCTTCGTGGCGAAGGAATGAAGACACCAATATTTAAGAGGCGATAAGTATCTTCCTTCCTGGCGAAGACACGAAGAAACGAAAATAAAAACGTAGCAAACAAACGAAGGAACGAAGATTCAGGATACTAAACTTCGTCCCTTCGTTTCTTAATGGCCCAGAAACGTACTGAAACAGCGTGGCGACGAAACGATGAAACGAAACGTGGCGTAAATTTACGCGGCGTAAATTATCGACCTTATCTATTATACTATAGGGCGATAATTACCGTCCCTTCGTGGCGAAGAGACGATAATTAGCGTGGCGATGTGACGAGGTTTAATTATTAAACATCATTTCTTCGTTTCTTCGCCACGCTAATATTCGTTCTTTCGCCACGAAGAAACGAAGAGACGATGATGATGTCCCTAACGAGCCACCATATTTATTTGTGTTATGGATAATCAAACGTCTGACCTTCTAGCACACTCTTGGAGCCTGCTAAGTATGAAAACTATAAGCTTGGAAGCTTTACGAATGTTTCATTGATTGAATGGCGAATAGTGCAGACCCTGACTGCGGATGCGCAGGCTGATTTGTGACTACACTGGTCGTATAACCCATAAGCCCCATGTCTCCAGTCACAACCACATTTACGGAAAATAATTAAAGTTTGAAAATATTTTTTCATGAGATATCGCACATCTTCTTAGGTACAAAATCACATGGCTTGTCTCATATGCCATTTTCTTTATGACTCAATTGACGACACATCTGGGGTCCGGTAGTTAAAAATGTGTGAGAAATGGCAGGTTATGTGCCTGCGTTATTATTATTCTCATTATTATGTTTGGTACGAAACTCCCGTGAGGCGAAACTCTACGAGACAATCAGCTTAATTACATACCTGTAGTGTAGTGGTATTGGCAAATAGTGTAGATCCAGATGAGCCGTCTCGTGACGAGCCGTCTCATCAAGATCTGCACTTTTTGCAAGTAATGTTCATATTTTTTAGAACAAAAAAAAACAAACCTTTTCACAAATGGACTAGTCTGAACATCATTTTGTTGAATTGGTTGCAAAATTAACATATCAAAATCCATTCCAAATACTTAGGGGTGAAAGGGTTAAAAACACAATGATCATTTCCGATTCTGTATTGCAAATACTGTGACCGGATAATTTGGAACGAATTGAATTTCCCTATGGAGTCTTTCAGTGATGTTACATGTATTATTTTCCAGGTCGTATGTGTTCAAAATATGTAGATAAAACAATGTTTTGCTAACTACCAAAATGGCGCAATTTAAATTATACTATATCTGGCTGTGACTGGAGAAATGGGGCTGATGGGTTTGCGACCAGTGTATAACCATATCAGACTGTACACCCGCACAGTTTATTCAGGATCTGCACTCTTCTCCATTCATCAATGAAACGTCCGTCATGCTTCTGGCATTTAAATCGTTATCAGGTTACTCATGTGTGATACTTGATCAGGAGCTACACTGGTCACAAATTCCATGAGCCCCATTTAGTCCAGTCACAGCCACATATATTTTAAAACGACTGCATGTATGTGCTTTTCAATAGATTACGGTTAGACACAGGGGCCGTTTCACTAAACTTCGTACGACTAAAATGTTCGTAAGTGCAAAATTCTGATAGTCTGTACATTTCACATTAACAATGTTTTCTTGTAAACAATTATTGGATTTACATTTATTGAGCATAGGCTGCATTTGCAGCCTATGCTCAATAAATGTAAATCAAATAATTGAGATTTCTAGACGATCCTAAATTTGCACTTACGAACATTTTAGTCTTAAGAAGTTTAGTGAAACGGGCCCCATGTGACTGGAATAATTATATTGATTGAGCATAGGCTGCATTTGCATAGGCTGTTTTCTACTCTGCAAAGAGGTTACTCAACATTGAATTGATCGTCGAAAAAAGAAAGAAAGACAGAAGATAAGTATGTATTGTGTTCTGGTACATGTGGGTAAGGACGACGGCGCACTTGCATAACGGGCGTCTAGACATTTTGCACTCTCGTGAATGTCTATTTTTCATTTTCGTTGCATAACTTTGTCACCCTTGTCACAGTTCCATATGTATGGACGAAAAACGGTGCATATAGCTGTCACTGGTTCGGTGCGGGTAAGAAATGGTGACATGACACTTATGGCATGCAAATGTACATTGAATATATTAGCCAGCGTGTGACAAAACGATATTTGTAACCGTTAGAATGCAGGACACGGAAATTATCGTCTGCTGTTGTTCTATATTGTGTCATCCTTCTAAAAAAAAACATGGGTTGACAGCACATTATAATCATTTGGAAATAATTCTAAAGTGCTGTTAAACCATGTTTTTTTTATAAGAAATATGGAGACAAAGAATATTTCAGCAGACGATAACATTTAATTCAGCATTGTAACGGCTAATTACCATATTCCAGATTCAGCATGCGCCGCATATTCACATTCACGGTGGGGGACGGGGTCGATCCAGGATTTAGGTTTACAGTGGGCTTTGATTCTCAATTATAAATGAGATATATATGATCGTCAACTTTCCTAAAATACACTTTTTCTGCACTTTTTCTCATCAACAGTATATGCTACCATTCAGTTGAACCGTCTCGCCAACTGGGTGATAATAACATACAATGTGAGTGAGAAATAAGAAAAATAATCATATATTTTTTCAATTAAAAAATTAGTTAAAATCTAAAGTCGGCAACTTTTAGAGTGGGTGTGCGCTGGAAATGCCCCCGCCAAACGCCACACAGTGGTTAGAGACTACTAAATGATGCGAAATCGCCGGGTGGAGAGATTGCAAAAGTATTCCGGTATAAGAACAAAGTAGTCCGGGTCTTTTGAGGTCACAGACACAGCTTTTCTTGCACATCTTCATCTATTACTACCCAGTTTGCAAATAATCTAAACCATTTTGGGGAACATGGCGGGGTTGAACTATTCTTTCTTATGTGTAAGTGAACCTATTATTTACTAGTTCATGCGGATCCAGTGCAGATAGGCTGCAGGTCATGTAAAAGTAGGTCCCACAGCATCCATACGAATAGTAAAAGTAGGAGAGACTGGCCTTATTGGATGGGATTCGGTTAAATTAATTGTAAAACTATTTGGTGTGTCCTAACCTGTACCCAGGTGACTCTTCACACTGGCCTAGGACTCGTTCAAAAAGTCATCCCATCCACTTGTATGCATGCCATACTGTTTAATATAACGTAGTGACCTATACCATGTAGAGAAGAGGGTGGGGGACGGTTGAATGAGCCGTGTTCTCAGTCCTATACATGTATATGTACGAGTGTTTCACCTGTGGACAGGCACGGTTGTCCTCGCTATATATGTATTTTTTCTTTCCTTTGCGACCGTACACCGCTCGTCGTTGAATGCTTAAATGCGATTTAAGTATACTTATCTAAATGCATCGCTATAAGCATATGTATGCTCGTAATAATTATCTATGCGTTCTTGAACACCGCTCTGTGCCATAAATGGCGCAAAAACGTGATTGGACACTTCTTTAAGACATGGTATTTTCCTATTAAATTCGACATTCATTACATATTTAAATAGTTTAAGAAAGAAAGCAAGTCTACATCTACATGTCTTCGTTCATCTGAAAGTAAAATATTCGTGTCTACTACTGTGTTCGGGTACGTTATTTTAGATAGCCATATCCAATTCACTCTGATAAAACAGAACAAGTTGACAAGGTTTCGTCTTAAGAGTAGGAACTCGGCAAAATCACCAGGTGATAGTTACCGTAACTAGCCCAATGACATTGTTAACAACAACCAAGTCGCGTTTATGGATTCACGTGGTGTCCGGTTTAAAGAGGTCCCACTGTATATTGAAATTGATGACGTTTTTAGCTGGCTGTATTGATGTATTAAAGGCCAAGTTCAGTGTCCCAAGTGTTTCCCCTGATGTAGTGACTCTCTGTTCTTGTCACGGTCCCGTGTGAGAGGTTGACAATTTGGTGATGACAGGTTATGTAATGTCAGGACGATCCGTTTCATCAAATGCGACACATATGGTGTCCGATCTCAGACAACAATAGGTCATCACTATTCATTAGTACCGATAATAAATAAATCATAATTACAGGTGCAGTGTCTCGTGTAACGTCTAAGATATTCAATACGCGATTGGTTCGCTTTATGGAGAAACTATTTTCAGTTGAAATCGACATAAAAATAAGACTTATCTTGTCAAAACGATGCAATTGTGTGTTATAGCATCTGCATGATTAACTTCAGCGATGCTCATATAATTTGAACACTTTGTGCAACTGACCTATATTCATCAAAGGCACAATTCCAATTGATCATATCGCAACGAGTCTGTGTTTTATTATATAATTCCAGCACAAAAATATGTACACAATTCCCTAACATTTGATTGGCCCGTAGCAAGTCTCTGTCCAAAATTTATATCCCAGTAAATTCCCATGCCGAACTACTTTCCGTAACCGTCAGGCGCAGTTAAAATAATTCTTAAGAAAACGGAAAATAAACACATTTTCTTGATGAATTTATTTAAAATGCTGGAATTATAAGGAATGAATGTCATTTTTGTTGAATTTATCGGGGATATAAACTTGGAAAAGTCGCGGGAATACTGGACGAGGCCTTCCGGCCTTCGTCCAGTATTCCCGCGACTTTTCCAAGTTTATACCCCGATAAATTCCACAAAAAGGCCATTCATTCCTATAATAACATAATACAATACACATAGTTTTAAAGGTACATGCCCACTCAGTAGGCACCATCATTCTTTATATAAGATACATAATCTGAGACATGTTCTGGCAAAATAAACATGAATTCACCATTATCCCACGTATTGATTGACATTATTGTACATATATATATATCAGACTTAAATTTCCACACTGATATCAGGGGCGATCACCGTGTTTCCTTAAACTGTTAACAGACATTACTGTTTAATATCTGTATTTATTTTTTGATGTGCAATGATCATACTTTATAATTGTTTTCAGATGATGCATTTAATCAGTATAAATAATTAAAAAGTATCATGCCTCATTTGCATATGAAAATAGCCTGATACCACCGCGCGTCACTATCAGAAAAATAATTATTTCTAAATGATTATATACATCTGTATAGCGGGCACTCGTAATTTTTAGAACTGGTGAAATTTCGTATTGTAACCGGTGTAGTTCCTGAACAAACAACAAACCTCTGTAAGATATTTGATTGATGGAATGGCGAATTGTGTATATTATATTTATCTTTGTTTATCAGACTGTGTGGATACATGCGTGTCCGACGTGGTTGTGGAGGGAATCTTTGGGACTACATTAGACAGCAAACATAGTGCTCAGACATTTATATATAGGTTCGACACCACCAAATAGTTTTACTATATAAGTTAACCGAATACCATCCAATAAGGCAAGTCGATCTCTCCTACTTTCACTATTCGTATGGATGCTGTGGGACCCACTTGTACATGATCTGCAGCCAGTCTGTACTGGTTCTGCATGAACTAAACATGCAATAGGTTCACTTACTCCTAAGAAAGAAAAATCAAACCTAATTGTCATATCCCCCAATATTGTTTACATATTTTGGCCACGGAAACTCTGTTTACATGACGTGACCAACAGGTTCAGTGTTTTCTTTTAAATGCTACAAATATGCTGAAAACTGGTGTTAAAAGCACCCCCAAAATGTTCCTCCAGTGAAACTGGGTAGTAATGGATCAAGATTTGCAAGCAAACGGTGTCCTTGACCTAAAAACACCCGTACTATTGTTTTATACCGGACTATTTTTGCATACACCCTGGGCGATTTCGCACCATTTGGTATCCTCTAACCTATAGATACATGTAGTCAGCAAGCAAAAAAAAATCCCAAGGGATGGATAGTACTATATGTACCAACACACAATACCATTTATGTGGGCAAACTTAGATCACACCCTCGGAAATTAAACTAATATCTTATTTATTTCGAACATGTAACATTCATAGGCGGCGGAAGCCGAACATTATTGGAGGGGGCCCAATGTTGAAGGCCCGATAGCGCTAGGGGGGGGGGGGGTCCGGAAATATTTGAAATCCAAGTGGTGTGAACCGCTATTTCCTGCATTCTCAGCAAAGTTCTCAGCAAAGTTCCCAGTACTCATGATTACACAAATATATTAGAATAAAAAATCCAAAATTAGACAACAGTCTTCAATTACGGAATGTGTCTACTTCGGAGTACTTCATATAATAGTCAACACATTTTGGTGGTTTGTTACCTGTACTGTAATTTGTAATTTTACCTGGAAGAAATTAAACTCTGCACCGGTTCCTAATTGTTAATTGCGGGAGATTTGTGAGCATTGTGCCATGGATAGGCCGAGCTTGGTACAGTGTCCTGTCTGCAACAAGCGACTGCCATCGCCGAAAATCAACGAACACGTTAACATGTGTCTGACCATCGAGTCTGCCAGAGAGGACGAAGTTGTCATTACTGACGACCAGAAACCAGCCACCAATCAGAGAAAGAGGAAATCTGACTGTGAAAATAGTGGGTGGGGTTTCTTGAAACAATCAACCTCACAAATAACCACTAAAAGCACAAACAAGGTCAAACACAGTGATGGTGCTAAACGCCACAAACCATCAAATTCTGCAGAAAAGTTGTCAAAGGTACCAAATGTACCAGATGTCATCGCTATTGATGAAGATCTTCAATCAAACTCTACAAAAGATTTTGTACAAATCAATTCCCAACACTCCCAATTTACGAAAGTGAAACATAACCATGCTCCAACCTTAAGTAACCCAGAAATTTGTAAAACAAAAGAACTTGAATGTCCCGGAATTCTGCAGAAAGTGCTGGAGATATGTACCGGTGTTCCCCTGGCGGAGAAAGTTCGCCCGGCAACGTTGGACGACTATATGGGACAGGACCAGGCCGTGGGAACCAAGTGCATGCTGCGGTCATTGCTGCAGAGCGATCGGGTACCGTCCATGGTGCTCTGGGGACCCCCGGGATGTGGAAAGGTATAAATGGGCCGCACTTCTTCAATATATGGGTATAAAAAGCGATGACCAATTCCAGAGCAAGTTAATTGATTATGGATTACAATGGAGTCAATAAGTTCCTGTATGATCTCTGGCACAGGTAACAAGAGTTGCATTGGCCTAATACATACTAACTGATACAGGGATTAAGCCAGCCATTTGGGGAAGGGGCCTTCAACCATTTTGGGAAAATCACACTAAATTGGGAATTTTCCATCTCCATTTCATGTCAAGGATAAACTGTCATTCAAGTATACAAACATGATTTCATGTACATTGTATTTTTATTATTTCTCATCAAAAGGATATGTTGTTACCACTGATTTGAACCGTCTCGATGAGACGGTTCAAATTAGTGGTAACAACATATCCTTCAATTGAGAAATGAAGCACAGAGAAAAGAAAATGCTGGTAAATTTTAATACCTGATAGAAGATTTTTTTACTTTTCAATTGGGAATGTTTTCGGGGTTTGGGAAGAAAGGACGGCCCCTAGCATTGGGGAATGGTCCGGAATTCGGCCCCTGTGCAGGGCCGTACGCAGGAATTATTTTAGGGGGGTGCGTTATCGACGGCGCGAAGGGCTAAACATTGTTTTTGCACATCCACGGACAGTCCTCGGTAGATTAACTGGAATGGATTTTGATTTGTTAATTTTGCAACCAATCTAAATCATCACAAAATGATTGTCAGACCAATCCATTTATGAACATGGAGTGTTTTTGTTCTCAAAATTATGAAAATTAATTGAAAAAAGTGCAGATCCTGATGAGACGGCTCGTTACGAGCCAGCTCATCTGGATCTACACTGTTTTCCAATACCACTATACATGCCTGCGGGTTAAGAGTGAAAGGGTTAAGGGGGTTGCGTACGCACCCGTTGCACCCCCTCTGCGTACGGGCCTGTTGTGTGTATGGTAAATTAATCCCTGTGATAACAAATTGTTGTATCCTCGGGTCACAACTACTTTCATTTACGTTCTATAGGTTGTACGGTGTCACATGATGTTACCGAATGATGTCAGTGCAATGATGTCACTTAATCCTTTGCATGCTGGGAAACTTGCATGCGGGCTATAAATAGTTCAAAACTAGCGGACAAGAATTCATCATACTTTCTTGTATTTCTCCCCGTAAATATCATGAATATGTCTTGGAATTTCATTAGAATTGAGTCCTGAGGACTCAATTCTAATGAAATTTCAAGACATATTTACAGAGAGAAATATAACATATACTCCTAATTCGTTTGGCGGATATTTTCGCCGCTATCATGCAAAGAGTTAAAACAAGCCCACATTCTTTTCAACAAAATTAATGTAAAAAATGTGTCCGTCCTCTGGCATAAAATCTTACCTGATAAATAGAATACCAGGCTATTGTTCTTTGATATTCAGTTTATCAGTGTCGGATCACAAACGGTAGGAACTCCTCAGTGAGTGACAAATTCCTACATGTTTTCTATAGCCTTACCTGATAATCTTGGTATCAACAGACACTAGACCGATATTCTCCATTTAACCAATTACATTCGGAATAGACTTTTGGGTCTATGGAACTTTTTAAATACTTTCTTTTCAATTTGTATTTGTTCTGAATGAAAGTATATATATACATGTATGTTGTGACCACTGTTGAACTGTTTTGGTTCCTATGGTGGTCATACTATATACTTCCATTGAGAAATAAAGAAACTATTTACAGTTTTCCATATTAAAGTAAAATGATGTATCCTCAGACTGTATGGGTTCTTTATTTACAGACTACACTGGCACGGATTGTTGCCCACAAGTGTAAGCGGGAAGCTTCCGCCAAGTTTGTGCAGATGTCGGCCACAACATCGGGGGTCAATGATGTTAAAGAGGTGATTAAAGTGGCCAAGAATGACTTCAAGATGTTCAAAAAGCACACCATTTTATTTCTGGATGAAATTCATAGATTCAACAAAACACAGCAGGTAAACTTCTCTAGGCACTTGATTACATAACGTTTATTTAACCAGGTGAGCTGATTATCATGAAATAGAGCTCGAGTGATTGGGTCCTTACACTAAATAAACAAATGAGCATAGCAAACCGAGTTTGTTAAGCAGTAGGAGTTAATCACAAAGCCATTATTTCAAGATAATCAGCTCTACTGGTTAAATACATGTTTTCTCACATTTCAATGTGAATCGAGCGTGAAATATGGGCAGGAGTTGTGCGAATTAACTTTGGCTGTATTAAAGGTGACTGTCAAAACCATCAAAACATGATTTGAGTGGTCTAAGGAAACACATCAATGCGACATGTCTGACGCCATTTCGCCATCTATGGTAAATGAGAGTGGTGTAATCTGGGGGCCGTTTCACTAAACTTTGTACGACTAAAATGTTCGTAAGTGCAAAATTATGATTTCACATTTACAATGTTTTCTTGTAAACAATTATTGGATTTACATGTATTGAACGTAGGCTGCAGCCTATGTTCAATAAATGTAAATTCATAAATTGAAATTTCCAGATGATCCTAAATTTGCACTTATGAACATTTTAGTTGTACAAAGTTTAGTTAAACGGCCCCCAGCTGCTGCTCTGCAGAACCGAGTGGTGTAATTCACCGTAATATTTGTGTAAACAGCTGGCTGAAATGTAAGAAATAACTCTCCAAGTTTGCACCTGAAATCACACAGTTTGATTGGTCGACAAGGATTTGTTGTGGCCTTGAGGTTAGAGCCCTAGACTACAATACCAGAGGTTGTGGGTTTAATCTCCGTCCTAGGCATGAACAATAGTTTCTTCCACATGAGACTTGAAACTGAGGCTCCGTCTCTATATGACCGACCGTAGCTGTTGCAGGGACATTACACCAAATCACTTTCACTTTTGGAGACCAAGCATAGGTGATGTTTAGCCCCGACTCTGAAATTATCTATGACTTTTCTTAAAAAATACTATGTTCTATGAAAATGACATCATTTACAGGAAATATGTAGCCCCAGCCTAGAAAAAGGGAACCTGTGACCAGTAGCCGATTTCACCAACATTGTAAAGTATACTTTTCTAGCAAAGTATACTTTGAGGGAGTAATCATTTATTTTTCCTGAATATCATTATTTCATATAAAACTAACAATTGCATATATTTGATGATTAAAAGTATGCAGACTTATTATACTGAATTTATTACATTATCACAGCCAAAATGGCTGTGATAATGTAATAAATTCAGTATAATAAAAATTAATAAATATATCCTAAAATTGAAAATGTCTCCCTCAAAGTATACTTTGCTAGAAAAGTATACTTTGCAATGTTGGTGAAATGGGCTACAGAGTAGCCTCAGATCAGCATGTGTATCTGTGCAGTCTGATCAGGGGCTACACTGACCACCATTCAGTCAATCTAATTTTGGGTGTGTCTATTATTAAGTCTTTTTGATAAAAGAATACATGTACATGTTTGTGCAATTTTTCATGAAAACTATTTACAGAAACTGTGATATTTTCTGTAAATGAAGTTGAAAGTTGACAAAATTTTCATAGCAAATGCGGAATTCTATTCCGCATTTGCTCTGAACATTTCGTGAACTTAAACGTCATTTGCAGAAAATATTGTACATACTTTTCATCAAAAAATTCTTGTGTACACCATCACATGGCTTCTCTCATATGATATTTGATTATAAGCAGAGATGGGATAAGGGAGAGAACCCTGATTGTTCTATGTTTGCCAGGACTCCCTGCTGCCGCATGTAGAAGATGGGACGATAACGTTGATCGGGGCAACCACAGAGAACCCCTCATTCCAGGTACAGGGAACCCCTCAAACCTACACACCACATGGGCTGGGAAAATGTGGATGGTCCATGCCTCAACTTATCCACTCGTCCGCTCGTATTAGCAAGTGAATGTTCAATCTGGACGAGTGGTAATTTGAAGAGACAATGTCGCATAAACATTAAAACATATAGGAATGTAGGAGATAATATCCAATCTGGATGAGTGGAAACTTACAGGCCCGTACGCAGGAATTAATTTAGGGGGGTGCATTATCGACGGCGTGAAGGGCTAGACATTGTTTTTTTTACACATTCACGAACAGACCTCGGCAGATTAACCATTTCACCCCTAAATAACTGGAATGGATTTTGAGATGTTAATTTTGCAACCCATTCCAATCGTCACAAAATGATTTTCAGACCAGTCCATTTATGAACATGAGGTGTTTTTGTTCTCAAAATTATGAAAATTACTTGCAAAAAGTGCAGATCCTGATGAGACGGCTCTTAACGAGCCGGCTCATCTAGATCTACACTTTTTGCCAATACCACTATACAGGCCTGTGGTGGTGAACGGGTTAAGTGGGGGTGCGTATGCACCCGTCACACCCCCTCTGCGTACGGGCCTGGTCTGTGGTCTATTCTCAGTGTTATGCCGAGGTCACATTTTTCAGGGGACATAATCACCCCCTTATTATTATCCCCCCGCCGGTAGGCAAGAAGGGATATAGTGGTAGTCCATGTATAGTGGTAGTCCATGATAGTGGTCCATGATATGGTAGTCAGGTATAGTGTAGTCCATATGGTAGACCATGTATAGTGGTATCCAGTATAGTGTATCCAGTATAGTGTAGTCCAAGTATATGTAATACATGTATAGTGTAGTCATGTATATGTAGTCCATGTATAGTGGTAGTCCATATAGTGGTAGTCCAGTATGGTAGTCCATGTATATGGTAGGTCCATGTATAGTGTATCCATGTATAGTGTAGTCTATCATGTATAGTGGTAGTCCTAGTCCATGTATAGTGGTAGTTTTTTCTAGTCCCATGTATAGTGTAGTCTAGTCCATGTATAGTGGTAGTCCATGTAGTGGTAGTCCATGTATAGTGGTAGTCCATGTAGTGGTATAGTCATGTATGTGGTAGTCATGTAGTGGTAGTCTAGTCCTGTATAGTGTAGTCATGTAGTGGGGGATAGTCCATGTAGTGGTAGTCTAGTCCATGTATGTGGTAGTATAGTCCCATGTATATGGTAGTAGTCATGTATAGTGTAGTCCATGTAGAGTGGGTAGTCATGTATAGTGTAGGTATAGTCCATGTATAGTGGTTGTACCATGTATAGTGTAGTCTAGGGGGGTCAGTCCTTGTTAGTGGTAGTCCATAGTGGTGAGGTCCAAGTTATAGTTGTAGTTCCATGTATAGAGTAGTCCATGTAAATAATGGTCAGGTCCTTGTAATAGTGGTAGTCCATGTATAGATGGGTATCCATGTATAGTGGTAGTCCATGTAAATATGATCCATGGAATATTGGTAAGTCATTAATAGGTGGTAGTCCCATGTAGAGAGTGGTAGTCCATGTATAGTGGTGAGTCCGATAATATGGTAGTCCTAGTCCATGTAAATGGTAGTCCAAGTCCATGGATAGTGGTAGTCCATGTAAGTGGTAGTAGTCCATGTATAAGTGGTAGTCCATTGATAGTTGGTAAGTCCCAGTATATGGTAGTCCCAGTATATGGTAGTCCCAATGGTATAGTTGGTAGCCCTGTATACGTGGTAGTCCATGTATAGTGGTAGTCCCAATGTATAGTGGTAGTCCATGTATAGTGGTAGTCAGTCCATGTATAGTGGTAAGTCTAGTCCATGTATATGGTATCCATGATAGTGGTAAGTCCATGTATAATGGAAGTCCATGAATATTGTCCATGTATCGTGGTAGTCCCTGTATAGAGGTAGTCTACCATGTATAGTGGAGTCCATGTAGTGGAGTCCATGTATAGTGGTAGTCAGTATATAGTGGTAGTCCAGTATAGTGGTAGTCTAGTCCATGTATAGTGGTAGTCTATCCAGTATAGTGGTAGTCCATGTATAGTGGTAAGCCATGTATAGTGGTAAGTCATCCATGTATAGTGTAGCCAGTAGTATGGTAGTCCATGTATAGTGGGTCCAGTTATGGTACTAGTCCATGTATAGTGGTAGTAGTGGTAGTCCATGTATAGTGGTATTCCATGTATAGTGGTAGTCCATGTGTGTAGTCCATGTATAGTGGTAGTCTAGTCCATGTATAGTGGTAGTCTAGTCCATGTATAGTGGTAGTCCATGTATAGTGGTAGTCCATGTATAGTGGTAGTCTAGTCCATGTATAGTGGTAGTCCATGTATAGTGGTAGTCCATGTATATGGTAGTCATGTATGTATAGTGGTAGTAGTCCATGTATAGTGGTAGTCCTATGTATGGAGTGTAGTCCAGTATAGTGGTAGTCCATGTATAGTGGTAGTAGTCCATGTATAGTGGGTAGTCCATGTATAGTGGTAGTCTAGTCCATGTATAGTGGTAGTCTAGTCCATGTATAGTGGTAGTCCATGTATAGTGGTAGTCCATGTATAGTGGTAGTCTAGTCCATGTATAGTGGTAGTCCATGTATAGTGGTAGTCCATGTATAGTGGTAGTCCATGTATAGTGGTAGTCCATGTATAGTGGTAGTCTAGTACCATGTATGTGGTATCCATGTATAGTAGGTCTAGTCCATGTATAGTAGTAGTCCCATGTCCATAGTGGTAGTCCATGTATATGGTAGTCCAGTCCCAGTATAGTGTAGTCCATGTATAGTGGTAGTCCAGTATATGGTTAGTCCATGTATAGTGGTATACCATGTATAGTGGTAGTCCATGTATAGTGGTAGTCCATGTAGTCCATGTATAGTGGTAGTCCATGTATAGTGGTAGTCCATGTATAGTGGTAGTCCATGTATAGTGGTAGTCCATGTATAGTGGTAGTCCATGTATAGTGGTAGTCTAGTCCATGTATAGTGGTAGTCCATGTATAGTGGTAGTCCATGTATAGTGGTAGTCCATGTATAGTGGTAGTCCATGTATAGTGGTAGTCCATGTATAGTGGTAGTCCATGTATAGGTGGAGTCCATGTATAGTGGTATTCCATGTATAGTGGAGTCAGTCCATGTATATGGTAGTCCATGTATAGTGGTAGTCTAGTCTGAATAGTGGTATCCATGTATAGGTGTAGTCCTAGTCCATGTAGTGGTGTCTAGTCCATGTATATGGTAGTCCATGTAGTGGTAGTCCATGTAGTGGTAGTCCATGTATATGGTAGTCCATGTATATGGTATCCATGTATAGTGGTAGTCCATGTATAGTGGTAGTCCATGTATAGTGGTAGTCCATGTATAGTGGTAGTCCATGTACGTGCGTGTGTTGGTAACACCTTTCATTTTTCGATAAATTATGAACCGCTACACAGATTTTGATAATATTTGGCCACAATGTGTGTCTAGGGATGGTGCTGTGTTTTGCATATGACCTACGTCTGTCCACCCAAGGTCAAGGTCACTAAGGACTTATGTTCACCTTGTTTGTAAGGCAAATGAGTTAATTTCTTCTTTTTTTTTTTTGTGCAATCACTTGTTTTATTATTGAGGCTGCTAGGGGATTAGATTAGTGATAACAAAGCCCTTGTGTTTCAAGAGGACATTTGAAAATTTGGGGACAACATTTGAATCAATCATTATTGTTATTCTTGGGATTTAATCCCAAGAATAACAATAATGATTGATTCAAATGTTGTCCCCAAATTGGGAACATGAGTTTTAGAAAATGTAGATCAGCTCATGTAGTGCAGGTCCTGTGTCTTAAAATACATGTGTATGTTTAACTCTTTGCATGCTGGGAAACTTGTGGGCTATAAATAGTTCAAAACTAGCGGACAAAAATTCATCATATTTTCTTGTATTTCTCCCCGTAAATATCATGAATATGTCTTGGAATTCCATTAGAATTGAGTCCTGAGGACTCAATTCTAATGAAATTTCAAGACATATTTACAGAGAGAAATAAAACATATACATGTACTCCTAATTCGTTTGGCGGATATTTTCACTGCTAGCATGCAGAGTTAAAAGAAAAACGGTATAAAGTTAAAAATAATTCATATGTCATAGAAACATCGGACAAATAAGTTTAGAATTGATAATGGATAATGGAAAATGTAGGCAAAATAAACATATATATATCCACTTAGTGTTGTATATAGGCGTATTTTTTAATTTATGTGATGCGCCCACTTTGACGTTTTGACGACAAAACATGCAAATGCCAAAATTTCCCATTTTAGGACGCCTGATTTTTTTTGTTAAATAAGGAATCCAAACCTTTGTATATGATATATAATGTTCAAGACTTCGGATTTTATTATGGGAGCTGTTTTTCTTGCAATTGTGACGTCACCAACTTTTAGGCATATTTCTGCCGTATTTTAACTTATCCCTTTGTGGTTTTGTATGCTGATACTAATGCCATCTACATTCATCTAAAATATTGACTTGAATCCCATTGCAGATAAACACAGCGTTACTGAGCCGATGCAGAGTTATAGTTCTTGAGAAGCTGTCGGCCCATGCGGTGGAGGCCATATTGTCACGTGCCGTGGAAACCCTGGGCCTCTCTATCCTGCACGGGGACACAGATCCTGTCTCGGGCAACAGCAGGTGTTTACCCTGTATTTCCTTAAAACCCCTAAATATGTGGACGTTCTGGGTTTCCTAAAACATAGACCTATACACACTAGGTAACTGGAAACTTGCTATGAATCCACGAGAAACAGCTGTAGCCGATTTCACCAACATTGCAAAGTATACTTTTCTAGCAAAGTATAATTTCAGGGAGTAATCATTTATTTCTCCTGAATTGCATTATTACATATAGAACTAACGACTGCATATGTTTGATGATTAAAAATATGCAACATTAGTATACTGAATTTATTACATTGATAATGTAATAAATTCAGTATAATAAAAATTAATAAATTTATCCTTAAATTGAAAATTTCTCCCTCAAAGTATACTTTGCAATGTTGGTGAAATCGGCTACTTGTGTGCCCAAAAGTTCACATGTAACTACTTATTTTATTATAAAGCAACTATGCAATTATACACATCAAAATATGCCACATATGCAATTCATATGAAATACACATTATTTTTTCATATGCAAAATTCATATGAAATTCATATGAAAATTTTATAGATTTCAAATCATTGTACATGGGTCTTCATATGAAATTCATATGATTTGCAAATGAAATGGATGTGAAGATTTTGCATATGAATTGCATATTGGCTCGCTGTATATCATTTGCACATAAAATTTATATGAAAAACATCTAAAATTCATATGCCACACATTTTGTTGTGTATAGAAACAATCTATTTTGAATGGACTGAAAGTGTTGACACATTTATATTTTGAATACTTCTTCCGATATTTAGATTTTAGGTCATGATATTACAGCGAATTCACAAAAACAGTGTATAAATTTACAGGTAAGTGCATGTCGGGTTTGCGGGTTTACATTTCCAACACCATTTCAGCCTCAACGTATGGGTAGAGAAGCAGGCATTGGAGCTGTTGTCCAACCTGTGTGATGGAGATGCTAGAGTGGCTCTCAATGGTCTACAGATGGCAGTGCAGGCACAGATACCCACAGACAGCCAATCAAATACCAGCTTACAAACAGATTCTATGAAAACTACCAAAGCATCAAGATCAACTTGTGTAATAGCGAACTGTGATAGTGATGACTTTGATAGTTCTGACAGTTCTGATATGGAGGGCGTGCCCACGGATGGAACCAGCATGACACCCACACGTGGCGTTGTCATACGTAGTGAGCATGTGAAGGAAGGCCTGCAGAGGTCACATTTACTCTATGATAGAACAGGTATATAGAGAATACCAGGCTAGTGTCGCTTAACCCTTAGACTGCTATCTTATTTGTTTTGTCATCTGCTGTTTATTTTCTATTTTCCATTTTTATCATCAAAAACATGCTTTGACAGCACTTTACAATAATTTACAACATGCTTTGACAGCACTTCAGAATCATTTCCATTGGAAATGATTCTGAAGTGCTGTCAAACCATGTTTTTATTGAGAAACAAGGCAAGATATAAAAGCAACAGCAGATGACAATTGTTGTGAGTAGCAGTCTAAGGGTTAGTATCTAGTTTATCAAGCATGGTTTGGAAACATGTAGGAATTCCGAGGCTCACCAAGGAATTCATATTGTTTCCAAGCCATGCCTGATTTTGTACAGATATCATGAACTTTGCCATTTACTGAGGAAACAACAATCTATACCGTAATTACCCTAAATATTCGGACACCAATATGTGAGCAAACAGTGTAGACCCAGACCAGCCTGCTCCTGAAGGAGCAGTCTGATCAGGGTCTGCACTATTTGCCATTTTCACAGAATGCTTCGGAGGCCTCATTGGACAACATAATCAACTTGATAAATGTTTATGACACTTATAACAATTGGTTTTGGTGTCCAAATATTTAGGGTAATTACGGTAATTGCCAATGGTCCCTTTAGTAGTTGGTCTACAGTTACCTTTTGATAGATGTAAGTCTATTGAATTTTACTTTTGTTGCATGACTTTTGGTAATGTATTAAACGTACATCTGGGCATAAAATGTAAACATATTTCTTTCACTATTTTCATTATGTCTTCTCAAAAAATATATGTTGGCCCCACTCATCGAAACAACAAATGATGGTCACAAAATACTTTTGAGAAGATAAGGAAATATTCAATGTTTTTATAAACAAAATATTGAATATTCAGCATGTTGATAAGTACGGAGATGCTCTATGTTGGAATGCTCTTCTCCTGCCAGGCACACACAGGTATTGACTCGCAAGCGCTGTGAGTCAATACCTGTATGTGTCTGGCATAATGCTTGTGAGTCAATACCTGTGTGTGCCTGGCAGGGGAAGAGCATTTCAACATCATCTCGGCTCTACACAAGTCCATGCGGGGCTCCGATGACAGCGCGGCCCTCTACTGGCTGGCACGCATGTTGGAGGGCGGGGAAACCCCGGTGTATGTAGCGAGGAGGCTCATTAGGTTCGCCAGTGAAGATATAGGTAGGTGTAATGTCCAGTATCGATGACTTGTAAGACAATGGTTTGATGATCCGTGTGTGTGTGTGTGTGTCGGGCTCAGATAAAGAAGTTTGCCAGAGTTTCTCAATTCTGTTATAGCTTGAGAAAAATTACAAATATTTCAATACATCGTACACAAATGCCACATATTCATGCTGCCCTGACCTTGACCTTTTGACATTCATAACTTTAGAAGTTTGCCAAAGTTTCTCAATTCTATCGTAACTTTGTTATACCTCAATGGATTACTTTCATTTTTCAGTACATCATACGTGTGCACAAATGCCACACATCCATTATGCCCTTAATATGACCATGACCTTTTGATGATCATAACATTGCTTAAACACTTCTCAATTCTGTCATAACTTCTATGTCCTTTGAAAGTTTCTTTGCGTACTTTCACATTGCTGTGAGTATTCTGTACTCCCACTTTTCATTATAGGAATGAATGGCCTTTTTGTGGAATTTATCGGGGTATAAACTTGGAAAAGTCGCGGGAATACTGGACGAGGCCTTCCGGCCTTCCGGCCTTCGTCCAGTATTCCCGCGACTTTTCCAAGTTTATATCCCCGATAAATTCCACAAAAAGGCCATTCATTCCTTATAATTCCAGCATTTGAAATAAATTCATCAAGAAAATATATATAAATTTTGGACAGAGACTTGCTACGGGCCAATCAAATGTTAGGGAATTGTGTAAATATTTTTGTGCTGGAATTATCAATGCGTATTCTGCTAAAATAAGTGCGCAAAATATGCCAACACGCACCTTATCTGGAGCTCTGTACCCTCAAATACACCAAAGCTACCATAATAATCATAAATATTTGGACACCATTTGTTTTGGAAAACCACTATAAAAATGCACTGTTGTGATAAATCAGTACAACCAGATACTAACCCTAAATATTTTTACACTTATTGTGGGAAACCATATACAGTCTACATTCGTTTACTCAAAGTCGGTTACGGTAAGTCGAATTCCTCGTTACGTCGAATTCGTGTCCAAGTCCCGTTTCAGATCCTATTATTTTAAATGTAACTGGCTACCGTTACGTCGAATTTCGTTACGTCAAATTTTCGCCAATTCGAACTAATTGTTAGGTCCCGAAAACTGAAATGTGTGGTATTTCACTCTCGTTAAGTCAAAGTGTCAGTTTGGGCTCGAAGTGCGAATTTGCGGCGCCAATTTACCGGATCAAAGACGGGTCTTGATTACCTGTGTAAACCTGTGTAAACAAACTTTGAATAAGTGTTAAAGGTGATTTCCTCGACACCAATTAACCTTAGCTCATCTGATTTAATCACCAGTGATCAATAACCGAGCCGGGACAGAGTGTAAACTGTGACCAATGTGGGCCATTTCGAACTGGGGCTGTATTGGACTAGGGCCGTTTTGACTCGTTATTCACATGGATTTAATACATAGCCAAGAACGTTAAGTTATTGTATTTGCTAAAATATTTTATAAATAAATAAATCACTTCAAAAGTTGTCATACCATGTCAACTTTCGAAACAATTTACTGAATTTACTGAATTTTTTTCCGAATTTCGTTTCAATCAAAAATCGAAGACGCAAGTAAACACATTAGAGTTGCAAAAGTGTATCTCCGTGTGTCACAGTTCGTATGGGAGTTGCGTCCTGTAACGTGTATGGCAATATTTCGAGGTCCTGTTCAGATTTTGTTACGTCGAACTTCGGTTTACTCAAAGTATTTATCACAGTCCGACGGACTTCAAGTAAACAAGCGTAGACTGTATTGTGTGTTTCCCCAGAATAAATGGTGTCCGAATATATAGGGTTATTACGGTTAGTTCCGTAGACAATCATGATGTTACCCGCAGGACTGGCAGACCCGAATGCCCTTGTACAGGCTGTGGCAGCGTACCAGGGGAGTCACCTTATAGGGATGCCCGAATGTGAGGTAGGCGTGTACATCTACATAGATTTCAAATTGTAAATCTCAAGTGTGGGTGTGACTGGAGAAATGGGGGCATATGGGATTTGTGACCAGTATCGCACGTGATCAAATAGCACATTTCCGTAGCCTGATAACAATCGATATTGCTTGTTAAAAGTATGGTGGATGTTTCATTGAGGAAAAGGCGAACAGTGCAGATTTTGATCCGACTGGATGTACAGGCTTATCTGGGTGTACACTGATCGCAAAATCCATTAGCCCCATTTCTCCAGTCACAGCCTCAAATCGATGGTCTAGTAACATAAGGTCGTAACTGCTATGCTAAAGCATAGCAGTTACGACCTTATGTTACTAGACCATCGAAATGTCAACTGTAGGTATGTACCCTTATAGCATTAACCTTAATATATAAGTATTGCTTACAACTTGTCCTGGTTTTAGAGAAAAATCAGTAAATTCATGTTTGGGCACTGCTTGTCGACACAACTAAAGTTTTACTTATATCCTAACCAAACTTCGCTGAATGTTTATTTAATAGAACAAGAGGAAGAACCATGTGTATTGATTTACCCATTCTGCATCTTTGTAAATTGCAATAATTAGAGTTCTACTTGATGCATCTTAACCAAACTCAGTTTACATGTTTATCAAGGCAAGAGGACGGACTGTTTATGTATTGAGTTTTCCAATCTGCCTCCATTTGTGCCAATGCAAGCATTTGTATTAGTGCTCTTGCGCTTCTTTCTTCCCATTATACAAATAAATATAAACAAGAGGGCCATGATGGCCCTAATTCGCTCACCTGACTCCATGAACACCAGAGGAGAATGTGACATTGAGTTCATGTGTTTTAAAAAAATTGTGCTATTTTTAGATGGCAGTCATCTTGGATTAAGCGATGACTCTCATTTTACCAAATCTGAAAATGCTTCACCCAAGGATCTTAACTTACTATGAAGTTTGGCCAACATCGGCCATGTGGTTCCTGAGAAAAAGACGTTCAAAATCTCGAATAAATGGACCTGTTGGGGGCCATCATGGATGACATAATCATCCGATTTTGACAAATATTGCACCAGAGCAATCACCTCATCAATACCTTCAATTTGATATATGACATGACCATATTTGGTCAAAAATAAAATTTGACCCCACGGGCCATGCCCATTTTTGACCCTGGGGTCACCATTTTAACACCTTTGAAAGAGCATTCTACGTCGATCATTCCTACCAAGTTTCGTCAAAATCTGGTTCGCGGTTCATGAGAAAAATATTTTTTAAGAATTTGTGCTATAGACGGCGGCCATCTTGGATTAGCGACGACCTCCGTTTTAACAAATCTGAATAGGCTTCACCCATGGACCATAACTGAAGTTTGACCACCATGGGCCAAGTGGTTCGTGTGAAGAAGAAATTTGAAATCTAATAAAAGAACGACCTTTTGGTGGCCATCTTGGATGACATGACCATCCAATTTCGACAAAAAATGTACCAGAGCGATCGCCTCTTTGATACTTTCGATTTGATATAGACATGACCATATTCGGTCAAAAATAAAATTTGACCCCAATTTGACCCCATGGGCCACGCCCATTTTTGACCCTGGGGTCACCATTTTAACAACTTTGAAAGAGCATTGTACATCGATCATTCCTACCAAGTTTCATCGAAATCCGGCTGGCGGTTCATGAGAAGAAGATTTTTTAAGAATGTGTGCTATTTTTAGACGGCGGCCATCTTGGATTAGCGACGACCTCCATTTTAACAAATATGAAAAGGTTTCACCCATGGACCATAACTGTGAAGTTTGGCCACCATGGGCCAAGTAGTTCGTGTGAAGAAGAATTTTGAAATCTCTAATAAAAGAACAACTTTTTGACCTTTTGGCGGCCATCTTGGATGACATAAAAAATGCACCAGAGTGATCGCCTCGTTGATACCTTCGATTTGATATACGATATGACCATATTGAGACAAAAATAAAATTTGACGCCAATTTGACCCCACGGGCCACACCCATTTTTGACCCCGGGGTCACCATTTTAACAACTTTGAAAGAGCATTGTACATCGATCATTCCTACCAAGTTTTGTCGAAATCCGGTTGGCGGTTCTTGAGAAGGAGATTTTTGAAGAATTTGTGCTATTTTTAGATGGTGGCCATCTTGGATTACGTAATGACGTCATTTTAACAATTTTGTAATCCCCCTACCTAAAGACCATGACCATGAAGTTTGGTGACTATAGGCCCAATGGTTACCGAGGAGAAGACGTTTGAAAATGTTCACGGACGACGACGGACACATTGCGGTAACAATAGCTCACATGAGCTTCGCTCAGGTGAGCTAAAAATATTGTTACACCCCGAAAATACATAGTCGCCACCCTGTCGGTCTGTCCGAGATTAAAATTTTTGACGACCTACTATCTCTCTTAAAGTAAATCGGATGGATTGGCTTGAAGCTTCATATACTTATTTGTCATGATCCATATTTTTATTCTATAGCTCACCCATTCCCGCCCCTGTGCTCAAAGTCAAGGTCAAATGACTTACACATTTGTGTTAATGTTTTTAAGGAGTCCATCCATCCATCAGTGTTACTGATTTCTTGTGGGTTTTTTAATACACTTGTTTATCACCAGTAGCCTATTTCACCAGCATTGCAAAGTTATACTTATCTAGCAAAGTATACTTTGAGGGAGAAATTTTAAATTTTAGGATAAATTTATTATTTTTTATTATACTGAATTTATTACATTATCACAGCCATGGCTGTGATAATGTAATAAATTCAGTATAATAATTTTGCATACTTTCAATCATCAAATATATGCAGTCGTTAGTTCTATATGACATAATGCATTTCAGGGAAAATAAATGATTACTCCCTCAAAGTATACTTTGCTAGAAAAGTATACTTTGCAATATTGGTGAAATAGGCTACAGATAAGGATGGGCCGTGACCTAGGGGATATAGTTCAACCCTCACCTAGGGGATATAGTTCAAACCCTGACCTAGAGGATTATACTACACTCTCTTAAAGGGGATATAGTTCAATATATAGTTATATAGGGATATAGTTCAACCCTCACCTAGGGGATATAGTTCAACCCTCACCTAGGGGATATACTCACCTAGGGGATATAGTTCAACCCTCACCTAAGGGATATAGTTCAACCCTCACCTAGGGGATATAGTTCAACCCTCACCTAGGGGATATAGTTCAACCCTCACCTAGGGGATATAGTTCAACCCTCACCCTAGGCGTGAAAAATACTTTCATAGTACATGTATTTCCATACCACTGATCTGTCGGATGAGAAAATTTTGTCATTTTACAACGTTATCGACAGAAAATATCAGTTTCTGTAAATATATTTCATGAAAAACGGCATGTGTTCTTAGGTAAGGTACAACAATCACAATGCTTGTCTCCTATACAGATGTGTCTCCTATACAGACGGGGCCACAGTCTCGTCCAACTCCAGTGAAATGGAAATACTACTATGTTACGTAATTTGTCACACCTAGGGTGAAGATTGAAAGTGTGTCTCATATGACCTTAGCTGTTGATGGGACGTTAAACCCATTCACTTCACACCTATTTATCCCCAGGTACTGCTGGCTCAGTGCGTGGTGTATCTGAGCCGGGCCCCCAAGTCCATCGAGGTCTACGACGCCTACAACCGGGCCAAGGCCGCAGTTAACAGGCACCAGGGCCCCCTGCCCCCAGTCCCCCTCCACCTGCGTAATGCCCCCACGAAACTGATGAAAGGTCTCGGTGAGTACCCCTGTTGGAAGTGCTGGGCCCCGAGGTTGTAAATGTAAAGTGTTTGTTATCCCCTCGCTAATAGGCAGGAGATATAGCAATAGTCCATGCACTTGTGTATGTGAACACCCAAGGTCAATGTCACTGTGGACATATGTTCAACTTGTTTGTAAGGCAAATGCGTTTTAAGTTTTTCTTAATTACTCTGTAGTTCCTTCACCAATTTCAATAATATTTGCCCACAATGTCTGCCTAGGGATGGTGCTTTGTTTTGCATACTGCCCACGCCCGAACACCCAAGGTTAAGGTCAATGGGGACTTATGTTCACCTTGTTTGTAAGGCAAATGCGTTTTAGTTTTTAAGTTTTTCTCTTAATAAATCCTTAACTTCTTCACCAATTTCAATAATATTTGCCCACACTGTTTGTCTAGGGATTAGCTTCGTAATAATGATGCCATTTTTGTGTCGTCCGCGTCGTCTTCCGGTTTTTTTGTAAGGCAAATGCGTTAAAGTTATTGTTTTTTCACAATATCTCTTTAACCCCTTGCCAGACTTCGATAATATTTCACATCAATGTTTTTCTACGGATGATGCTTCATTACACACACCCCCACATCCAAATTCTGAAGGTCAAGGTCATTTATTTACTTGTAATGTTCACCGGTTTTGTAAGGCAAATGCGTTAAGTTATTGTTTTTTCACAATATCTCTAACCCCTTGCCAGACTTTGATAATATTTCACATCAATGTTTGTCTAGGGATGATGCTTCATTACACACACCCCCACATCCAAATTCTGAAGGTCAAGGTCATTTATTTACTTTTAATGTTCACAGGTTTTGTAACAGAAATGCATTAAAGTAATTGTTTTTTCACAATATCACTAACCCCTTGCCAGACTTTGATAATATTTCACATCAATGTTTGTCTAGGGATGATGCTTCACTACGCACACCCCCACATCCAAATTCTGAAGGTCAAGGTCATTTATTTACTTGTAATGTTCACCGGTTTTGTAACCAAAATGCGTTAGTTATTGTTTGTTCACCATATCTCTTTAACCCCTTGCCATACTTTGATAATATTTCGCATCAATGTTTGTCTAGGGATGATGCTTCATTACACACACCCCCACATCCAAATTCTCAAGGTCAAGGTCATTTATTTACTTGTAATGTTCACGGTCAAATGCCTCGGCTGGCGCGATACCGCTTCCGTGGCGGAATTCTTGTACTATCAAGACTGCAGGTGGGGGCATCCGTGTTCTATAAACACATTTTCTTTCCTTTTTTTGTATAGGGAGCTTTGGTTACATTATCATCCATGCATGAACACATCATCAAGGCATTGTTTACTGCAGGTTACGGGCAGGGATACAAGTACAACCCGGGCCACGCCGGACCTGTTGAACAGGACTACTTCCCGCCCGCCCTCCTGGGCACTAACTTCTTCAAGTGACCAGTTCAACAACCGCCCTCCTGAACCAACTTCAAGTGACCAGTTCAACACCTGCTCGTCTAGAACCAAGTGAACAGAGGCCACGAGATCCATTGACTTTAGATTATATTGAAGGATGTGAATTGACTTGGAAACCTATCACGCTACATATGAGACACGCCATGTGATTTTGTACCTTTGGACATCTGCAAAATGTCAGTAAATATGTTTACAACATTTACAATATTTTTCATAAATGGCGTAAAGTTTACAAAGTTTTGTCAAATTTTGACGCCATTTATGGAAAATATTGTAAATTTTGCAAACATGGAGTGTATCCGTCTCTATATGACCCTAGCTGTTGGTGGGACATTAAACCCATTCACTTTCGCATGGCGTGTCTCAGATTATGTACACATCTCATTGCTGTGACTGAAGAAATGGGGCTTTTGTTGCCAGTTTCGCTCCCCCGAGTCAGCTCTTTTCTTGACTGGAGAATGGAGCTGATGACATTGTGACCAGTCTTACTCCTGGTTTGTTAACAAACTTTTGCAGTCAAATAAGGCAGTATACCTACCGTTTGTGAGAAGCACGACAGGTGCTTATTCATGGACTGCACCGTAGGCTGAAAGGTGCAGACCCTGTTAAGACTGCAGATGTGTAGCTCATCTGGGTCTACACTGTCTGGAAATGGATATTTTGGCTACTAAAACGTGCAGAAACTATTTGAAAAAGTGCTATGTTTTTTACAAATACATGTATTGGAGCAAATGTAAAATAGTATTGACCTTTTGTTAGTTAGTTCATTTTGGCTACTACAGTGGAACATCTCCAAACCGGACACCCTGGGGACCTCCCAGGGTGTCCGGTATAGAGATGTTCCACTGTAAATCAGACATGTGATACATTCTAGTGTTGTGCAATCATGAAGTCATTGTAATCAGAGATACACAACAGCGAAACACATCTAAGGAAAACATCTATATTCATTCCATTCCATCAATCTTGGTATTGTATATTTATATGTGCATAAATTGATTGATTGATTGATTGATTGCTTATTGGTGTTTAACTATCAACAGCTAAGGTCATTTAAGGCCGGGCTAACGGGTTGGACTATCCCGTATTTAACCTGTCCATATAAATGAGAAATTCCCAAAATCACAACTGAATATTTAATACAGAAAAGTATATATTCAGCCCTGAAATTAGAATATCCCGACCTGGTGCCAGGTCCATTCCACACCAGAGTCACTAAGCTCCATCCCCAAAAGTAATATGATCAGCACTAATCTTATTACTTTTTAATGGGGCATAACATCATAAGGCCAAAAGTGATATGTGCATAAAGTTGTCATCCAAGATGCAATAGCCCCTACAAGTTGGCTCCCAATAAATAAGGCCACACATCAGTTTGCCATGGACTTGGTATGGAAGGTGTTCGAGCCAATTCCCACCCTTAACTATAATCTGAATGAAATTCAACGGAGTGAAGAGTACTGTTCTTGACCTTGTTTGTGAGGGTCATTGTTTGGCACGATTGTAGTAAATAGACTGGTCATGTCAAACTGCTATTTCTATGCATTTTAAAGTTGAACCTCTCTAAACCGGACACTCTGGGAAGTCCCCAGAGTGTCCGGTTTAGAGATGTTCCACTGTAGATCTACTCTGTGACTATTCCAAGCCTTGCATGTGTACTTTGGGATCATGTCGAGCGTCGTCATAATGGAGAAATTGTCAAGAGACCAATCATAGGTAAGCACTCGGGCGTAAACAGTGTCCGGTTCAGAGGTTCCACTGTAATCATGTTGCAGCCATACTGTTTTCATTCATATTTACTTATTTCCTTCACAGTTTAACATTCGTCAAATTTCTTTTGTCCTTTACAGTCTTTCCCTATAAAGTATATACAAGCCTCCTGTACACATTCCAAGACTGCATGTGTTAAGTCCATTTAGTTCAGAATATGTTTTTAGGTGTATGTAAATTTTGAAAAGGTTATCATTCTTATTTCTTGAAGAAATTACATTATTACCACTCATTGGAACCATCTCATTGAGGCAGCATACATTTTTAACAAGAATTGTACTAGAAATGGTCAAATAGCACTCTTGTATCGTGATAACGATCTTTATTCCTCGTTACAGGCATGGGCTGTTTCATGAACAGTGCAGATCCTGATTAGTCTGATCTGTATCTATACTGGTTGCAATACCCAAAGCTCCATTTCTCCAGTATCATCCGACAGTATATTCCAAGAGCTTAAGCGGATCTAAATCAACTGCTCATCAAAGGGAAATAACTCCAACAATACCCAATCCAGTCATCTTCCTTTCAGGTTAGACTATACCAAATGGCGCGAAATCGCCCAGGGGGTATGCATAAGTAGTCCGGTATAAAAAAAATAGTGCGGGCGTTTCGAGGTCACAGACACAGTTTGCTTGCAAATCTTGATCCATTACTACCCAGTTTCACTTTAGGAACATTTTGGGGTGCTTTTAAACACCAGTTTTCAGCATATTTGTAGCATTTAAAAGAAAACACTGAACCCGTTCGTCACGTGATGTAAACAGTTCCCGTGGCCAAAAAATGTAAACAATATTGGGTGATAGGACTAGGCTGGATTTCTTTTTTAGGAGTAAGTAAACCTATTGTTTAATTCATGCAGAACCAGTACAGACTGGCTGCAGGTCATGTACAAGTAGGTCCCACAGCATCCATACAATTAGTGAAAGTAGGAGAGACTGGCCTTATTGGATGGCATTCGGTTAAATTATATAGTAAAACTATTTGGTGTGGTCTAACCTTCATGTGACTTGCCTTTATGTCGGTATGTACTGTTGTGAAAATATTCCAAGCGGTTGATTGGACTTATTGGTGTTCAACAGTTCAGGTCAATTAAAGACAGGTCAACGGGCTCAGTCCCACATGTAACCTGTTGCATTGGAGACAAAATCCCAAAATCAGAACAGAATATTTACATCGAAATAAATATATATTCAGCCCTTAAATTAAAATAACCCGACCTGGTGCCAGGTCCATACCACACCAGTCACTTGGCCCTTCCCCTAAAAGTTATAGGATTACGAATATCGTAATACTCACATATTAAGGGGTATAACCAGATTCAACTGTCACACACAAGAATGTCAAAGACGTACGGGAGGGCCAAACCAGTAGCCTATTTCACCAACATTGCAAAGTATACTTTTCTAGCAAAGTATACTTTGAGGGAGAAATTTTAAATTTTAGGATAAATTTATTATTTTTTATTATACTGAATTTATTACATTATCACAGCCATTTAATGGCTGTGATAATGTAATAAATTCAGTATAATAATTCTGCATATGTTTACTCATCAAATATATGCAGTAGTTAGTTCTATATGAAATAAGGCATTTCAGGAAAAATAAATGATTACTCCCTCAAAGTATACTTTGCTAGATAAGTATACTTTGCAATTTTGAAATTTTGATGAAATCGACTACAGGTCTCCGGTCCGGATTCCGTTCAGGATGAATCCCGATCTGTAAATTACCAATCGCATGCTCCCACCTACACGAGTGACTGGAGAAATGGGGGTTATGGGTTTTGCGACCATTTTGTACGGTTTGCAATTTCTTTCAATGAAATGCCTGTCCTGCTTCTAACAATATAGACGTTATCAGGCTACAGGCTATGTTATGCTATTTGATCAGGAGAGACACTGGTCACAAATCCCATACTGAACCCATTTCTCCCTTCAGAGCCACATCTTAAAACGGCGTAAATTTTCATCAATAACAAAAGTTACCCTCCCCAAAAAAAATTATTTTATGAAATTCCATCAAATATTGATTTAATTGCGAAAAAAAGATTTTCCTATGGGAATTTAACATGGGGGCTAAAATAGATTTTTTTTTTTTAAATCTTTTATTTGTGGACCGTTTTTCAAAATATAACTTGTTTTCTTAGTTACTTCATTTTCAAACTATCTCGCCCGATTTCGGGATCAATTTGCAGAAGTTTGTTTATTAATCTGTGCACTCGTAGAGAGAAATGAAATGGGAAGTGGATAAACGTAGAAAACCATCCCAGAGTTGAACAGAAATATTCTGTCCATATTTTATTATAAACTAACCATAGAAAATTATAACAAAAATGTAAATTTGAAGTATTACAAATTACAAGTAGCAAAATATATAAACAAATATACTGTACAATAAGCTCCAAATAGTATTGTCCCAGAGGAAATATTATAAACAAAGATTAAATACAAATATGAAATAATGTATTACAAAGTTTAACCCCAAGCAGGGGGGAAAGATTGGTGCATATTTCTATTGCAGATGATTCTCGGGCACTGCCAGCAAAATGAAAATATGACGAAATGTAATTAAGCCATTGAAAGGGTAAATATTATTTAATATCAAATGTTATTGTCAATGTGCGCTACAGCATTCTCTTTATAACTGGGCCTCTTAACATCCCTAAGCACATTTTCAAAATTGTAATCTAAATCAGACGTTTGATCGGCTAATCAAATATCCCGATTCCGAGCACAAGTTTCTCAAACACATACTCTAGAAGTTTTACAATCACTGGATCATAGTACTGCCAATCAAACTGATTTTGAGCAATGAATGTCAAGTCACTGGCTATTGACAATCTCTTGCTGCCCAGTGCCCATTAACCCTTAATACGCTGAAGTAAATTTTATTGTGTGCTGGAAATGTTTTATTTTCAATATTTCTCAAAACAACTGTGATTATCATCTCCACAGGTTTTTTGTTAAGAATCAAGACTAGAAAATGTGTTCATAGAACACGGATGCCCCACATAACGCTTTTATAATAAATGAGGAAAAATTCCATGTCCAAAAGGGAAGATAATCCATGACCTGGGGTTGAATCAACAATCAAAATATACTTTGCGCATCTATTCATCAATAGGAAGCTATATACCAAGTTCCAGGTGTGTAGCTATTAGGGTTTAAACGTTTTGCGACTTACAAGCAAAAATTGGAAAATTCTAAGTCGAAAGGGTGAGATAATCCATGACCCTGGGGTCAAATCAAAAATTTAAATAAACTTTGCGCATCTACTCATCATAAGGAAGCTACATACCAAGTTTCAGGTCGGTATCTAGTACTGTTTAAAAGTGTTACGAATTACAAGGCAAAATTGGAAAATTCGAAGTTGAAAAGGGGGAGATAATCCATGCCCCGGGGTCATATAAAAAAATCAAAATAAACTTTGTGCATCTACTCATCATAAGGAAGCTACATAAACTTTGCCATCTACTTCTCATAAGGAAGCTACATACCAAGTTTCATGTCTGTAGCTATTACGTTTTAAAAGTTTTAGGTTGGTGATGGGACGGACGGGACGGACGGACAAGGGTAAAACTAAATGCACCCTCCATTAGCGTGGTGGGGCATAAAAATGAAAAACAGCAATTTCCGTCTCCCACGTAGTGAGGGTTAACAAACATTGTTGAGCATGTTCTCAAAATTGTACTCTAAATCAGGCTCTGGTATGCACTGGGTATCGGCAGTCACTTGATGCCAAAATTTCTCTTGCACACTCAAGTTTTATATAATCACATGGCGAGCCAGTCACTGTGTATAAACAATCACGTAATGCTGAAGATTTTGTGTATTCCCTTGCGTAGCTCGTCAACTGCGTCTTTGACGATGAACGACTCGTGGTCACCATTGTGGAATCGCACGTGGACCTGTCCCGTACAGTGGCTCTGTAGGTCATAGTCCGACGCCAGGCTCGTAGCATCGAATATCGGGTCGGACTTCACCCGGTGGAGGTGGATGTCTCCTGTATAGACCAGTGTTAAAAACAGGTTGGAAAATGATGCGTAACGTCGCTCAGAACTACTTCCATGGCATCATCAGCGTTAGAAAGTGAAAGTGACAGCTAGGGTCATATAGAGACGGCACCACAGTTTAAAGTCTCATCCGACAAACGGGATAGAAATACAATGGAAGTATTTTTGATACCTTTGAACCCACAACCTCCGGATTGGAAGTCGGGTGTTCTAGCCCCTAGGCCACAATCCATCCCTCATCAGCGTTAGAAAAGCTGCGACGGTTGTTTTGTGCCATTCAACTAACTTGGCAATTACCTGCGTGTCTCGCCCGTCAAGGTCACAATGTGAGAAAGTTCAAAATAATTTATACTAGGGTTACACAAATGGCACTGGGTGGATAGCCATCAATGTGAGGAAGCATTGATAAAGTTTGGCAACATTTGGACGTGCGTCCAAAACTATTGACACAAAGATTAAGGTCACCAAGATGAAGGTAAAGGTCACCTGAATGACACTGGATGGATAGCTATTGATGTGAGAAAGCGATTGATGATGTTGGGTAATGATCCAACTAATGGATCAAGATATATGCAATATTTGGATGTACATATACGTCCAATATCTTTGCCGACGACGCTGCCGGAATTGTGCCACTATGACTCGCTTTCCGCTATCGTGGGCGAGACAAAAATGCCTGTCGATGCCTCCAGAAGAAGTACTAAGGGAAGAAACTTGTGATTTTCCAAGTTTGGAAACCTATTTATAATGTACATAGATGTCACGTTTTGATTTTATTGTTATTATAACGGAGCTTGAACAACCACTTGCCAAGCTGGATATCACGAGTGCTGGTTGTCCCTGGGCATACACGTTCTATATGCACTTGCCCAAACAGGCGAGTACACAAATTGCGCATGGAGTTTTTGACAAAAAACTACAATATACACCGATGTTATAAAAGCACACTTTCAAGGCTTTGTGTCGTAAAAAGACTGGACATTAACTTGTTCTAATCATACTTGCACAGTCAGTCGAGTAGCAAAACTGGCATTTTTCAAGCCTTACACCAGATACTGTCGCAACTGAAGGGGTAATTGGAAACAGGGAAGGAGACTAACTCCTTCCACTATCCCCTTCAATTGTAATTGAACCCAGCTCTAGAATGTAACCCAGAACACAAATCATATACAGTGAAATCGCGATGGCTCGTAATGTTGGGCTCGCTCGAAATGGCGTCGCGGTCCCGATAATTTTTCCTATATGTTTAATGTATTTTACATGCGATGGTTCGAAATGCAACTCCTCGAAAAATGCTATCGCTCGAAACAATTGTCAAGTCCCGCGGACACATTTCTCGCTATTTTGCTATACGATGACTCGAAATTGATGTCGAAGTTTGTGTTTGGCTAATTTTCACACCTCCGCGTCCGACTTATTACGATCAAAGGCCGAGCCGCGCTCTACCTGTCTGTGAAATGCGATTTATTTTCAAGTGCAGTTAATTGCCTAAAGTGGTGGAATTTGATCGTTAACGTTGTTGATGGCGATCATTTTGTGAATTCTATTATTATTCGGAAACTTTCAACATAATTTGTGGAAACTATTTATTGTTATGCTTGTACATTTTTTGTGAAATAAAAGTTATTGTATTCTTAATTTGTTGTCGTTATGTTGTGTCCCATAACAGCTCAACGGCATACGGCAATTTATTAAATATTCTGGGTTTCGTCCACTCGAAGTATTTTATAGAGTCTGTCGTAAGTCATTGGTCGTTTTTCGTGTTAACTCCCGTGTTATTCGAGAGGCTACCCGGGAGTTACAATGAAAAAACGCCCATTGAAAAGACCACTGTTTCGAGTGACATCACAACCACCTGCTGCATTAATTATGTGCGCCGCTATTTATAATCTCCTTTTCGACTTTGATAATAATTGAAATAAAGAGTTTTGTAAATACATGTAGTTTATTTAATTTCGCATGATAACTAATCTGCAAATAAATATTATAATCATCTAAAACATGGATACATTCTATTGTGCTTTGTTTATTTCCTAAATCCGACGGATACAGTAGTCGGCAAATATAACAAAATCGAAAGATGCGATCAGTCGAACAAAATGTGCGGTCCCGTGGCATTTCGAGCCATCGCGATTTCACTGTACTTGTGTTGAAAATCTTTGCACCCTCTGAATTTCACTGCGACACCTTATCACCATAGAATTTGTCGGTTGTCTTGTAGGCGAATGATCTCTAAACCAGTTACGCTGGGGAGGGACCACCCAGAGTGTCTGGCTGATAAGACACTATATGCAATATACGGTACCATGGAAAATGTCCACGACTTGTATGTGAATGCCAGGTCAGTGTACAACATAATTTGAAATCTATGGCATGTCGCCATGGGATTTCTCCACAGGCTTGTAGCTGAATGGTATGACCGTGTGTGACATAATTTGCATTTGTTGGGAAACAACCTAAACTAAAATGTTTGTATGAGAAAATTTAGGATCATCTGCAAATTTCAATTGATGGATTTACATTTATTGAGCATAGGCTGCATATGCTCAATAAATGTAAATCCAATACTACTAATAGTTTACAAGAAAACATTGTTAATGTGAAATTTACTGACTATCATAATTTTTCACATTTTAGTTGTACAGAGTTTAGTGAAATTGCCCCCAGTTACCTTGGGGACCTAACTCTCCAAAACTATCCATTTGAGAGAGATTCCACTGTACAACAATTTGCTAATTGCGGTGTCTTACCGTGGAATTTCACCGCAGGCTTGAAGGTGAATGCCATGAGGGCATGCGAGACGAACACCTCGGCCTTCTCCCGTCGTTTCAACCGGATGAGTTCGCGGGCCGCGGTGTAGACCCCGTCCGTTGTCGACTTCTTCGCCTTTAGGATTTTCTCCTTGGCCGTCAGCCACTTGGTTATCTTGTGGTTTGGGCTGAATTATGGGTTCTTTGATTGGCGAAAAGTGTAGACCCTGATCAGTCTGGTCTGTCTGTCTACACTGCTCGCATTATGGGTTACGGTTTTACCACCGTCGATTGTTGAACAGTGTCGACCCTGTACATATGTGCCAGCTGATCTGGGTCTAGATTGTTGACAAAGTTGACAATTGACAAAAAGTTAACAAACTTTTCCTAGCAAATGTGGAATTCTATTCCGCATTTGCTCTGAATATTTTGTCTACTATTGACGTAATTTACAGAAACTATCATAAATTTTGTAAATAGTTGTCACGAGACTCGAACATCTTCTTGGGTACAAAAACACATCTGTCAAGTTATATAAAATGTTAAACATTCAAGTAAAAGATTTCATCATGCCTCAGCACAGTTGAATGCGAACTAGAGATCAGATCACCCGCATATTCGTGTGGTCTGATAGTGAATGGGTTGAAATGAAATGAATGGGGTTTAACGTCCCAGCAACAGCTGAGGTCATATTGGGACGGAACCACAGTGATGGACCAGTGTGATGGAGTGACTTTTAACTCTCAACCTTCAGTATTGAAGTCCTGTATTCTACCCATGAGCCACAGCCCATCCCTTGAATGGGTTGAGCATCCCAGCAAGAGCTACGATCATGTAGAGACGGGACTACTGTTTCAAGTCTCATCCGAAAGATGGGATGGAAATATTAAGAAATTATTTGCTCATGTGTTTGTTTGTTTGTTTATTAGTGTTTAACATCCTATCAACAGCTGCAGTCATGTAAGGTCGGGCAAACGGGTTCGATCCCATTTTAACCTGCTGCATGGCGGGGAAAATCCCAAAATCAGAACGGAATATTTACATCAAGAACAAATATATTCAGCCCTGAAATTAGAATAACCTTACCTGGTGCCAGGCCCATACCACACCAAGTCACTTGGCCCCTTCCCCTAAAATAGGATTACGAAAATCGTAATACTCACATAAGGGGTATAACCAGATTCAACTGTCACATACAAAATGCCAAAGACGTATGCGAGGGCCAAACCAGGTCTCCAGTCGGGATTCCGGTAAGGATGAACCCCGATCGTTAAATTACCCATCGCGTGCTCCCACCTGCCAACCACTTGATCATGCGTAGGGCTAATATTGAACCCTCATCCTTTGGTATTGTAGTCCGGTGCTATAACCTCAAGGTAACAATCCATTCCTCATGCGGTCTAATCAAGGTCTGCACCATTCATCATTCAGTCAATAACACATAATACAAACAGCATAAGTGTTCATAGGCTGCTGCGCGAGTGCACAAACATATCAGGAGGGACTGGCCACCAATGTCATAACCCAACTTCTCTGGTGATAGTGACAAACAAATATGATCACCACCCACCTCATGATAGCATTGCCCAGGGTAAGGTCCACTGAAGTCTCTATCTTGTCCTCCAGGCTGGACAATTTACGCAGTAGACCGAATGTGAGGTCGCGGTTCTGCACTGGGCCGTAGAAACTCATCCAGTTGACCAGAGCTCCTGTCTCCACGGCCGTAATCAGCTGCAGAGTAGAGTGGATGACATGTACCAGTATATACATGTATGAAGGGGTCAGTGGAAAAGTGAAAGTGAATTGGTTTAACATCCCAGCAACAGCTACGGTCATATAGAGATGGGACCAGAGTTTAAATTCTCAAACGACAAACCAGTGGGAAGGAAATACTATGAAAGTATTATTGATGCCCAAGGTGAGGTTTGAACCAACAAGCTCAAGATCGGAAGTCGGGTGTTCTAAGCCCTAGGCCAAAACCCATCCCTGACGGGGTCAGTTGAAGAGGGCTAGCTCCCTCCAGGGAGTTCGCCCTCTTCAACTGATCCTTTCATAGAACAACTATTTTTATGCTGCAGAATAGTGGACTATGAAGGGATCAGTGGAAGATGGCTAGCTCCATCATGGCATCATGGAGTTAGCCGTAATAAACACGAAAAGGACAATAAAAAGACCAATGTCCACATTATTATCACTATAGAGGTCTTGTGAAAGTGAATGGGTTTAACGTCCCAGCAACAGCTAAGGTCATATAGAGACGGGTCTCATCCGACGGACCACCGGGATGGAAATGCTATGCAAGTATTTTTCACGCCTGGGGCGAGGATTGAACACACAACCTCCAGTACTGAAAGTGAATGTGTAGAACGTCCCAGCATCTCAAGATATAGAGACGTAACCACAGTTTAAAGTTCGACATCCGACAGACCAGTGGGATGGAAATATTATGCTAGTACTTTTCATGCCTAGGGAGAGGATTGAACTCACAAGCTCCAGTATTGAAGTCCAATGCCATATCCCCTAGGCCATGGCCCCTAGGTCATGGCCCATCCCTCTACAGAGAAGAATGGATTATCAGTGGTCCACTGACCCCTTAGTTATATTTAAGGGTGGGAATTGGTTTAAAGAAGCTTTCATACCCGGGACCACTGACCCCTTCATATGGCAACTATTTTTATACCATATATTTTGAAAATAACGTGTGGAATAAAGCAAATGTTTATTTCATAGGGTAATAAACTTTGTGATTTGACCGCGTAAGAAAAGTGAAAGTGAATGGATTTAACGTCCCAACAACAACTAAGGTCATAGAGAGACGGACATCCAACAGACCAGTGGGATGGAACGACTATACAAGTATGTTTCATACCTAGGCCAAGGATAGAAGTCACAACCGCCTAGGCCCAGGATTGAAGTCACAACCTCCGGTATGGATTTGAAGTCCAATGCCCGCATAAGAATCTCAAAAGTAGACCAAAAATGTTCCAATTACGAGAGGAAACCTGCTCACCTGTTCCTGGCTCGCATCTGCCGGCAGTCGGCGAATCACCTGGGAGATCATCGAGTAGACGTAGGCCGGCGAACCGTCGAAAATGATCAGGCTCTCCACCTACCATGGGAAAGCGAGAGCACATGCCACGTACAGCGACTTCGGGATAACTCTACTTATATATACCACATGTAATTGTACTTCCCTTCATTCCACCATTAGACTGGTCTGCCTATACTACTGGTATAATACATACATATCAGTAAATATGGAGCAGTGTCTGGCGAAGAATATCTAGCACAATGGTTGATGGTGAAGAAGATGTAATAATAAAGTGAACATTTAAAGTGATTGGGTTTAACGTCTCTGCAACAGCTAACAATGTATAGAGACAGGACCTTCATTTCAAGTCTCATCCTAAAGATGAGTGGGATGGAAATACAATGAAAGTACGTTCATGCCTGGGGGATTGCACCCATAACCTCTGGTATAGTAGTCCAGGGGCCCGTTTCACTAAACTTTGTACAACCAAAATGTTCAAATCTTGTAAACAATTATTGGATTTACATTTATTGAGCATAGGCTGCATATGCAGCCTATGCTCAATAAATGTAAATCCATCAATTGAAATTTCTAGACGATCCTAAATTTGCACTTAGGAACATTTTAGTCATTTAGTGAAACGGGTCCCAGTGCTCCAACCTCTAGTCCACAACCAATTCCTGAATATGTAATAAATAATCACAAAACACACCATATTGATGGAGACGGGGATTTGTGAAAGGATGTTAGTAAAGACAGAGTATGATGGGAGAAATGGGCCTTTGCAGCTAGCATAGACCCAGATCAGCCTGCACATCAATGCAGGCCGATCTGTGTCTGCACTGTTCGGAATTCAATTGTGGTTCTAACAAAAGTTCTGTAGGAGTTCATTAGCAAAACAGGATACACATGCCACAAGTTGTAAGCCCTATATGTTCAGTCACAACCACATATAGAGCATTAGCTGACAGACCTGTTTGTCCTCTGCCTGCAGTTGAAGGGCAATCTCCAGGGCGATAATGGCCCCGAACGAGTAGCCCCCGATCCTGTATGGCCCTTCGCTCTGCTTCCTCTCAATCGAGTTGCGGTAGTAGCTGTAACAGCACGATGCAAGTGGTTGCCAAATTGTTACTCCCCAGTGGCATAGCTAGGAGGGGTGTAAGTGGTGTGAACAGACCCCCTAAAATTTGGTCAGGTGAGATCTTTTACTTTAACTTACATTTTTATTAGGGAAATAACTAAATATATATGGGAAAAGTAAAGCCTTAAAATCACTATTATCGAGCAAATAATTTTTTTGTTTCTGGGGAAGGATGCTCCTGCACCACTTTCCAGACGTGGTCTGTAGCCTATTTCACCAAAATTGCAAAGCATACTTATCTTGCTAAGTATACTTTGAGGGAGAAATTTTCAATTTAAGGATACATTTTTATTATACTGAATTTATTACATTATCACAGCCATATTGGCTGTGTTAATGTAATAATTTCAGTATAATAATTCTGCATACTTTTAATCATCAAATATATGCAGTTGTAAGTTCTATACGAAATAATGAATTTTGGGAAAAATAAATGATTACTCCCTCAAAGTATACTTTGCTAGGAAAGTATACTTTGCAATTTTTATTTTTATTTTTGACCTGTGGGTCGGGGGTGTCCGACAATAATATATTGTTTGTTCGATTCCATTTCGCCATCGACGTTCACGATCTTTTTGACAAATTGTTACATACGCAAGGATGCGTCTTCAGCAGAACACGGCAGCATGCATCACATGTACCTACAGTACGCTCAGCGCGATTTTTGCCTTCGTCCAACCGACCCCGTGATCAGATGGAGAGTGGACGTAAAAATTCCTCCCACCGTGTCGGGTGGAAATCCCACTCATCCCGGTGGCGAGGCAAAATCTCCACCGTGGGAACATTTCTAAGACCGAATCTGCCGCACACCGCGTTCCCCCGTGTTAACCCACGGCGCATCACCGTGCCAGTATAAAGGTAATACTGGCAGCGAGAAGAGCATTTATGGCCGAATTACTGGCGATTTGGTCCCCCCCCCCACCCCGTGACCCACGTCACACTGCCAGCTTACAGGTGTTACAGTTAGCAGAGTGCAATTTTGTACTTTGAAAACATAAAATGTAAAACCGAAGGAATGCAATTTAACATTACAGATTTAATTTCGTCCCGTTGACAGGCGAAGGTACGTTACAAAGGACCAAATATTTTCAGGAATAATGTACGTTCCTTCACGACGAGGAAACATAATTTAAATAATCGTTAAATAATCTTTAAATTTCCTACAAGAACAGGTTTTGACAAAACTTGAGAATCATCTTACGAGACGATTCTCATATGCACAGTGCATTAAAAACATGTTTTGTTAAGACTATGTCGCGTTTTCGTTTGGAGCTCTCGAGACCACGCTTCGTATTTTCGCGATCTCGACCTATGCGCGATATCGCGAAAATGTGAGATTGTAACAAACACGACACGTACAAATTGAGACGATTCTCATCTGCTACCAAACATGTTTTATTAAGGAATAAAACGAATACGTACAAATCATCTAAGGAGACGACAATTCTCATGCGAGTCATGTGCTGCCAACACATGTTTTTATTAAGAAATTTAACAAATGTGGACAAACATCAATATTTTTGACAAAACAACATGGTTCGACAAAACACGACACTTATCTTAGACGATTTTGATGTGCTGACAATACATGTTTATTGAGGAAAAACAAATATTTAGATTTTTGTTATTGTTTAATGTATCACATCGCCGGTTTTTGCCGCTACCACCATACATAAAGATTCCGTTACTCTTGAAATTGAATGGGTTTAACGTCCCAGCAACAGCAACAGCTAAGGTCATATAGAGACGGGGACCACAGTGTAAAGTCTCACCCGACAGACCAGTGGGATGGAAATACTATGAAGGTATGGTTGATACCCAAGGCGATGTTTGAACCCACAACCTCCAGATTGGAAGTCGGGTGTTCTAAGCCCTAGGTCACAACCCATCCCTTATAAACGAAGGAAAGAAATGCCCATAACGGGCGACCATACGTACTTAGAATAACAGCTGATGTAACGGCGGTAAACTGAAATGGCCTACGTGACAATTGACATTTACGTTCCAACAAGATTTTCACGGTGTTTAATCGATTGTATTTCCTCGCCTCCATATGAAACCCCCCCCCCGACTCGAGAAACACAAATTAAGTTGTTGATTTCTTAATGTGTCAATTGTTTGCACGGTCTAAATCAAACACATGTGACAACAATTTTTTGTTTACAAAACATTAAAATTGTCTACGGAGACGATTCTCATGTGTTGCCAAAACATGTTTTATTAAGACATCGGACAAATGTGAAAAGAACACATTGGTATTTCTTTACACAAACATTTTGACAAACTAGAGAATCGTCTTAGGAGACGATTCTCATGTGCTGCCAAATCTTGCTTTTATCAAGAAATCAAACATATGTGAAAATGCACAAGCTAATGCGTAATTATCAATTCATCGACGATGCGATGACTGAGCGACTACATAGCCTGGTTTTGGTATGTTTGTTTCCGCTGAATTCTAGAGGTCATTCACACTTTGCACGTGAAACTGGATTACCGAGTGATGATTGTAAACACCATCAGGTGTGCAGCTAGACCGAAAAGGACATGTCGCAAATGTGCTAGTTGGGGATGGGTGGGTACGGCGGTATATTTTTTTTATGTTACACTCTCGCGTTTTTGTGATCTCGATCTCGCCTTCCGCTTTTGGAAATACGATTTGCCCATGCATGTGTCGACAGCAGGCCCGTACGCATGATTTTATATTGGGGGGTGCGTCAGGGGCGAGACCCACGTAGTGGAGCGAGTACGCTAGGGAGGTCCGGGGGCATGCTCCCCCTGAATTTTTTAAACCTAGATGCCCTGAAATGCACTCTCCTGCATTTTAAGTCATTTAAATTCGGATTTCAACGGTGGTAAATTGTGACATTTTCATGCAAATTACCTGTATATTAATGCATTTCAAGATTTGTTGAGATTACTGTTTGAAAAATAGCGGACCTCGGCGAATTTAGGGGGGTGCGTACACACCCGTCGCACCCCCCCCTGCGTACTGGCTTGGACAGCATGCATGTTGGACTTGCGTTCTACGTACGTACATGCATATAAAGCATGCTAGTTCGAAGTGCGTTCTACGTACGTACGTGCATGTAATGTATGCGCAAAACTCAATTTCAACTCTACACATGCATAATGACATGAACGAACGTATTTCCAAAAGCGGAAGGCGACATCATGAAAATGCCGAGGCGAAAACGCGACATCGCGGTCTCGAAAATGCGAGATAGCCAGGCGAAAACGCGAGAATTAATAAAATAGAATCTCACGTTCTTGCCTCGCGATTTGGTCTCGCGTCTTCGCGATCTTGTGTATATATATGTTGACGATGCGATGCAGTAACCAATAACACGTATCGAAATGTGTTGAGGTTTTTTGCTCAATAAACGTGTATTGGCAGCACATTAGAATCGTCTTCTAAGACGATTATCATGTTTTGTCAAATTATGTTTTTGTTGTCAAGAAATATAGATGTTTGTCCACATTTGTTCTATTAATTAATAAAAACATGTTTTTGTAGCACATGAGAATCGTCTCCTAAGACAATGTTTACGTGTCCTATACCTCGCGTTTTCGAGCTTTGGAGACGAAAACGAAATTCTATCATATTCTATCATATTCAATCTCACGTTTTGCAACCTTGCCACGCTATCTCTTTCATGCGTGTTGGAATTGCGTTCTGCATTCATGAGCAAAACTAATCCGAATGTTCTGTTTGTAACGCAGTGATAGTCGCCCCAAGTTACAGATAGAAAATTTTGGTTAGAGCAAAACTTATTTTCAAAAGCGGAAGGCGAGATCGCGAAAACGCGAGACGATTCTCATTATTTTAGAAAATGATTCATATTTTTGTTTATTGTTGATAAATGTGTTTCGAGTATGCTGCACCCCCAACAGCTAAGGTCATTTGTGACCAGTAGCCTATTTCACCAACATTGCAAAGTATACTTATCTAGCAAAGTATACTTTGAGGGAGAAATTTTCAATTTTAGGATAAATTTATTAATTTTTATCAAACTGAATTTATTACATTATCACAGCCATTTTGGCTGTGATAATGTAATACATTCAGTATAATAATTCTGCATACTTTTAATCATGAAATATATGCATTTGTTAGTTCTATATGAAATAATGCATTTCAGGAAAAATAAATGATTACTCACTCAAAGTATACTTTGCTAGAAAAGTATACTTTGCAATGTTGGTGAAATAGGCTACAGGCTAACGGGTTTTGATCCGATATTTAACCTGCTGCATTGGGGGGAAAATCTGACGGAATATTTAAATCGAAAAAGAAATATATTCAGCCCTGAAATTAGAATAACCCGACTTGGTGCCAGGTCCATACCAAACCAGTCATCGCATGCTCCCACCTGCCACCCACAGACAAGCGTGGAACAAACAGTAGTTTAAAGTTTATGTTACCTGGCCACACTGGTAATGGAGTCTGTGGGCGTGGCAGCGTTGCGCTGGATACCATAGCAGGGCACCTGTAGGGCCCCACCCAGCTTCTCCAGCAGCACAGTCTGCCCTGTAGCAATGGATACAGGAGCTATTACTGCATTCTCACTAGTTGTAGGTTTTCAACTTTATGGGTGGTTTTATCTATTGCTGTCAAGAGTTATGTACTCAACTAGATTCTCATATAGTTACTTTGTTCATCCCACATTCGCTGAATATATATAGGTCGTCAACGTTTTAACAATTGCATATTTTTATTATAAAACTTTCTGAGATCAAACAACAATCGCATGCATCTGCATCTACTCTCACAGCCTCCACTGTTTGCCATTAAGTAGGAAAAACATTCTTAACCCTTACACCGCTATCTGCTGTTTATTTTCTATTTTTATCATCAAAAACATGGTTTGACAGCACTTTACAATAATTTACAACATGCTTTGACAGCACTTCAGAATCATAAAGTGCTGTCAAACCATGTTTTTATTGAGAAACAAGGCAAGATATAAAAGCAACAGCAGACAACAATTCTTGTGAGTAGCAGTCTAAGGGTTGATATACTTAACAAAATTTGAATGTGCCAGCTGATCTGCAACATGGTCAAACTCTCAGTAAGCTCAAATTTGTTAACCATGTCACATATACCTGCACAATAACACGTAAAGAAACATTAGTTTCCTGCCTTGCATATGTAACGGCTGCACAAGGTGTGATTCAGACAAACACGGTAGGCTCATGGTAACTCCAATTTTATAATAGCATACCTGTGACAGGATGTACAATGAAGAGCGGCCGATCATCCCCGGGGACTGCGTTCAGGGGTACGAGGTTTGGTACCAGTTGGCTCGGCGTCAGCAGCTGCTTCAGAGCTGGCGACATCGGGGTCATGGGTGGTTTGACCTTGAGAAGGTCGACCTTCGGTTTCAGCAAGGTCAGCTGTGGCGGCACTGGCTTGGCCTTGGATATCATCAGGTTCTCAAAGGTTTTGTTTGTGACAAATGGCGTCGGAGGTCGCCTTCGTCTAAACATTCAAATAAATATCTATTTAAGCTGCCAGCTAAAAGAAGACACCTTACATCAGCAGCAATATTTGCACATCTTCATCTGTGCACTGCCATTTTGATTGAACCCTTGTTGACGAGATTGAAAAACAACATAGGTCATGTTGCCCGTCAAGTCGACCAATCAAACTATGAGAAACTTATGTGTTATAACATTTATATAAGGCAGAAATACAGGTCATACGGTGTTTTCTATCTAATTGGCTGGATAACAATCCCTGGTAAATGTCACAAAAACTTGTTTATCAGTATGCAGAGCTCCAGTTAAGGTGCGTAATTTAACCAAAAATGGCAAGTTGGGAGTCTTTTAGAATCGTCTCATTGAGATGATTCTAAAGCACTCCCAACTTGCCATTTTTGATGTTGAAATAAGAAATTTACCTCCAAATTACGCACCTTAACTGAAGCTCTGAGTATGGCTGAATCATGTAGTGCCAGCTCATCAGGAGTTACACTGGTGCAAAACTCATAAGTAGCTGTGAGTGGAGAAATGGGGCTTATGGGTTATGTGACCAGTGTAGCTCCTAATCAAATAACATACTCCTGTAGCCTGATAACGATCTATATTGTTTGTTAGAAGAATGACGGGTGATTCATTGATGAAATGACAAACAGTGCAGATCCTGATCAGACTGTGCGGATGCACATCTGGATCTACAATGGTCGCAAAGCCCATAAGCCCTATTTCTCCAGTCATGGCCACATATGTGGGATTTTATTTGGCAGGTGTAGATCCTGATCTACACTGGTCACAAAACCCGTAAGCTCCATTTCTCCTGCCACAGCCACAAATAACCACAAAATAATGTGTCCTGGCAGGCCACCGTCAGTCAGAATCACCAAGATGCTTCTAAACAAGAATTCCGCCACGAAGTGGCATATGACTAAAATGATCATGGGCATGTGCTAAAGTAAGCATCACACAAACCGTCAGAGAAGTGCATGCTTAAAAAAGAAAAAGGTCAAGGTTGAAGAAAGTTTTTGAAATAAAAAAAATATGGCCAAGTGTTTCCACAACCATGTGAAGGTCATGGTCATGTTAATGGCGGCATGAGTGTGTTCCAAATGCTTATATGTATCAAGTGTCCAACTATTGATGCAGTCCATCAAGCAATCAATATGAATGTTATACGATGATGAAGAAACCTGTACAAATTTTTTGACACAAAAAATGGCCAAGTGTTTCCACAAAAATGTGAAGGTGAAAAGGTCAAGGTCACGTTAAAGGCTTGATGAAACTTGTACAAACTTTTTGACATTTCAGATGACGACAACGAAGATGCGGACGACAATGACGGAAAAAGCGGCGACAATAGGCGTGTCTTTTGCTAAAGCAGGCGCGATAAATATATCATCACTGACCCAGAAGTGCTTGGAAATCTTCTATGGAAGCTGTTAGGACCTGTAAGAATGATTGATGGAGGATTCACGTCAAACTTCACCTCCGGTGTGCCGACTCGCCGCGCCTTCAGCCCCTTTGGGAGGGGAGTCCGTCTGTCAGCCTCCTGTCAAACCAACGCCATTTGAGACACGCCAAGTGATTGTGTACCCAAGAACTTGTGCAATATTTCATGAAAAATATTTACGACATTTTCTATACAGAACATATCTCGATTTCTGTAAATATATTTCATGAAATATCGCACATGTTCTTAGTTGCAAAATCACATGGCGTGTCTCATTTGTGGCTGTCACTGGAGAAATTGGGCTTATGGGATTGCTGGTTTGTTTTCAGTATGAAGGGTGTTTTACTGATGGAATGGTGAACAGTGTATATCCTCATCAGACTGTGAAAATGCACAGTCTGATCTGGATCTACACTGGTCTCAAAACGGTGTTTAAACCCCATAAGCCTCATTTTTGCAGTCACATTTCACGTTTATGTGCATTTCCGAGTTACTTATTGGCAATACATACGAAAATGAATTGTATTCAAAGGTCAAATTTATTTGAATAAAATAATGCCAATTGTAACCAGAAATGGACAAGAGCATCTGTTTCCTCTCCCCACTGAAACAAAATCAGTTTAACAAACAGGAAACTTTTCCAAAGGTCATCACAATACATGTGGCTGTGACTGGAGAAATGGGTGCATCTGGATCTGCACTATTCATCAATGAATCACCCGTCTTGCTTCTAATATAGGAATGAATGGCCTTTTTGTGGAATTTATCGGGGTATAAACTTGGAAAAGTCGCGGGAATACTGGACGAAGCGATAAAAAACTACAATTTTCGAGAGAAAAAAAAAAGATTTTGATTTTTTTTTCCGAAAATTTAATTTTTTTAAGGCCTCGTTCAGTATTCCCGCGACTTTTCCAAGTTTATATCCCTTATAATTCCAGCATTTGAAATAAATTCATCAAGAAAATGTGTTTATTTTCCGTTTTCTTAAGAATTATTTTAACTGCGCCTCACTGTTACGGAAAGTAGTTCAGCATGGGAGTTTACTGGGATATAAATTTTGGACAGACATTTGCTACTAGCCAATCAAATGTTAGGGAATTGTGCTGGAATTATAGATCGATATCAGACTACATGAGTGTGCTATTTGATCAGGAGCTACATTGGTTGCAAATCCCAAAATCAGAATGGAATATTTACATCGAGAAAAAATATATTCAGCCCTGAAATTAGAATAACCCGACCTGGTGTCAGGTCCATACCACACCAAAGTCACTTGGCCCCTTTTCACCTAAAATAGGATTACGAATAATCGTAATACTCACATAAGGGGTATAACCAGATTCAACTGTCACATACAAAATGCCAAAGACATATGTCAGGGCCAAACCAGATATCCAGTTGATAAGGATGAACCCCGATCGTTAAATTACCCATCACATTCTCCCACATGCCACCCACTGAAGTTATGAAAGTACAAGTGTCTGCAGTAGATGCGACAGTGGATAATGACAAACTATTGCGCCAAGCAGAGCCCAAGATTCATCTGCATATTATCATCTGGGGCTATCAGTAGTGCTTTCATCAATATTGATGTTCAGGATTAGATTTTATTGATTTTCATGAAAATTTCATGATTTTTTTTATATAGACAAAAAGAAGGAAATATACAAATTTCAGAAATTTTCGGGTAATTTTCAGTGAGTAATTAAAGTCATTCTCTATCAGCTAAAATTACCTCACTTGCGATTACTGACGGAGTTACACTGTCAGCCGTTGGCATGTGTTCCAAGTCGGTAGTCCGTTTTCCCTGTACAAGTTTACCATCAGCTGCGACTGGGTCACCTACAGCATCCTTATTCTCAATACAAGCTTCCTCAGGTTCTTTATCAGCAGCTGCAGGGTCTGGTTTGGCAGTGTCTGGTTTGGCAATCTTGTCAGCAGTGATAGTGTCGGGTTTTGTAATGATGTCCGTATCTGGCAGTACAGCGACAGTATCGCGGGCTGGCTCGAGGTAACTCTCCTCCAGACATTTGTCAGCCTGTACAAACATAAGGGGACACTCATCCTCATATGAGACGCACCATGTGATTTTTTACCTTCGGACATTAGCGTAATTACATGAAATACATTTACAAAATTTACAATATTTTCCGTAAATGACGTCAAAAGTTGACAACATTTTCAGAGTACATACGGAATATACAAAATCACATGGCGTGTCTCATAAGTAGAAAAGAATGGAATTGAATGGTGCTTAAAGGCCCATTGACACAGAAGAGTATAATTTAGGGCCAAATGAAGAAAACAAATATTGCATTGCACTTCTTTGTTATGTGCAACTTGAGTGATTGCATGAACAAGGATTGCATGAAGAAGGAATCTGATTTTTTTTATATTTTCTTCTTTTTTCTAAACGAAAATGTATGTTGTTACCACTCAGTCGGAGTGGTAACTTATCCAATTGTTGAGCAATATGTAAACAGGAAATGTGGCCTGTCGGCACACAAATGCCCCCGGTGGCAGATTGGAGAAACTGTTGCAAAGTTAATTAATTTACCAGAATATTCACAAGCACATTTATGAAGCTCAAGGTCATATTGAGGGCTTTGAGGGCAGTGTTGATGTGTGGCATTTGTCAACAAGTATGATGTATTGAAATATTAAAGTAATCAATCAATATAGAAGTTATGACAGAAATGAGAAGCTCCGGCGAACTTATTAATGTGTGAAAAAGTCCAAAGTTGTCAATGTCAAAAGGTCATGGTCATATTAAGGGCAGCATGGATGTGTGGCATTTGTCCACAGGTATACCGAGTTGAAATATTTAAGTAATCCTTTATTAAGGGATATAGAAATTTTAACAGAATTTCGAAACTCTGGCAAACTTTTTAATGTGGGAAAAAGTTCAAAGTTGTCAATGTCAAAAGGTCATGGTCATATTAAGGGCAGCATGGATGTGTGGCATTTGTCCACAGGTATACCGAGTTGAAATATTTAAATAATCCTTTATTAAGGGATATAGAAATTTTAACAGAATTTCGAAACTCCGGCAAACTTTTTAATGTGGGAAAAAGTTCAAAGTTGTCAAGGTCAAAAGGTCAAGGTCATATTAAGGGCAGCATAGAAGTGTGGCATTTGTCCACAGGTATACTGTGTTGAAACGTTTAAGTGAAGGGATATAGAAGTTTGAACAGAATTTCGAAACTCCGGCGAACTTCTTAATGTGCCGGACACACGGACGGACAGACGGACGAATGGATGGACACACAATCCAAACACTATATGCCTCTACCGAGACTGGGGGCATAATAATACAGGAGAACAATTATATTTCTTCAGCATGAAATGGGTTAAACTATATCTGACTGTACCGGTATCTTTTTGTCTGCACCAATCTCGCTGTCCACCATGGGGGTGGATGTGGGCGGGAACTGCTTCTTAACAGCTTTATTGGAGTCGACTGGAGACAAGGCAAGCTGCTCATGGCTCGGCGCAGACTCTACAACTATTACAACAAGGAATGGCATCGTTAAATGATGCTTATCCCCTCGCTGACAGCCTTCATAATAATAATAATAAAAAAATTAAAACAAGAGGGCCATGATAGCCCTAATTCGCTCACCTGACTCCATGAACACCAGAGGAGAATGTGACATTGAGTTCATATGTGTTTTAAAACATTTGAGCTATTTTTAGATGGTGGTCATCTTGGATTAAGCGATAACTCTCATTTTACCAAATCTGAAAATGCTTCACCCAAGGATCTTAATTTACTATGAAGTTTGGCCAGCATCGGCTATGTGGTTCCTGAGAAAAAGACGTTCAAAATCTTGTATAAATGGACCTTTTGGCGGCCATCATGGATGACGTAATTATCCGATTTTGGAAAATAATTCACCAGAGCGATCGCCTCGCCGATACCTTCAATTTGATATACGACATCACCATATTCGGTCAAAAATAAAATTTGACCCCAATTTGACCCCACGGGCCATGCCCATTTTTGACCCCGGGGTCACCATTTTAACAATTTAAAAGAGCATAGTACATCAATAATTCCTACCAAGTTTCGTCGAAATCCAGCAAGCGCTTTATCAGAAGAAGATTTTTTAAGAATTTATGCTATTTTTAGATGGCGGCCATCTTGGATTAGCGATGACCTCCATTTTAACAAATCTGAAAAGGCTTCACCAATGGACCATAGCTGTGAAGTTTGGCCACCATGGGCCAAGCGGTTCGTGTGAAGAAGAATTTTGAAATCTCTAATAAAAGAACAACCTTTTGACCTTTTGGTGGCCATCTTGGATGACATAACCATCCGATTTTGACAAAAAATGTACCAGAGTGATCGCCTCGTTGATACCTTCGATTTGATATATGACATGACCATATTCGGTCAAAAATAAAATTCGACCCCACGGGCCACGCCCATTTTTGACCCCGGGGTCACCATTTTAACAACTTTGAAAGAGCATTGTACATCAATTATTCCTACCAAGTTTCGTCGAAATCCGACTGGCGGTTCACGAGAAGATTTTTTAAGAATATATGCTATTTTTAGACGGCGGCCATCTTGAATTAGTGATGACCTCCATTTCAACAAATCTGAAAAGGCTTCACCCATGGACCATAACTTTTAAGTTTGACTACCATGGGCCAAGCGGTTCATGTGAAGAAGAATTTTGAAATCTCTAATAAAAGAACGACCTTTTGACCTTTCGGCGGCCATCTTGGATGACTTCGACAAAAAATTGACCAAAGTCATCGCCTCATTGATAACTTTTTTGATATATGACATGACCATATTCGGGAAAAAATAAAATTTGACCCCAATTTGACCCCACGGGCCACGCCCATTTTTGACCCGGAGTCACCATTTTAACAACTTTGAAAGAGCATTGTACATCGATCATTCCTACCATGTTTTGTCGAAATCTGGTAGGCGGTTCTTAACAAGATTTTTGAAGAATTTGTGCTATTTTTAGACGGCGGCCATCTTGGATTACGTATTGACTTCAGTTTAACAATTTTGTAATCCCCCTACCTAAGGACCATGACCATGAAGTTTGGTGATTATAGGCCCAATGGTTACCGAGGAGAAGACGTTGAAAATGTTCACGGACGACGGACGGACGGACGACGGTCGACGGACGGACACATTGCGGTAACAATAGCTCACATGCATGAGCTTTGCTCAGGTGAGCTAAAAACATAGTCCTCAGAGCTTGACCTTGGGCAATCGGACGTGGGTCGTATGCAAAACAAATCATCATCCCTAGACACACATTGTGGCCAAATATTATCAGTAAAGTGGTTCATGAGTTATTGAAAAATGAAAGGTGTTACTATCGCACGCACGCACGTACGTACATACGTGGACTAATGCTATATCCACTTTTGCCTATCGGTGAGGGGATAACAAATAGAGAATAGTAGGTTAGTGCCGTGAATGGGAAAAAATATCTGGCAAGGCTCAGGAAACGGGATGGGCGAGGCTCTGCCGAGCACATCCCATTTCCGTGCCGCGCCAGATATTTTTTTCCATTCACGGCACTAACCTACTATTCTATTTATCCCGTCAACACCTACAAATGGCTGTAAAATGCAAAAATAGTATTGACTGGATATCAAAAATGTTTCACGGCAACGTGTTTCACGGCACATACGCACGGTGTTGACGGGATAAATATCTATATGTGGTCAAGACTGGGGAAATGATGCTCACGACATTCATCGGTAGTCTAGTTCCAGATCTGAGAACACATGTTTCACCGACTGACTTGCAAACAATATTGACTAATCAGACTGGTAGCAAAAGGCCATAAAGCCCCATTTCTAGTCACAGCATAGCTCCTGACCACACTGTCGATACTCAAAATCTGATCACTGGCGAGTGTCTTACCCATGAAGGTGAAGGTCACCAGAATGACACTTGGTGGACAGCCATCAATGTGAGCAAGCTACCGGTATCGATGAAGTTTGGTACTAACATTATCAGGAAACAGAGTTCCAGATAAAGTGCGTATTGGCGTAATTTACACACTTATTTTAGCAGAATACACATTGATTATCAAAAGTGGGAGTACAAAATACTCACAGCAATGTGAAAATATGCATTTATTTAGTTGAGCTGCAAAAAGTAAACAGTGTGCAGCTCAAATTTAAAGTGAATTTTTAAATTTGTTATATTTTTATCATCTGTTCCCTATTTAATAAGGAAGAAAATCAATAATACATTTGTAAAAGTGAAATATATATTGAATTTAAAATATGGGGGTTTAATACTCTTCAGATACACAACTAATCTGTAGCCTATTTCACCAACATTGCAAAGTATACTTATCTAGCAAAGTATACTTTGAGGGAGAAATTTTCAATTTTAGGATAAATTTATTAATTTTTATTATACTAAATTTATTACATTATCACAGCCAATTTGGCTGTGATAACACCGGGTATGGAAGGTGTTTGAGCCAATTCCCACCCTTAAATATGAGCCGAATGAATGGCTGTGATAATGTAATAAATTCAGTATAATAATTCTGATTACTTTTAATCATCAAATATATGCAATGGTTAGTTCTATATGAAATAATGCATTTTGGGAAAAATAAATGATTACTCCCTCAAAGTAAACTTTGCTAGATAATAATTTTGATGAAATCGGCTACTGGAGCTCTGAGGAAATGATGCTTAGGATTAGTCCATTTGAAAATTTCGGAACCTAGAAATGATAGAGAAATACATGATATCTGATATAATATCGTATTGTAGAAGCAATATGTATGTGAAAGTGCATGTAAAACTGACAGTTGTAGTAATTATTCAACAAATACAAGTTAAATCCAATTTGGATAAATCCAAGATGGCCGCCATATGTTCTAGAAATGCATGATGTTCGATATATAGTGTATGGTAGAAGCAATAGATATTATGAAAGTGCATCTATGGATGATAGATGCAGTAACTGATAATTTAAGAAATGTAGATATATCAACTGCAAGTTAATCCCAATTGACATAAGTTCAAGATGGCCACCAAATGTTATAGAAATAGATTATTTCCAATATATAGTGTATTGCAGAAGCAATATGCATGTGAATTCACATGTAAAGATAAAGATAACCGATGGAGTAACTGATAATGTACGGAATGTATACACAACGATATGCATACTTTCAAGATGGCCGCCATTTCTTAAGATTTTCATTATTTTTGTGCATAAATTGCCACATGCGTACTGTCCATGTACGCACGACCTGCCTACATAGAAATATTGGGCTATCAATTGTCCATGTACATAGTGTATAATAGGTATACATGCAGGACGTTTAAATTGTTAGGTCAGGTATCACGGAAGCGGGGTTGTACTGGATGTTTCAAAGGCATGACCCTGCTCATCTTTGAATCTGAGAGAGGGCGGCCAAGATGAGCAATTGTGCCCTGCCATATTCACCTTGCACTAGCTGCAGTTTCAAGTCTTATAATCAGCAAGAACTGCAGAGAAATGAAACCACAGCGCACCCTATTGATCTACATTGCTAGGCTATTCCATTCCAAGCGCACCCTCCTGACCATCGATACCACCTCGTTCCCAGCCAGAGCAGCTACAGTATGATGTGCATGAAATATGTTTCCTGTGGCAGCTATACAACCCAGTGCTGCACTACTTACCATGCACCCTACTCTGAGCGTGAATCACATACATCAGATGTGATGGAGTTGTGTCACCCTTGTCAATGATAGGAACGTGGATGCCATCCCAGATCTCCCACCTGGAGTGAGTGATGTCTGCTGCCTCGTCAGGCAGTGCTTGCTGATCTGCCGCTTTTTTAAAATTTGGTAGTTAAACTTTGTGCAGGCAGGTTGTAGACTACGCACATTGCATTGATCAAGGGTTGGTTAAGTGGAGGCGTCCCTTCTTGCTCACCCCCACCTCAAACAATGTGCTCCAAATGCTCCAATATGTGTCAGAAAGCAGGAAATTAGACAAATTGGTAACCCAAGATTTCTGTGCAGGTAAATTGTACGTACATGGATAGTACATTTTTGGAAATTTATTCTCAAAATTAATTATAATCTTGAAATGGCGGCCATCTTGCAATTATGCAAATTAGGTTCAACTTGCAGTTGATTGAAAAACATTATTTAAATTAACAGTTATTGCATGTTTACATGTTTTTTAGCATACATATAGCTTCTGCAATGCAATACATATCGGAAATCATGTATTTCTACAACATTTGGCGGCCATCTTGGATTTATGCAAATTGAGTTTAACTTGCAGTTGATGATAGTTAGTGCATCTATCATCTTTACATGTACTTTCATAAAAAAAATTGCTTCTACAATACAATATGTATTGGATATTATGTATTTATATAACATTTGGAGGCCATCTTGGATTTATGCAAATTACGGAAGTTGCCCAAAGTTGCCGTTTTGGCAACCAAGCTGAATTTGTTGTAGGACTCTATGAGAGTACAAATCAGCAATAAAAGTTTATAGTAAAACAATTTCTAGGTTGTGTATTAAATGTATAGTAGTCAAATGGACTAGATGCCAACTACTGTGGCTAAGACGACAGATACTAGGTGTAGGAGTAGTCGGATGCTTTCTGCAATAATACAACAGTACAATGCAACCTATCCACAACAGCCACCCACAGGAAGACACAACATTTGCTATTGTAGAGGTGGATGTTGCAGTGAGGTTAACTATAGAGGGAATCGTTCATTTTGGATACAAAATATTGGCCGTTACAGAGAGGGAGTTGTTGCAGAGGTGGCAGTTCGGGGAGGTTCGACTACCTTTGTCTTAGTGGGTGACCTGTTTACTATGATTGGCCAGGGGTCCGTTTCACTAAACTTTGTACAAATAAAATGTTCGTAAGTGCAAAATTATGGTAGTCTGTAAATTTCATATTAACACGGTTTTCTTGTAAACAATTACTGGATTTACATTTATTGAGCTTATGCAGCCTATGCTCAATAAATGTAAATCCATCAATTAAAATTTCCAGACAATCATAATTGTGCCCCAAGGTACACATACTAGACAGGGAGATAATGTTGATTTCCGGGGAGAAGACGCTGAAATCATTCATGGCACCGGCAGGTGGCGTCATCAACATTCCCGTGTTTAACGACTGATCTCGGACTGTCTGTAGTGGCTGCCGAACCAGGTAACTTGTGTCCACAATTGAGTAATCCTGAAACAAAGAATTAATTGTGTTTTACGTTCATTCAACAACCTCATATGTGGCTGTGACTAGAGGAATGGTTTTGTGAAAACTGTAGATCCAGATCAGCATTTGCAACTGCAGTCTGATCAGGATATGCACTGTTTGCCATTCCATAAATGAAACAACCGGCAGGTTTCTGAAAAGCAATATAGATCATTATCAGGCTACAGGAAAGAGTTATGTGGACCCAGGTCTGGATCCCCGTAACAACCAGTTTATCCGTCAACAACCAGTTTATTGTTAACAACCAGTTTATTTGTCAACAACAATGTTTATAAGTCAACAACCAGTTTATTTGTCAATTGTCAACAACCAGATTATCCGAGACCCCTACCTTTGGTTTTGGTGCGATGATGTTCTGTATTTTCTCTATGGCGAGATTATCTGCCTCAGTGTCTGAGACAGAAACATCATATCTCAGTCCCCTTACCTTTGGTTTTGGTGCGACGATGTTCTGTATTGTCTCTATGGCGAGATTGTCTGCCTCAGTGTCTGAGACAGAAACATCATATTTCAATCCCCCTACCTTTGGTTTTGGTGCGACGATGTTCTGTATTTTCTCTATGGCGAGATTGTCTGCCTCAGTGTCTGAGACAGAAACATCATATCTCAGTCCCCATACCTTTGGTTTTGGTGCAACGATGTTCTGTATTTTCTCTATGTCGAGGTTACCTGTCTCAGTGTCTGAGACAGAAACATCATATCTCAGTCCTCCTACCTTTGGTTTTGGTGCGACGATGTTCTGTATTTTCTCTATGGCGAGATTTTCTGCCTCAGTGTCCGAGACAGAAACATCATATCTCAGTCCCCCTACATTTGGTTTTGGTGTGATGATGTTCTGTATTTTCTCTATGTCGAGGTTACCTACCTCAGTGTCTGAGACAGAAACATCATATCTCAGTCCCCCTACCTTTGGTTTTGGTGCGACGATGTTCTGTATTGTCTCTATGGCGAGATTGTCTGTCTCAGTGTCTGAGACAGAAACATCATATCTCAGTCCCCCTACCTTTGGTTTTGGTGCGACGATGTTCTGTATTTTCTCTATGGCGAGATTGTCTGCCTCAGTGTCCGAGACAGAAACATAATATCTCAGTCCCCGTACCTTTGGTTTTGGTGCGACGATGTTCTGTATTTTCTCTATGGCGAGATTGTCTGCCTCAGTGTCCGAGACAGAAATATCATATCTCAGTCCCCCTACCTTTGGTTTTGGTGTGATGATGTTCTGTATCGTCTCTATGTCGACGTTACCTGCCTCAGTGTCTGAGACAGAAACATCATATCTCAGTCCCCCTACCTTTGGTTTTGGTGCGACGATGTTCTGTATTTTCTCTATCGCAAGGTTGTCTGCCTCAGTGAGGTCTTCCATGATGAGGCCAAGGCTCGGCTCCATGATCAATGAGAGCAGTTTGTCGAGGGAGGGCGGCGACATGAAGCTCGAACAGTTCTCCTGGCTGTAGAGGATCCCAATTGTCTCCGGGAACCCCTCCATCGTCAACTGGTATACATTGATGGATTACACTTGAAGGGGTCAGTGGGAAAGGCGGGCTAACTCCCTTATGGAGTTGGCCTAGTGTTCCACTGTCCCTGTCAATTGTGGTGTACATTGACAAATTATACTTGAAGGGGACAGTAGAAAAGGGGCTCCCTCCATTGTTAACTGGCATACATTGATGGATTACAGTTGACGGGGTCAGTGGGAAAAAGAGGGTAACTGTCCCCGTCAATTGAGAGTAAAAAATGAAAATGAATGGGTATAACGCCGCACCAACAGCTAAGGTCATGTAGAGATGGGACCTCGGTTTCAAGTCTCATCGGAAAGACCAGAAGGATGGAAACACTATGAAATAATTTGATTCATGCTATGGCAGGGATAGAACCCTCTGGTATTGAAGTCCAGTGCTCTTAACCTCAAGGCCACAACCTATCACTCGATTGTGAGAGGTGTCAGGCCATAATAACAAGGCAATTGCTGGCAATTGTCTCAATGAGAAAAACAAGAAATATATAACACAACCAACAAATTCCGCCAATTCTTAAACAACATATACAATCGTCAAAGCTGCCCCTAAAGTTGTTCTAAGGAAATGTCCTTTTGCTGTTCAGTAATTTCAGTAATCTACGTATAAGACAGGATGATCCCTACCTTGCCCACAGCCTCACCCTTCATGTTGAACATGAGAGCCTGGACGTCGTCGGTGGACTTGCGAGACAGACTGCGGAATGCCTCGAGTGGGTTGACAATGGAGAGGCAGTTGTTGTTGTTGTTGAACACGGAGAGGGGCACCTGCTGCTGCAGCCCCGGGGAGATACACTGTATCAGGTGGCCCCCACAAGCCACCGGCTCCATCGCACTCGGCACATCTGTAATATGCATTGTCATAACACAGATCGATAATTTGGGTTTTGATTGGTCAGATTTACTGGAAACATGAACCCATGTTGTGTGTCAAGCCTGTCAACATGGCTCGAATGAAAATAATGGTGGGAGGGAGAAAATTTAACTAGATGGCCGCGGCCCACATGTCGTACCAGCCGAGGCTTTGATAGTATATCGAAAAACTTTAACCAAAACTATATAACCAAAATCTTTAACCCGGACACGCGTGCGTATGAACGTACGCCAATGAGCCGACTATATCGCGCTGTCCGCAAGCGGACGCGACAAAAACGATAAAGTTTAGAAATAACCTCCGAAACCTAGCCTAGGAAAACAAATGTTAAACAGTTTGAAAATTGGTCTTAGAGTTCACCAAGCTATTAACGAAATTCTACTTGTTTAAGTTGCGATGGCGTACGTCTAATGACGGCAGGTGATATTCATAGCGTCATGTTGGTATATACTATAAATATAATTTGATAAACTATATACCGGCTAGCCATATATAATGGCAAATCCATTTTTCAGAATACTACACTATAACCAAGTGTCCTTACAGCCACATGTATCCTTTGAGAATGCAATACAGAGTGCATGCTCTGCCTATATTGCAATTACAATCCCACACCACCGCCTGTCTATCCCTTTTTGAGACTGCAATTCCGAGAGCATGTGGCTGTGAATGGCGAAATGGGGCCTATGCATTTGGCATCCGCAGTCTGATCATGATCTTCACTGTTCACCATTCCATCAATGAAACACTTCTAACAAGCAATATAACTCTTTCAACACCATAGGCCTGTATGGTGGATTGGCAAAAAGTGTAGATCCAGATGAGCCGACTAGTCTGAAAATCAGAATTTTTCAATGTAAAATTAGTTTCTGTGAGTACTTACCTGTTATATGTTGCTATATAGCTTCTATTGGGGCTACCCATTCCGAATACAATTTATTGACCCGCACTTACACCTGTCCCATCCCATATCGACCGCGCATGAGCGCACGGGAGACTTCCTCTTTGCGATAGAACAAATCTCTCACCTTGCGGGGTGGGAGGCGGGTGTTAAATACATATAACAGGTAAGTACTCACAGAAAATTATTTTAATTTGAAAAATTCTGATTTCTGTATCATACTTCCGTTATATGTTGCTAGAATTTGTCTCCAAGGCGGGAAGGTAAGGTGATACAGAAACCAGAAAAATAATTTAATTCGCTCTGTGAATACTTAACCTAGGATCAATAAATTGACTCACCAAACAACTTGTAGACTAGACCCGGGCACCGTCTGAGCAGCACCCCCCCCCCCCCTATTTCTGCTCCCAGAAGATAACTGAGCCGCCAGCTAAGTCTTCTGGTCTGCTTGAGTACTGTCCCCAGTCGCAGTTTCACACACACTGAATGTGACTAACTCATATCATGTTAGCGTCATGTCATACACACTGTTGTGCCTCACATCTAAGACTCACAGCATCTACACTGACCCTTGTCCATGTCCACAAGTCTCTTAAAGTTCTAACCCACATTACTCACAAATAGTAATGCTAACATAAAATACCCTATGCATATTGACAACCACATACTATCAATAATTACCAAACATGGCATTCATGACCCTGGATGAATGATTATGTGTTTTCGAGTGTCGTGATACCTAGTACCGTTAGCACCCCGGAGCACAGGTAACTCACCTTTACCCTCTCCGGACCTCACAATCATTGGTAACACCAAACACTGCACACATTATAGTAAAATATGTATCCAGACTGGTATAACCAGTCATGTGTAATCAAGAAAACAATCTACTAAAACTTCCCAGGCACAAAACTTAAACTAGCTGATAACTAGAACGTTTTGTAATGCCAATGTGAATATACCAACACTTTGTTATCCAGGCCTAGATCCACTGGCCCAGAATAATAACAGGCTAGAAAATTGAGCCTTTTACACATGCTTGGCCCCCCGTGACATCCCTGCTAGCCGCGACTAGGGGATCCAATGTGTAAATATCTGCGCTCTGCGCAGTCAGTGTACGTATGTAAAACTGATAAAAGTGGAATGAGACTTCCCTGATGCCACTTCCATTATCTTATCCCCAGGATCACTCCATAGAGGAACTCCGAGGAGGTAAATACTGCTCCGACCTCATGGCATCGATTATAACCTTATGAGCCCTTAACCGAATTGGATCGATATGGCCTCTGCGTGTTGCGAGAGATATCCATATGTAAACTGACGATTTGGATATAAACTGATTACCCACGCATGGAATAAAATCCAGTGCCTACCTCTCATTGGCTAGTCATTGAGATGTAGTGCCTAATTCACCACGCTCTGGTCTTGCACAAAACAATTCCGTGCCTTATGGAACTAAGCCTTGGATACTCCCATCTCTGAGCCTCCTTTCCCAAGGCCGAATACTCTATGAGCCAAGTTTATGTAAGCATAACCTAATACTTGAGCCCCTGATGTTCCAGAAAAGTACTGGCTTTAAGAAATCCAACTTAGTTTTGGGGTCAAACACTGTACCAAATCAATTCCTCTAACAGAGCTCCTACAGTGTGGGTCTGAGGCAGTCTAGGCCTACCCTTGAAAGCAGTAACCTATTCTGCTTCACACAGAGACTTAGCCCTCGGCACCTGCGCAGGTTAAACAGGACCACTATCCTGAGACAGATACTGGTATACCGAAGCTACTGCCTCCGGATAAGAAGGGGCACTGTTCTTCCACAGCTACACTAGCTGCCGAGACCAGTCCCACCTGATGCCATCAGAGGATTTTAACATTCACCCGTACCGGTGAAGTGCCCTTTTCCTCTGACAAGCCTGGTGTATTTTGTCTTATGAAATTCACCATCATCTAGCCGAATGTCATCTGATCGTGACCTTGATCTATGTGCCAGGGCATAGCGTGTTTTCCGTCTCGGTTAAATTTGGTAAGTTCATGCTGGGCGAGAGATAAACTCATATTCTGGATCAGTGCGAATGAATTTTAATCTATTGACATTGTTGTTGTTATTAACCGGAAGCATGTGCTTTTACCAAGTTAAAATACGACAATTGTACATTATAGAATACGTAAAGTATATAATGTCACAGATAACCGACTCGATTTGGCCATGCCTGGGATCACGAACGGTCGGTTATGCCTAACTGGGACCTGAGCCGTAGTAAGGAACCCAGCTTCGCAACCATAGTAACGGAATCATTATTCAATCCAGATTCTGGTCGCCCCTGTACAGGCCGCGTAATTCCCGCCGCCTTTTCGCCGAAGCGAAAACGAGGATTAACCCATTATTGACTGATCAATCAATAGGGAAGCTGTCCCATGAGCTCATACTGATTTGTCGTTAAATCCCATCTAACCACTGTTAGATTCCCTTAGGTTAACTATTCTAGCTACTGGTCTTTCTCTAGTGAAGAATGAAATCAGCGCCTATAACTGGGGTCTGAACCTATGATACATATCGGCACTGAAGTGAACTTGAAACAGTTGGCCAATGCCTACATGTATCCCGTCCTAATCGACGCTGACGATTTCGTTTCATCGAACAATTACTTAAGGAAATAGCCCATTTCGCCTACCGCTGGACTGACTGGATTAATTTGCCTTACTTACAGCAATTAACACAGACCTCCCATTCGCGTCTTTGCCTGTGCAATGATTGCCGTAGCTAGCCGCGAAAATTTGTCCTTCCTTATTCCCTTCCTGATAGCCTCCAGACGTGAAGAATCAGAACGAGCGTATTCGCATAAAGTGTTCACCCTGCATGCTGTGACAGAAGCTTGGGAAACACTGGAATGCCCACCGTATGGTACACTAGACGTTCCAGTATGCTGGAGAACCAACTTTTGTCATTGGCCAGCATGTTGCCACTAGTGTGACCCGAATTTACTGATTGTGGAAATGCTCACCCGTATACTCATTTCCATGATACGAACATGCGGCCACCGCCTATGCCCCCTAGTCCAGAACTGGAGACACATACATTGGGCTCTGATTGTCCATCATGGTCGCAAACAGACACAACCAGGGGTGGCTCTACCTGTTGATAACCGCGTTGGTCACTGTTCTTAACGGTGACCCCTCGGTACGGACTTTCGAGCCCCCCTCGACAGGTAGTCCACAGTACATTGGTAGATGATCTACTCTGAATTCAATGCCCTAGCAGCTAAAATAGCTCCCTGGCTGGTAGTTGAATTGGATACACAGCTTTGACGATCACTCGCAACATGATGTCTACTCTGTACATATCGGCACTGTCCAAGTGTACCCTGACTATCCCCAGTCTGGTAAGGAAACTCATCCCTACGTATCAGATGTCCTGTTTCGGTACTAGTTCCGACATCTCTATGTTCGGCCTGAGACCTAACCCCGTGATAAGATCCCAGAACAAACGCCGCTTGAGTAGCAGTGTGTCTCTAGACTGATTGTGCAGGAGCCAGTCGTCCAAGTATTGAAGTATGCAATAACACATGGTCTGGACTGTGCCTAGATTACCTCTATTAGTTTTGTGAACGCCGTGGCTTTGAAGGGTAGGACACAAAACTGTTATACCATGCCTTGCGAATGAAAGCTTATAAAGTTTCTGGATGCATGGCATATCGGTATATGAAGATAACCTTCATGTGGTTCGCTGGAGACTGTCTCTATCTAGAAATGATCTGTCTGTTGGTACAACAAACCGCACGCTGTAGAAGCTCGGAGATTGCCAATCTCTGATGTGTGTAGCGCCCCTCTGGTAGACCCACCCTATGGGGCTGTATAGGTGTTATGGGTTGCTTAAAGCTACCCGTTACATCACTCGTTGGTTTAGGAGAAGGGGATATTGAAGCTTGCTTATGTCCCCTTTCCAGCCCGAGTTGCGCTTCTATAAGCGAACAGCTTGGCTAAAGAGACCACTGATAGTCTCGCTAACTGCCGACTCTGTCTTACTGCAGCGTCAGCAGCAGTCACCTGCGAACATCTGTTTCCAAACAGATTCGTGGCCTGAAGGAATGCTTCCCGAAGGAGGTCCCTTCCCCTATGCCTATGACGACGTCAATGATCGTACCTAGACACGACCTAGAACGTCGTTTGTGTTTCATGGATATACAATCCCGCGTCCTGGTAGACGAGCTACTGGAAGATGATCTATACCTAGCTTTCTTGCTACTAGACCCGGATCTACCCGTCCTGATCGACAAGTTTGTGTGCCCTCCAGTCTGATGTCATTAGACTCACATCAGGACTAATCCAGTGTGTCGGCAGGCCAATGTCCTATACCGTTACACTGTTGTATATCCATAACCTTGAACAGATATTCCGCTGAAAACGGCGTGGTCAAGACCAGCGTCGCCATTATCAGTGGCTATATTTTACACTCTGCTGACCGGAGGAATACGCTTGCATTCCACCGAGGCGCGCCCAATTGGATTTGCGTGTATACTACCCACATCGCCTATCCCATTGAATCTACCTGTCCCGTGTCCGGTGTTCTTGCTCAGTGGTTAGCTAATAACCCAGAGCAGAACTAGTGGCCGGCGTTCTTGCTCAGTGGTTAGCGTATAACCCAGAGCAGAACCGGTGTCCGGTGTTCGTGCTCGGCGGTTAGCGTATAAACCAGAGCCTAACTGGTGTCCTGTGTTCTTGCTCAATGGTTAGCGTATAACCCAGAGCAGAACTGGTGTCCGGTGTCCGATGTCCGTACTCAGTGGGTAGCGGACCACCCAGAGCAGAACTAGCGACGTTGGATGTCTTAGTCATAAGAGATACCCTGCCACTATTCGGACTCGTACTTGGCTAGACTCAGAAACAGTCGTTAGTTTATGAATCTTGCCGAACACCGACTGGTGTCCGGTGTCCGGTGTCCGGTGTCCGGTGTCCGGTGTCCGGTGTCCGGTGTCCGGTGTCCTTACTCAGTGGGTAGCGGACCACCCAGAGCAGAACTAGCGACGTTGGATGTCTCAGTCATAAGAGATACCCTGCCACTATTCGGACTCGTACTTGGCTAGACTCAGAAACAGTCGTTAGTTTATGAATCTTGCCGAACACCGACTGGTGTCCAGTGTCCGGTGTCCGGTGTCCGGTGTCCGGTGTCCGGTGTCCTTACTCAGTGGGTAGTGGACCACCCAGAGTAGAACTAGCGACGTTGGATGCCTCAGTCATAAGAGACACCCTGTCACTATTCGGACTCGGACTTGGCGTAGACTCAGAAACAGTCTTTAGTTTCTGAATCTTGCCGAACACAGACTGGCGTCCGGTGTTCTTATTCATTGGATAGCGGACCACCCAGAGCAGAACTAGCGACGTTGGATGCCTCAGTCATAAGAGACACCCTACCACTATTCGGACTCGGACTTGGCTCAGACTCAGAAACCACTGTAGTTTCTGAATCTCACTTATTGATACTTACCCTGATACTTACCATAATAGTACCTAATGGTCAGGCCCCTCCATAGAGGCCCCCAAGGCCTGAGACAAGCCAATATTTTCGACTAGCAACTTATAGAAATGAATAGCCCCCACTCTATTACAGAAGATATTGCCTACTTACGGACAATAACCATGAATAGAGTGTATAAAACAGCCAAACGAAAATGAGCACCAAAAAGGATACTTTCACGCCAGCCGTCCGAAGCAAAGAGGAAGTCTCCCGTGCGCGCATGCGCGGTCGATATGGGATGGGACAGGTGTAAGTGCGGGTCAATAAATTGTATTCGGAATGGGTAGCCCCAATAGAAGCTATATAGCAACATATAACAGGGAAGTATGATACAGAAATCATTTTGTGATGATTGGATTGGTTACAAAATTAATGTATCAAAATCCATTCCAGTTACAGGGTTAATGTTACAAGAGTGAATCAGGACCTACATTGGTCACAAATCATCTAAGCCCCATTTCTCCGGTCACAGCCACATATAAATCACGAACACTTACCGCCGCCGCTGAGCCGTATACAGACATCGACGCCCCGACCCTGGGTGAGCAACATGATGTTCTCAGTGAGTCGGCCTCCATCGAGGACGCGGACGTGTGGGAACATCTGCTCCAGGCACTGACGATTCTCCAGGTCCCACGTACAAGCAAACACACTGCACCCCAGCTGGCAGGCCAGCGATAATATGTAGATGCCTGTCGTATCTGCAAGGGAGGTTTTGTTATGAATGATTCGACAATTGGATAGTGAACAGTGTAGGCCCTGATTAGATTCGCGCAGGCTGATCTGGGACTAAGAGTATCCATCATTGGCACTGGTGTGGGACTAAGAGTATTCCATATATACTCCGGTGTGTGACAAGGATATTCCACCCGAGTGGTCAGAATATGCCCCGAGTTTCTGACGACATACTCTGACCACGAGGGTGGAATATCCTTAGTCACACACCGGAGTATATCTGGAATACTTTTTCTCGCATACCTACTAAGTCCAGAATCATGTTTAGCCATAGTACGCCATCAACGAACCACCATGGTATAATACTAACTTTTTTTCTTTATTTATATGCTATCTCCAATACAACCACTCAATCGCATTACCCGTATCAACAAATGGGTGTAAACAAAGTTTACACATTAGGGTCTCCTACATTGGATCGAAACATTTAACACATAACGGCCCAATAAAAATACGGTCTGAAGACGCCCATGACATGATGTGTAAACCAAATTACTACATACACAAAATAAATAGGACGCAGTACGAGACAAACTCATATAAATATTGAAAATAGACCATATATCCTCCATTCAAATTTGTACAATAATGTTTACAGAATCATTTTATGTTTTTATTTTGAGTATTTATTGCAATTCCGAGACGCTGTCTTCAATTACACAACTATCAGTCCGCCGAAAGTTTCACTCCGACGGACATTTGTCATTTCAATTTTTACACATTGCCGTTTTCAAGAAATTCTTGCTCACTGGATTATTAAACAAATATTCCAATCACTATCAACTGTCACTATGCATATGTTTGGGGAAGAATCAACAACATACGAGGTAAATATTTTGCTGTCAATCACATGTGTTATTTTTTAATAATAATCATGTATTCAGTATTTGGCCAACTGATTTACAGACGCCCCTTACACAAATCGTCCCACAAATTTACGCAAATTTGATAAAACTGGATAAAACATGAAATAAATAATAGCCTACATAACACATCCAGAGCGACGTTGTTGACATTGTTGTCTACTGACAGTACTGTGTAGAGAGCGTGTGTTTGTAAACAATGCAGACGACGTTTGGAAGCCAATATACAAAAAGTAGTTCCGGCAGTGTGTGACAGGTCAGCCGTGTGAGATAGCCGTGTGAGACAGAAAAATCCCACATGGGCGTGGCTTCGGAAATAACATTGAAATGGACTCTGGGTATGCGAGAAAAGGATTTATCCCGTCAACACAGTGCGTATGTGCCGTGAAACACGGTGCCGTGAAACATTTTTGATATCCTGTCAATACTATTTTTGCATTTTACAGCCATTTGTAGGTGTTGACGGGATAAATAGAATAGTAGGTTAGTGCCGTGAATGGGAAAACATATCTGGCGCGGCACGGAAAAGGGATGTGCTCGGCAGAGCCTCGCCCATCCCTTTTCCTGAGCCTTGCCAGATATTTTTTCCCATTCACGGCACTAACCTACTATTCTCTATATTCCACCCGAGTGTCAATATGTATCCTTGCCCTATACTAGTGCCTATGATGGCTACTTTTCTCGTCCCTATATCAAACATATTTGCGATTCTCAAAATATTTATTTGACACAGAATAAGGCTTTTTATGCGCTGAATTTATATGACAAGCGCAACGTGTTCACCATGTCTACAATTGGGTTGAAACAAAGTTTTCACCCACGAAATGGACGCTAATGCCAGTTCAGTGGATCGTTTACAAATTATGATCAAATTAACATTCGATGGCATCACTATACAGCCCTGGCGACGCCAAAATGTACGTCGCATGTTGCCGACATCATCAAAATTTAAACTACATAATGACACTAGGACACGAGAATAAACACGCCAACAACCATTGAAAACAATAAACATCAACCATATTGATTAGTTGACGGGGTATTTGTACGACACATTAGCCGTAATCTTGCCCTATTAGAAAATGTATCGTTGATAGCTGTCAGATGAGCATGTGTAAAGGAAATCTCATATGGGCTTTACTATGTGGATATCCTTGTCTCGGGGCACCGTAAATATTTTTCATGAAAAATCGCACATCTTTCTAGCGCCCAAAGCACATGGCTCGTCTCATGGCGTACCTATTGGTGGCAGCAGCAGCAGGGTGTGTCCCTCGCGGGCTGCGGCCAGGTCGTACAGTAGGTGACACGCGATGGTGTATGGCACAAACATCTCCATATCCTCGGGCTTCCAATCGCCCGGCAGCGGAATCTCCTTGGCAAATGGCTCTCCTGTACAGATATGTGGCTGTGACTGGAGAAATGGGGCTTATGGGATTTGTGACCAGTGTAGATCCAGATCAAATAGCACATTCCATGTAGCCTTATAACGATCTGTACTGCTTGTTGGAAGCATGGTGGGTGTTTTATTAATGGAATGGTGAACAGTGTAGATCATGATCATACTGTGTGGATGCACACTCTGATCTGGATCTGCACTGGTTCGAAAACCCATAAGCCCCATTTCTCCAGTCACAGCCACATATAGTCACAACTTTAATACACTGGCATATAGTCAAGGTGGCAAAACATTTTTGAAAAATAAATTTCCTACATCTATGATTTTTCCACGATTTTTTCCAGGATTAGCCACAATTGTCCTTTATAATATTTTTGTCACTGGCAAAATTGAAATGTATCTCCCATATTTGGTATTTTATTGTATGAACATTTATATGGCGATGTTTTCATGTTGGTCCGAGTGTATTTGTGCATGAAATTATTTAGGGACCATCAGTCTGTTTTCACACTTCTGTTTTGTTTTATTTTTAGACTCGAAACAGACATCAGAAATTGATTTTTAATTTTAACTAAATACCTGATAAATATATTACCATGCTAGTAGCTTTTGATATCAAGTTTATAAAGCTAGAGGCGGGTGCTATTATAGGAATGAATGGCCTTTTTGTGGAATTTATCGGGGTATAAACTTGGAAAAGTCGGGGGAATGCTCGACGAAGGCCGGAAGGCCTTCGTCCAGTATTCCCGCGACTTTTCCAAGTTTATATCCCCGATAAATTCCACAAAAAGGCCATTCATTCCTTATAATTCCAGCATTTGAAATAAATTAATCAAGAAAATGTGTTTATTTTCCGTTTTCTTAAGAATTATTTTAACTGCGCCTCACAGTTATGGAAAGTAGTTCGGCGTGGGAGTTTACTGGGATATAAATTTTGAACAGAGACTTGGTACGGGCCAATCAAATGTTAAGGAATTGTGTAAATATTTTTGTGCTGGAATTATTTGATCAAGAGCTACATTTGTCGCAAATCCCATAAGTCCCATTTCAAAAGTCACAGTCGCATGTAAAATATTAAATTCATGATCCGTTTCCTCGGCTCGGAAATGGTAGGAATTCCTCGGTGAGCTCCTGAATTCCTATGCGTTTCCTAGCCTTGCCTGAAAAACTCAATATAAAAAGACCCTTGCCTGTTATTCTCGCTGTATTACCTTGGAATGTGATGAAGCCCAGTACGGGCGTGGTCACTCCCTCCAACATCTTGTCTGCCAGGTACACGATCGCCTTGTCGCCGGTCCCACTGTTGCTACAGACACTGTACACCATCACCTTGGAGACGAGTGTCGTGTTGGGGTTGTCAAACGGAATCTGTTTCCAGGGCACGTCACGTGTGGAGGGCGTTGCTGGTGATCGGAATTGCAGCACACAGCCACCGGACCGACACACACCTATTTAAACACAGTAGGCAATTCTACATCAATTGTATTACTTTATCGTCAAACGTAGCTAATTTGCATAACAGATGCATAGGTTCAGGTACTCGTCACATGATGAAACTGCATAAATTATAATTATAGTTATGCACTTAATTTAAAATCGAAAACTACATCGTAAAGGAAATACCTTTTTCGAAAACAAAATTAGTTTCTATGTCTCGGATTCCATAAGCATGTTTCACGAAAATGACAAAATAGTTTCCTGCATGTACCTGTGTGTTTCTCCTCGATGGCCAGGAAGCGTAGCGATCATTGGCCTCCCTGCGGTGGTAGAGCGATTTGATGGTTTGAGTTCTCGCCAAACCCTAATATACCCATTTTTCACAGCCAAAAATGAAAACACAATACCTGTGTGTTTCTCGACGACCGCCAGGAAGGTGGGGGCAATCATTGGCCACAAATGCTTGAAAGCAGTTTCCTGCACCAAGGCACATTGGGTACAGAGAGCATCATGGGTACATGTACCTGTGTGTCTACCACGACCGCGAGGAAGGTGGGGCAATACTTTAGATCCCAGCGATGGTTTTGTTTGTTTGTTTGTTGGGGGTTTAACGGCCTATCAACAGCTAAGGTCATTTAAGGCTGGGTCAATGGGTTTAGTACTAAATCCCATATATTATCTGTACAAGTACATGTACATGTTCAAGTACATGTACAAATGGGGAGATAATCTCAAAATCAGAACTGAATATTTACAATAACAAAACTATATATTCAGCCCTGAAATCAGAATAATCCTGATCTGATGCCAGGTCCTCGCCACACCAGAATCACTTGGCCCCTCCCAAAAGCAGTAGGATCATTAATAATCTTACTACTTTTATAATGGGCAATAACCCAATTCAACTCCCAGGTAACTAAAGTGCCAAAGATAAAAACGTACCCGAGGGCCAAACCAGGCAAATCCTGATTCCTATAAGGAGGAACCCATACCGTTAATTTACGCCGTCTCATTCGTCCGACCACCACCCACCCCAGCGGTGGTAAAGCGACTCAACGCGAGTTGTTGCCAAACACTTACGCCCCATGTCTCCAGTCACGGCCATAAATGACAGAGTGCAATTCCCTGTACATACCTGTGTGTTTCTCGACAACGGCTAGGAAGGTGGGACAATCCTTGGCCTCACGGCGGTGGTAGAGCGGCTCGACAGTGAGTTGTTGGAGCCGCGAGTCAAGGTGCTGGTTTGCGAACTCTAGCACATCCACGATGAACTGCAACCAGCTGTCCTCCCACTGGATCTCTGCCTTTTCATACAGGCTCTCCCTTGTAAAATGGTGAATGTCAATGGGTTTAACCCATTCAACCTTAAGTAACTGGAATGGATTTTGATATGTTAATTTTGCAACCAATCCAATTGTCACAAAATCATTTTCAGTCCATTTATGAAAAGGGGGCGTTTTTGTTCTCAAAAATGTGAAAATTACTTAAAGGTACATGCCCACTCAGTAGGCACAAAATGTTCTTTATAGAAATTAAATACAATGTAAGTGTATAATTGTGTCACTATTTAACAAGTTCTAAATATTACGAGTGCCCGTTATACGGATATAATCATTTAGTAATATTTATTTTACAGATAGTGACTCACGGTGATATCAGGCTACAGTATTTTCAAATGCAAATGAGGCATGATATTTTTTAATTATTTATATAACTTAAATGTGTCACCGGAAAAATAATATTTTCAACAGATTATAAAGTATGATCATTGCACATCAAAATATAAATATATAGAATAAATAGTAAATTAATGTCCATTAACATTTAGGATATCAGTATGGAATTTTACGTCTGATATAAAATGTATAATAGTGTCAATCAATACGTGGGGTAATGGTGAATGAATGTTTATTTTGCCAGAAAATGTCTCAAGATAATGTCTCTGATATAAAGAACATTTTGTGCCTACCGAGTGGGCATGGACCTTTAAATTACAAAAAGTGCAGATCCTGATCAGACGGCTCGTCATGGACCGGCTCATCTTGATCTACACTATTTGCCAAGACCACTATACAGGCCTGTGGTGTTGAAAGGGTTAAATTCCCAACAGCTAAATTCATATAGACATGGGATATCTCTACAATGGTGAATGCGAGTGTACACAAATGGTCATATTAACTCTTTGCATGCTCGCAGTGAAAATATCCGCCAAACGAATTAGGCGTATATGTTTTATTTCTCTCTGTAAATATGTCTTGAAATTTCATTAGAATTGAGTCCTCAGGACTCAATTCTAATGAAATTCCAAGACATATTTGTGATATTTACAAGGAGAAAAAAAGAAAATATGATTTCTTGTCCGCTATTTTTTAACTATTTATAGCCCACACATTTCCCAGCATGCAAAGAGTTAAAGTCACTTGCTCTCCCTGCAATGGTCATAGTGGAGAATCACGTCGTCTATTGTTTTCCTTACTTATTCCTTTTAATGATGACCATGTCCACTCCGTAAAAAAGTTTCACGATGCAAACTATGTTTATTCGAAATATCTCTACAGAATGTTCCGATGAACTACAGAAGTAATGCTGTTAAATTTGGTATTGTCGAACTTGTAGCATTAACGGCGAGAACATGATCATCATTAACCCTTACATTGCCGAATAAATTTGTGCCGTCCGCTGAATATTTTTCCATTTTTCTCATCAAAATCTTGGTTTGGCAGCACTTCAGAATCATTTCCAATGGAAATGATTCTAAAATGCTGCCAATCCATGTTTTTACTGAGAGAAAAGACAAAATATGAATTATCAGCAGACAACTATTTTCGGTTCCCGCATTCTAAGTGTTAAAAGGAAGAAACCAGCACATTGATTAACAAGAGCTGTAGGAGGACAGCATAGCTCGACTACGAGGGTTGTCGATGTGCACATAGCTTGACAAAGAAGGTGGCTGCGGCCTGCATAAAAACCTTAACGAAGGTTGACTAAAAACCTTAACCTAGGGAAATTAAGTAAGTAATTCAAGGTTAAATGTAGGTCAATGTCAGATATAGGTCAGGGTTATTGATGTACATCACTAGGAGATGAAGTTGTCCAAGTATGGTTGATGTAGGCCCAGGAGTATTCCATATACAAGCTTGACTATAAACATTAACCAAGTAATTCAAGGTTAAATGTAGGTGAAGGTAAAATCAGAATTTTTCAATGTAAAATTAGTTTCTGTGAGTACTTACCTGTTATATGTTGCTATATAGCTTCTATTGGGGCTACCCATTCCGAATACAATTTATTGACCCGCACTTACACCTGTCCCATCCCATATCGACCGCGAATGCGCGCACGGGAGACTTCCTCTTTGCGATAGAACAAATCTCTCACCTTGCGGGGTGGGAGGCGGGTGTTAAATACATATAACAGGTAAGTACTCACAGAAACTAATTTTACATTGAAAAATTCTGATTTCTGTATCATACTTCCCTGTTATATGTTGCTAGAATTTGTCTCCAAGGCGGGAAGGTAAGGTGATACAGAAACCAGAAAAATAATTTAATTCGCTCTGTGAATACTTAACCTTGGATCAATAAATTGACTCACCAAACAATTTGTAGACTAGACCCGGGCACCATCTGAGCAGCACCCCCCCCCCTATTCCTGCTCCCAGAAGATAACTGAGCCGCCAGCTAAGTCTTCTGGTCTGCTTGAGTACTGTCCCCAGTCGCAGTTTCACACACACTGAATGTGACTAACTCATATCATGTTAGCGTCATGTCATACACACTGTTGTGCCTCACATCTAAGACTCACAGCATCTACACTGACCCTTGTCCATGTCCACAAGTCTCATAAAGTTCTAACCCACATTACTCACAAATAGTAAAGCTAACATAAAATACCCTATGCATATTGACAACCACATACTATCAATAATTACCAAACATGGCATTCATGCCCCTGGATGAATGATTATGTGTTTTCGAGTGTCATGATACCTAGTACCGTTAGCACCCCGGAGCACAGGTAACTCACCTTTACCCTCTCTGGACCTCACAATCATTGGTAACACCAAACACTGCACACATTATAGTAAAATATGCATCCAGACTGGTATAACCAGTCATGTGTAATCAAGAAAACAATCTACTAAAACTTTCCAGGCACAAAACTTAAACTAGCTGATAACTAGAACATTTTGTAATGCCAATGTGAATATAACAACACTTTGTTATCCTGGCCTAGATCCACTGGCCCAGAATAACAACAGGCTAAAAAATTGAGCCTTTTACACATGCTTGACCCCCCGTGACATCCCTGCTAGCCGCGACTAGGGGATCCAATGTGTAAATATCTGCGCTCTGCGCAGTCAGTGTACGTATGTAAAACTGATAAAAGTGGAATGAGACTTCCCTGATGCCACTTCCATTATCTTATCCCCAGTATCACTCCATAGAGGAACTCCGAGGAGGTAAATACTGTTCCGACCTCATGGCATCGATTATAACCTTATGAGCCCTTAACCAAATTGGATCGATATGCTCTGCGTGTTGCAAGAGATATCCATATGTAAACTGACGATTTGGATATAAACTGATTACCCACGCATGGAATAAAATCCAGTGCCTACCTCTCATTGGCTAGTCATTGAGATGTAGTGCCTAATTCACCATGCTCTGGTCTTGCACAAAACAATTCCGTGCCTTATGGAACTAAGCCTTGGATACTCCCATCTCTGAGCCTCCTTTCCCAAGGCCGAATACTCTATGAGCCAAGTTTATGTAAGCATAACCTAATACTTACGCCCATGATGTTCCAGAAAAGTACTGGCTTTAAGAAATCCAACTTAGTTTTGGGGTTAAACACTGTGCCAAATCAATTCCTCTAACAGAGCTCCTACAGTGTGGGTCTGAGGCAGTCTAGGCCTACCCTTGAAAGCAGTAACCTATTCTGCTTCACACAGAGACTTAGCCCTCGGCACCTGCGCAGGTTAAACAGAACCACTATCCGGAGACAGATACTGGTATACCGAAGCTACTGCCTCCGGATAAGAAGGGGCACTGTTCTTCCACAGCTACACTAGCTGCCAAGACCAGTCCCACCTGATGCCATCAGAGGATTTTAATATTCACCCGTACCGGTGAAGTGCCCTTTTCTGACAAGCCTGGTGCATTTTGTCTTAAGAAATTCACCATCATCTAGCCGAATGTCTTAACCGATTGCGCCACGAAGCCCACATTATCATCTGATCGTGACCTTAATCTATGTGCCAGGGCATAGCGTGTTTTCCATCTCGGTTAAATTTGGTAGGTTCGTGCTGGGCGAGAGATAAACTCATATTATGGATCAGTGCGAATGAATTTTAATCTATTGACATTGTTGTTGTTATTAACCGGAAGCATGTGCTTTTACCAAGTTAAAATACGACAATTGTACATTATAGAATACGTAAAGTATACAATGTCACAGATAACCGACTCGATTCGGCCATGCCTGGGATCACGAACGGTCGGTTATGCCTAACTGGGACTCGATCCGTAGTAAGGAACCCAGCTTCGCAACCATAGTAACGGAATCATTATCCCAGCCAGATTCTGGTCGCCCCTGTACAGGCCGCGTAATTCCCGCCGCCTTTTCGCCGAAGTGAAAACGAGGATTAACCCATTATTGACTGATCAATCAATAGGGAAGCTGTCCCATGGGCTCCTACTGATTTGTCGTTAAATCCCATCTAACCACTGTTAGATTCCCTTAGGTTAACTATTCTAGCTACTGGTCTTTCTCTAGTGAAGAATGAAATCAGCGCCTATAACTGGGGTCTGAACCTATGATACATATCGGCACTGAAGTGAACTTGAAACAGTTGGCCAATGCCTACATGTATCCCGTCCTAATCGACGCTGACTATTTTGTTTCATCGAACAATTACTTAAGGAAATCGCCCATTTCGCCTACCGCTGGACTGTCTGGATTAATTTGCCTTACTTACAGCAATTAACACAGACCTCCCATTCGCGTCTTTGCCTGTGCAATGATTGCCGTAGCTAGCCGCGAAAATTTGTCCTTCCTTATTCCCTTCCTGATAGCCTCCAGACGTGAAGAATCAGAACGAGCGTATTCGCATGAAGTGTTCACCCTGCATGCTGTGACAGAAGCTTGGGAAACACTGGAATGCCCACCGTATGATACACTAGACGTTCCAGTATGCTGGAGAACCAACTTGGCCAGCATTGGCCAGCATGTTGCCACTAGTGTGACCCGAATTTACTGATTGTGGAAATGCTCACCCGTATACTCATTTCCATGATACGGACATGCGCCCACCGCCTATGCCCCCTAGTCCAGAACTGGAGACACATACATTGGGTTTTGATTGTCCATCATGGTCGCAAACAGACACAACCAGGGGTGGCTCTACATGTTGATAACCGCGTTGGTCACTGTTCTTAACAGTGACCCTTCGGTACAGACTTTCGAGCCGCCCTCGACAGTTAGTCCACATTACATTGGTAGATGATCTACACCACATATCTGCCTCTGAATTCAATACCCTAGCAGCTAAAATAGCTCCCTGGCTGGTAGTTGAAGTGGATACACAGCTTTGACGATCACTCGCAACATGATGTCTACTCTGTACATATTGTCTCTAGACTGATCGTGCAGGAGCCAGTCGTCCAAGTATTGAAGTATGCAATAACACACGGTCTGGACTGTGCCTAGATTACCTCTATTAGTTTTGTGAACGACGTGGCTTTGAAGGGTAGGACACAAAACTGTTATACCATGCCTTGCGAATGAAAGCTTATAAAGTTTCTGGACGCATGGCATATCGGTATATGAAGATAACCTTCATGTGGTTCGCTGGAGACTGCCCAATCGTTGACTCTAATAGTCCGACGTATCGATCGAGCCGTCTCTATCTAGAAATGATCTGTCTGTTGGTACAACCCGCACGCTGTAGCAGCTCGGAGATTGCCAATCTCTGATGCGTGTAGCGCCCCCCTGTTAGCCCCACCCTATGGGGCTGTAAAGGTGTTATGGGTTGCTTAAAGCTACCCGTTACATCACTCGTTGGTTTAGGAGAAGGGGATATTGAAGCTTGCTTATGTCCCCTTTCCAGCCCGAGTTGTGCTTCTATAAGCGAACCGCTTGGCTAAAGAGACCACTGATAGTCTCGCTAACTGCCGACTCTGTCTTACTGCAGCGTCAGCAGCAGTCACCTGCGAACATCTGTTTCCAAACAGATTCGTGGCCTGAAGGAATGCTTCCCTAAGGAGGTCCCTTCCCCTATGCCTATGACGACGTCAATGATCGTACCTAGACACGACCTAGAACGTCGTTTGTGTTTCATGGATATACAATACCGCGTCCTGGTAGACTAGCTACTATACCTAGCTTTCTTGCTACTAGACCCGGATCTACCCGTCCTGATCGACAAGTTTGTGTGCCCTCCAGTCTGACGTCATCAGACTCACATCAGGACTAATCCAGTGTGTCGGCAGGCCAATGTCCTATACCGTTACACTGTTGTATATCCATAACCTTGAACAGATATTCCGCTGAAAACGGCATGGTGAAGACCAACGTAGCCGTTATCAGTGGCTATATTTTACACTCTGTTGACCGGAGGAATACGCTTGCATTCCACCGAGGCACGCCCAATTGGATTTGCGTGTATACTACCCACATCGCCTATCCCCTTGAATCTACCTGTCCCGTGTCCGGTGTTCGTGCTTATTGGTTAGCTAATAACCCAGAGCAGAACTAGTGGCCGGCGTTCTTGCTCAGTGTTTAGCGTATAACCCAGAGCAGAACCGCTGTCCGGTGTTCGTGCTCGGCGGTTAACGTATAAACCAGAGCCTAACTGGTGTCCTGTTTTCTTTCTCAGTGGTTAGCGTATAACCCAGAGCAGAACTGGTGTCCGGTGTCCGATGTCCGTACTCAGTGGGTAGCGGACCACCCAGAGCCGAACTAGCGACGTTGGATGTCTCAGTCATAAGAGATACCCTGCCGCTATTCGGACTCGTACTTGGCTAGACTCAGAAACCGTCGTTAGTTTATGAATCTTGCCGAACACTGACTGGTGTCCGGTGTCCGGTGTCCGGTGTCCGGTGTCCGGTGTCCGGTGTCCTTACTCAGTGGTTAGCGGACCACCCAGAGCATAACTAGCAACGTTGTATGTCTCAGTCATAAGAGATACCCTGCCACTATTCGGACTCGTACTTGGCTAGACTCAGAAACAGTCGTTAGTTTATGAATCTTGCCGAACACCGACTGGTGTCCGGTGTCCGGTGTCCGGTGTCCGGTGTCCGGTGTCCGGTGTCCTTACTCAGTGGGTAGCGGACCACCCAGAGCAGAACTAGCAACGTTGGATGCCTCAGTCATAAGAGACACCCTGTCACTATTCGGACTCGGACTTGGCGTAGACTCAGAAACAGTCTTTAGTTTCTGAATCTTGCCGAACACAGACTGACGTCCGGTGTCCGGTGTCCGGTGTCCGGTGTCCGGTGTCCGGTGTCGGTGTCCGGTGTCGGTGTCCGGTGTCCGGTGTCCGGTGTCCGGTGTCCTTACTCAGTGGGTAGCGGACCACCCAGAGCAGAACTAGCGACGTTGGATGCCTCAGTCATAAGAGAGACCCTGTCACTATTCGGACTCGGACTTGGCTCAGACTCAGAAACCACTGTAGTTTCTGAATCTCACTTATTGATACTTACCCTGATACTTACCATGATAGTACCTAATGGTCAGGCCCCTCCATAGAGGCCCCCAAGGCCTGAGACAAGCCCGGTTTCTCATTAGAGCAACCGTTATGTCTCTAGCAACAACGGAAACAAATTATCTCATGAGAATCACAAGTTCCCGTTTTGTGACCACCACCAAATTCCTGACCCGAACTGGGTTTAGGTTTCCCTTAGCCCATTAGTGAACATGGTACGGAAAACCTATTCAAATATCGAACTAAACAAAGTCGAAAAAAAAAAAAAAATATTCTTTGTCGACAATAGGAACGTCCGACAATAGGAAAATCGCGAAGTTCGCGCCCTGTGGCCACACTAAGAAAAAAAATAAAAAAATCTAAATACTTTCAAAATGAAATATTTCCGACTAGCAACTTATAGAAATGAATAGCCCCCACTCTATTACAGAAGATATTGCCTACTTACGGACAATAACCATGAATAGAGTGTATAAAACAGCCAAACGAAAATGAGCACCAAAAAGGATACTTTCACGCCAGCCGTCCGAAGCAAAGAGGAAGTCTCCCGTGCGCGCATGCGCGGTCGATATGGGATGGGACAGGTGTAAGTGCGGGTCAATAAATTGTATTCGGAATGGGTAGCCCCAATAGAAGCTATATAGCAACATATAACAGGGAAGTATGATACAGAAATAAAGGTCAGGGGTTATTGATGTACATCCCTATGAGAAAAAGTTATCGAAGTATGGTGTCTGTATGTACAATAGTATTCCATCTACAAGCTTGACAAAAAACCTTAACCAAGATTGAGTAAAAACCTTAACCAAGGGGAATTAATTAAGTAATTCAAGGTTAAATGTAGGTCAAGGTCAAATATAGGTCAGGGGTTGTTGATGTACATCACTAGGTGATGAAGTTGTCCAAGTATGGTTGGTGTAGGGCTAGGAGTATTCCATCTGCAAGCTTGACTAAAAACCTTAACCAAGGGGAATTAAGTAAGTAATTCAAGAGGAAATGTAGGTCAAGGTCAAATATAGATCAGGGGTTGTTGATGTACATCACTAGGAGATGAAGTTGTCCAAGTATGGTGGGTGTAGGGCCAGTAGTATTCCATATACACGCTTGACTAAAAACCTTAACCAAGGGGAATTAACTAAGTAATTGAAGAGGAAATGTAGGTCAAGGTCAAATATAGATCAGGGGTTATTGATGTACATCCCTATGAGAAAAGGTTGTCCAAGTATGGTATCTGTATGCACAATAGTGTTCCAGGTACAAGCTTGACTAAAAACCTTAACCAAGGTTGACTAAAAACCTTGACCAAGGGGAATTAACTAAGTAATTCAAGAGGAAATGTAGGTGAGGGTCAAATGCAGATCAGGGGTTATTGATGTGCATCACTAGGAGATGAAGTTGTCCAAGTATGGTGGGTGTAGGGCCAGTAGTATTCCATATACAAGGTTGACTAAAAACCTTAACCAAGGTGTGACGGTGACGCCGACGCCGACGCCGACGCCGGGGTGACAACATAAGCTCTACTTATTCTTTGAATAGTCGAGCTAAAAATAAGATTTACCTCACAACTCGTGGGCGCTGCCATTATGCAGAACCAAAGCAATAGACCATGTGATTCTCCAATGTGAATGATCAAAAGTGAAAGGGTTTAACGTCCCAGCAACAGCTAAGGTCATATAGAGATTGGACCTCTGGGGGCCGTTTCACTAAACATCGCAAGACTAAAATGTTTGTAAGTGCAAAATTATGATAGTCTGTAAATTTCACATTAACAATGTTTTCTTGTAAACAATTACTGTATTTATATTTATGCATATTACTGCATATGCAGCCTATGCTCAATAAATGTAAATCCATCAATTGAAATTTCCAGACGATTCTGAATTTGCACTTACGAACATTTTAGTCGTAGGAAGTTTAGTGAAACGGGCCCCAGTTTTATAGTCTCATCCGGATGGTATGGAAATGCTATGAATGTATTTTTCCATGCCGAGGGCAGGGATTGAACTCACAACCTCCGGTATTGAATTATAATAAAGTACCCACTAGATCACTTAACGTTCCATACCCTGCAAACGGGAATCTGTATGTGATAGGTGTAAGAAATATAGCTACAGTTGCAATGACTTACCCATCCTTTGGACTAAGCTGTACATTATCATTTACGTCCAGGTCGTACCCGGGCACTTTGGGCAGGTGGAAGCTCTCTGCAACCTCAAAATTGCCCCGCAGTAGCACCTGATCTGTAGGTGAATTATATTACGATTGTCAGAGCGGCAAGCAAAGCAATTGCATGATGGATAATGTGCGCCACAGGCACCTGCATCTTAAGTTGAGTTCCACATGTATTTTTCTATTTAAATATCTCAATAAACTTTCCATGTGAATATACCCACTATTCCAACATTTCGGCCGAAAGGCTTAATCAAAGACCTATTTCTACCAGTATTTTCAAAGTGTGCTAAATGATAAACTGCAGAGTTGGAACAATGGGTTTGTATCTCGGCAAGAAACAAGAAAATGTGGCCCGTCGGGAGAAACTTTTGCAAATTTAATTAACCAAAAGTGATAAGTATTCATAGCACAGCTGTGAAGGTCAAAAGGATCAGTGGATGTGTGGCATTTGTCCACAAGTATGATGTGTTTAAATCCGGCAAACATTTTAATGTGTGAAAAAGTTCAAAGTTGTGCAAGTCAGAAGGTCAAGGTCATATTAAGGGTAGCCTGGATTTGTGGCATTTGAGCATAAGTATAATATATTGAAATATTAAAGTAATCCTTCAAGGATATAGAAGTTATGACAGAATTGAGAAACTCCGGCAAACTTCTTAATGTGTGAAACAGTTGTGAAGGTCAAGGTCATATTAAAGGTAGCAAGTATGCTGTGTTGAAATGTTTAAGTAATCCTTCAAGAGATATAGAAGTTATGACAGAATTGAGAAACTCTGGCAAACTTCTTAATGTGCCGGACGGACACACAGTCCAAGCACTAAATGGCTCAGCTCCGGCTCTGCAGACCGGGGGCATAAAAATAAAATAACTAAGTTTTCTCACAACTCCTCCATAATGACTACAGCTAAAAGGACAGCATCATCAGCAGACGGTATTGTTTTTCAGAGTACCGTAATAGCCCTTAACCCTTAGCCTGTTGATCGCGAAAACTCGTCTGTTGTTGCTTTATATTTTTCCCCGTTTCTCAATAAAAACATGGTTTGACAGCACTTTAGAATCATTTCCAAAGGAAATGATTCTAAAGTGCTGTCAAAGCATGTTTTTGATGAGAAAAATCGAAAATAAAACAAACAGCAGACGACAAAAATTTCATTCAGCAGGCTAAGGGTTAATATTCTGACAACAAGGGTATCATAATGCTCCGATTTAAAATATTTCCAATATAGCACCATAATTCATACAGGCCTATTCTGAATACAATTTGTAAATTTTTCTATTTATATTTCATTTTAGAACATTTTTAAATCATCTCGGTACTGGACATATACCTACATGTCTGATGCTATGAGGAAGCGAACGACAGTATTCCTACCTTTAACTGAGGCCACAAAGGTTTTGGTGCCATGGTGCACTTCTATGACCGTGTTAGCCAACATTATATTGGCCAGGAGCGAGTCTTCCAAATTCACAAGGTCATACAGCTTAATTGGTTGAAGGTCTTCATTTGCTGACCGCTACAATATACAAGGTCATAATTCCAGCACAAAAATATTTGATTGGCCCGTAGCAAGTCTGTCCAAAATTTATATCCCAGTAAACTCCCACGCCGAACTACTTTCTACAGGTGCGCTGTCAGTGCTGTCAATGTAAACAAATGGCTGCCGTCTGTCAAAATAAACACATTTTCTTGATGAATTTATTTCAAATGCTGGAATTATAAGGAATGAATGGCCTTTTTGTGGAATTTATCGGGGATATAAACTTGGAAAAGTCAAATTCACAAGGTCATACAGCTTAATTGGTTGAAGGTCTTCATTTGCTGACCGCTACAATATACAAGGTCATAATTCCAGCACAAAAATATTTGCACAATTCCCTAACATTTGATTGGCCTGTAGCAAGTATCTGTCCAAAATTTATATCCCAGTAAACTCCCACGCCAAACTACTTTCTACAGGTGCGCTGTCAGTGCTGTCAATGTAAACAAATGGCTGCCGTCTGTCAAAATAAACACATTTTCTTGATGAATTTATTTCAAATGCTGGAATTATAAGGAATGAATGGCCTTTTTGTGGAATTTATCGGGGATATAAACTTGGAAAAGTCGCGGGAATACTGGACGAGGCCTTCCAGCCTTCGTCCAGTATTCCCGCGACTTTTCCAAGTTTATATCCCGATAAATTCCACAAAAAGGCCATTCATTCCTATGACCACAGCAGTAGAATTTGGCTACACTGGAGTGAGCGTAGATATGTACACAACATTGTTTCCAAGTCATCTCTGTTGTACCATGTCGTCAATTGTCAACGGGTCTACCAATATTAACCCTCTTCAACACTACATACCTGTATAGCGGTATTGGCAAGAAATGTAGATCCAGATGAGCTAGCTCATGACGAGCCGTCTCATCAGGATCTGCAGAATTTCTACTTTGCTCACCTGCACTTTTAAAAATGTGTTAGCTGCGTGTCAGTTGTGCTCACCTGTATTTCAAAGGTGAGTTACCTGCATTTCTGATTTGCTCACATGAATTTTCAAAAGTAGGCTACCTGCATTTTTGAATGCTCACCTGCATTTTCAAAGTGTGCTACCTGTATTTTTGAATGCTCACCTGCATTTTCAAAAGTGTGCTACTTGCATTTTTGAGTGCTCACCTGCATTTTCAAAGGTGTGCTCCTTGCATTTCTGCTTTACTCGCATACATTTTCAAAAGTGTTACCTGAATTTCTAATTAACACACCAGTGTTTTCCTGTATTTGTGATTTGCTGACATGCATTTTCAATTAAGCTGTCTGTATTTCTGATGTGCTCACCTGTATTTTCAAGCATGTTACCTGTATTTCGGCGAGTTTCTCAGAGATGGCCATACAGGAATGGTAGAGGAGGGTGGCGAGGGGGCTCTGTATACCCTCCAGGTCCTCACCCGCCAGGCTGTACACCAACTTCTCATCCTTCACTGCAATACATGATACAGAAGACGGAAGACGGATTATACTGCGGTGCAACACAGCATTGATTGATTGATTGATTGATCGGTCATCAACTGATTGAGTGATTGGGGTTTCACATCCATTCAACAGCAAGGACATATACAGGAATGCGGATTTAACACAAAAATTACAATAAAAATTTTAGCACAAACAGATGGATCATCCTCAATATGAAATGGGTTATGCACCAAGATTTGATTTAGAGGTTTAACTATTTGCATGCTAGTGGTGAAAATAACAGCCAACAAATTAAGAGTACATTGTATATTTCTTTATTTCCCTCAGTAAACATGTTTGGAATTCATTAGAATTGCGTCCTCCTGACTCAATTCTAATGACATTCTCAGACATATTCAAGATATTTATGGGGAGAAATAAAAGAAAATATACCGAATTGTCATCTATTTTTTAACTATTTATAACCCACAAGTTTCCCAGCTTGCAAAGTTAACTGTATACCTCTGCAGGAGAACTGGAGCCAGTGGGGGATGTTCCAGGACACAGTGTGGTTCCATCGTACCAGGGGGCTGAGACAGGGCGCCTCTATCCCCAGGGGCCCACACGCGGTCCCCAGCAGCACACCAACGTCTACCGTGTAACCTGCAGATTGGACAAGATTGGATTGTTGTTAACCCCTACAATGTTGAATTAAATATTGCCGTCTGCTGTTTATTTTTTTTTTTTTCCATTTTTCTTTCAAAACATGTTTCGACAGTGTCCCAATACTTACTGCTTTATCACAATAATAATATATTTGGATACAATATGTTTTGGGAAATACCTATTGTATAATTATTTGAATACCATTTAGTTTAGGAAACGGTTCCCAAACAGATGTTATCCAAATATTTGGTTATTACGGTAGGTTCGTTTGTTGGTTAACCCTTAAAATGTTGAAATAAGTATTGTCGTCTGTTGTTTCTATTTTCCATTTTTCTTGGTCAAAACATGTTTTTACAGAGCATACGAATTGTCTCCAATAGAGACAATTCTAGTGTGCTGCCGAAACATGTAGTTTGCAACAAAAAAAAAAAGTTAAAATTGAATACAGCAGACACTATTCAGGTCCCGCCTATTAAAGGCACTAGAAAGTGATGAAACAGAATCAGAAAAAAATGGTTTAATGGTACATGTCTTTGTTTCGTATTTCTGAACCTAATCAAAATTTCTTAACAGTTTAAGTGTTAAAGCGAAGTAGTGACGGTCAAATGATCAAGGTCATATCAAGGACAGAATGGATCAGTTGAATTTGTGCACAGGGAAATATTTCAGGGAATATACAAGTTATGACAGAAGTTATGACAGAAACTTCGGCAGACTTCGCAACCAGATGGACACAGACGGACACACAGACAAACACACAAACACTATATGCCTGCTGGGTCTACCGAGACCGGGGGCATGAAAACAAACCAGTATACATCAAACATACAGCACATGGTACAGATGCAAGCATAACACACAACATACCTTTCATGTGCATCTCCCCGAGTGTGTGGCAAAATGACACAGATGTCGGTAGACACTGCACAGCCTCGAATGTTTTCACTAGGGAATATTCCCCTTCGAAATATGTTGAGTCCTCCATACACGACTGGGTGGACACACTCGCATATCGCATCTCCTGTTTCGGCACACCGGCATTCTCCAAACAAATCCAAACAGATTGGCTTCTCGATGATCTCTGCTGACTACCATTCAGGCTGAATGACGGCTGTATGTCACACAGATGCACCGGTGTTGACGTGGGAAACATGTTGAGGATCTGGGTGTCTGTGGACTTATGTCTGATTGCCATGTGTAGGTTCACGGGCTTACAGATAATGCGGGAGAAGTAGGCGGCATCACACAGTGGCTGACGCCCGCAGGTTGTGGGACTCCATCCCGTCTGGGCACTCTGGAGGTGGCACGAGCTAGCAGGGGACAACAGGGAATGGGTCACTGATTGATTAATTAATTGATTACTTGATTGGTTGATTGACGATGGATGTTTTTTTTACATCTTTAACATCAAGATCATGTGGGGTGGACAACAGGGGATGTGTCGCTGATTGGTTCATTGGTTGGTCGATTGACAATGGATTGATCGCGTTTTACATCAGGGCCCGGTTGCTCAAAATATCTGTTAGCTCAATGTACAGTCCTGTTAAATCCTCAACAGTGTTAAGGATTTAACAGTACATTAAGCTAGCAGATGTTTTGAGCAAAGTGAATGGGTTTAACGTCCCAGCAACATATATATAAAGACATGACCACAGTTAAGTCTCATCCGACAGATGAGTGGGATGGAAATACTATGAAAGTATTTTTGATGCCCTATGCGAGGTTGGAACCCACAACTTCCAGATTGGAAGTCAGGTGTTCTAACCCCTAGGCCACAACCCATCCCTAGATGTTTTGATCAACCGGGCCCTGTTCAACAAGCTCATATGTGGACGAGACTGGAGAAATGGGGCTTATGTGATTTGTGACCAGTGTAGATCCAAATCAAATAACACTGAATTACAATAAAAACTTTCAGCATAGAAAGACAGTGTCTTGATATGGTGTTAGGCACCGGTGTGAATCACAGGAATTAGTCGGTAATGCAGAGATATAAAGTACTTAACATAAAATATTGTTCGATTATTTATCATGTCTACTGACTTAACCCCAGTAGTCCCCTCTGCACGGATGACAGTGATGTATACAGGTGTGTTACCTGTATTTCGGAGCAGGTATGACGTCGCGCAACTCTGCCTTGATCGGGTCACACAGGCCGGACAGATAGCCGCTGTACATGGGCAGGCTGGTAGGCAGCAAGTTGTAATACCCACCTGGAGGTCATTAGAAATTATAAACTAATAATTCCAGCACAAAAATATTTACACAATTCCCTAACATTCTGTCCAAAATTTATATCCCAGTAAACTCCCACGCCGAACTACTTTCCATAACCGTGAGGCGCAGTTGAAATAATTCTTAAGAAAAACGGAAAATAAACACATTTTCTTGATGAATTTATTTCAAATGCTGGAATTATAAGGAATGAATGGCCTTTTTGTGGAATTTATCGGGGATATAAACTTGGAAAAGTCGCGGGAATACTGGACGAGGCCTTCCGGCCTTCGTCCAGTATTCCCGCGACTTTTCCAAGTTTATACCCCGATAAATTCCACAAAAAGGCCATTCATTCCTATAGTGTATGCCAATGCCCATGTACATTTTTTTTACGACATTTCAAGTCAAAATCAGTGATTAACACTTTCACCCCTAATTATATATATAACTGGAATAGATTTGTTAATTTTGCAACCAAACCAATCTTCACAAAATGATTTTCCGGCCTCGTCCAGTATTCCCGCGACTTTTCCAAGTTTATATCCCCGATAAATTCCACAAAAAGGCCATTCATTCCTATAGTGTATGCCAATGCCCATGTACATTTTTTTTACGACATTTCAAGTCAAAATCAGTGATTAACACTTTCACCCCTAATTATATATATACAGTCGATTCGCGTTATGTCGACATCGATGGGAGACAGAGAATGACGTCGACATAAACGTAGTTCGACATAAAAAAATATCAATATTCACCCCAAACATTCGGTACATTTAACACTCGTGTATAATCTGATAAGAATGTGTCAATTTCCTGTGTTTCGTGTCGGCATACGGTTGTCGTAAAATATAGATTATCAACGTATCAATATTATTATTGTTTATTCGTCTAATTAATACACAATAAAATACTTTTACACGCATTGCATGTGATTAGTGTTGACATGTTATTATTTCCATGTTTTATTGGTCGCAACAATTTGCAACATTGTTTTTTCGGCGATCACGTGATGTGATCGAGTGGAGATATTCTATAAACTAGAAATGTGGCCTGTCGGCACACGAATGCCCCCGCTGGCAGCCAAAGAAAACGAGGCATATTTGATTATAAGCCATTTACCCGAGTGTTAAGGTTTTGAACGCACCCAGTCGAAGGCATTTACGCAGCGTTAAGGTTTCTAACGCACCAAGTCTGTGACCTTGACCCTGGGCTTAGTGGGGGCGGGATGAATGTGGATTTGTCACAGGGCGGTAGAGGACCATTGGAGCAATGCGTGTGTGCAATGTGAAGCAGACCCGAGCAAGGAAACAGAAATTATAAGCCATTTACCCAGCGTTAAGGTTTCGAACGCACCAAGTCTGTGACCTTGACCCTGGGCTTAGCGGGGGCGGGACCAATGTGGATTTGTCACAGGGCGGTAGAGGACCACTGGAGCAATGCGTGTGTGAAATGTCAAGCAGATCCGAGCAAGGAAACAGAAATTATAAGCCATTTACCCAGCGTTAAGGTTTCGAACACACCAAGTCTGTGACCTTGACCCTGGGCTTAGTGGGGGCGGGACGAATGTGGATTTGTCACAGGGCGGTAGAGGACCATTGGAGCAATGCGTGTGTGCAATGTGAAGCAGACCCGAGCAAGGAAACAGAAATTATAAGGCATTTACCCAGCGTTAAGGTTTCGAACGCACCAAGTCTGTGACCTTGACCCTGGGCTTAGCGGGGGCGGGACGAATGTGGATTTGTCACAGGGCGGTAGAGGACCATTGGAGCAATGCGTGTGTGCAATGTGAAGCAGATCCGAGCAAGGAAACAGAAATTATAAGCCATTTACCCAGCGTTAAGGTTTCGAACGCACCAAGTCTGTGACCTTGACCCTGAGCTTAGCGGGGGCGGGACGAATGTGGATTTGTCACAGGGCGGTAGAGGACCATTGGAGCAATGCGTGTGTGCAATGTGAAGCAGATCCGAGCAAGGAAACAGAAATTATAAGGCATTTACCCAGCGTTAAGGTTTCGAACGCACCAAGTCTGTGACCTTGACCCTGGGCTTAGCGGGGGCGGGACGAATGTGGATTTGTCACAGGGCGGTAGAGGACCATTGGAGCAATGCGTGTGTGAAATGTCAAGCAGATCCGAGCAAGGAAACAGAAATTATAAGCCATTTACCCAGCGTTAAGGTTTCGGGACGTACGTACGTACGTACGTACGTACGTACGTACGTACGGACACCGGTAACACTATATGCCCCCCTCACCATTCGGTGGCGGGGGCATAATAACACTATATGCCCCCCTCACCATTCGGTGGCGGGGGCATAATAAGCCATTTACCCAGCGTTAAGGTTTCGAAAGCACCAAGTCTGTGACCTTGACCCTGGGCTTAGCGGGGGCGGGACGAATGTGGATTTGTCACAGGGTGGTAGAGGACCATTGGAGCAATGCGTGTGTGAAATGTCAAGCAGATCCGAGCAAGGAAACAGAAATTATAAGCCATTTACCCAGCGTTAAGGTTTCGAAAGCACCAAGTCTGTGACCTTGACCCTGGGCTTAGCGGGCGGGACGAATGATTTGTCACAGGGTCGGTAGAGGACCATTGGAGCAATGCGTGTGTGAAATGTCAAGCAGATCCGAGCAAGGAAACAGAAATTATAAGCCATTTACCCAGCGTTAAGGTTTCGGGACGTACGTACGTACGTACGTACGTACGTACGTACGTACGGACACCGGTAACACTATATGCCCCCCTCACCATTCGGTGGCGGGGGCATAAAAATACAAGACGCCCACGTACCGATTCGGACTTTTCAATAACCTCGTTCCAGTACAACTTCGGACCCATGTACTGCATTTATTACAGTAACACATTTACAGACGTACATGTATACACACAGACTATACAAGCAATATAATCCCTAGCAATCAATGTTCCTCGTCTCAAAGAAGTGATTTGATCGACCAACTGTTCGTGTTTATAAAGATCGCATGTAATTCACTCAAATTGTAATTATTATAAACAAGCGTCCGTTAATGATTATGGCATTTACGGCTCGATTCATGTCCCGAAAATAAATTGGCAATTAACAAGAGTAATTTTGTGATTTCACGTCACACTGTCGTTAATTGGTTGATCACGGCTTACGTGGTCGGCTTTGACAGTATTCCGCGATTGTAACACGGTTACCGGCGGCATGTTTTGATCACTTTGAATGTGTGAAAAACTTACCTGTGCCAATCAAGTTTGACCAGACTTTACGACGCCCGCTGTTCAAATTGCATATCGACATAACAGTATACAAATGTGTAGGAATTATACCATCGGGACTTGTTTTCCACATCGATATAAACGAAATGTCGACATTTCCGATATCGACATATCAGGTATGAAATGTATGAGTTTATATAGCAGTTCGGCCGGGACCACGAGCGTACATCGACATAAGCAGGTATATCGATATAAGCAATGTCGACATAACGCGAATCGACTGTAACTGGAATAGATTTGTTAATTTTGCAACCAAACCAATCTTCACAAAATGATTTTCAGACTAGTCCATCTATGAAAAGGGGGTGTCTTTGCTCTCAAAAATATGAAAATTACTTGCAAATAGTGCAGATCCTGATGAGACTGCTCGTCACAAGCTGACTCATCTGGATCTACACTGTTTGCCACTACCACAATACAGGCCTGTGGTGTTGAAAGGGTAAACGTCAAAACTGAATAAATACTTGGGGGTGAAGATGTTCAGATCGGACAGAATTAAGTTTGGTTAATGTTCACCTTTTGAATGTATCCTGTCCTTGACGGTGTCCGTGTGTGCGGCGTCCACACCGATGGTGACGTGGTCCTGTCCATGTATGGCCAACACCTGAACCCACGGGCCCAGCTGGTACGCTTCATCCACACCCAGTCGCACATCATACATCTTCCAACGCTCACCTATAAATATTGTGTGTGTGATACAGATTTATTACATTCAACCAGTAGCTAACACAAACATACTGGTGATTTGCAATACTTGGTTCTGTAGCGCAGTAGTTTGGATCACTAAATGTAAATGCTTTGACTTAACACTGGCTCGATGAAATTGCATGTCAGGACCGACTATTTAAGTCCCCGTCCGATAGGACTAGGCTAGCACGAAGTTGTCTTGCCCAAGGACACGCCGAATGGACCATTCGCAGCAGGTCGAGGTGGGAATCGAACCCAGGGTCTCCCGATCCACAGTCGACGCTCTACATTTGCACCACTCTCATATTGCCCATATACGAGGGCTGATCCAGAGGTTCGTGGATAACGTCAGTTAACAGACCAAACATGGAGGTATTCTTGAAATATGTTGCAGGCATGTGTCTTTATATCAGTGATTCTATATGTTATGTACATCTGGTGTCCCGGTGTAATTTACTGACAAATCACAAAATTTATAAGGAAAACATTTTTTTTTTCAGTAAAGAAATTACGTATAATACCAATCCATTAAGAAAACAGTATTTACAATTCTTGTTATGTGTGTTTAGTTATTATTTTCTGTTGTTGGCATACGTGTGGTGCACCAAATGGGCATGACCCGGTCATCAATCAGCACAGTTTACAAGCCCGTAATTCTCAAATCTTGTCCATTTGTACTTAACTATACATTGCATCTGAAATAAAATAGTTTAACATTTACATTAAACTTATTCTGCAATAAATTTGCCTTTTGTTGTCAAAAATACTGACGTTAATGTATCTGTCCCGAGAAATCGAATCATTACCGTTACGCCGAACAAAACAAGAGCTGTAGGAGAACAGCATAGCTCGACTACGAGGGTTGTCGATGTACACATAGCTTGACAAAGAAGGTGGCTGCGGCCTGCATAAAAACCTTAACCAAGGTTGACTAAAAACATTAACCAAGGGAAATTAAGTAAGTAATTCAAGGTTAAATGTAGGTCAATGTCAGATATAGGTCAGGGGTTATTGATGTACATCACTAGGAGATAAAGTTTTCCAAGTATGGTTGCTGTAGGCCCAGGAGTATTCCATATACAAGCTTGAGTAAAAACCGTAACCAAGGGGAGATAACTAAGTAATCCAAGGATAAAAGTAGGTCAAGATCAAATATAGGTCAGGGATTATTGATGTACATCATTAGGAGATGAAGTTGTCCAAGTATGGTGGGTGTAGGGTCAGTAGTATTCTATATAGAAGGTTGACTAAAATCCTTAACCAAAAGGAATTAAGTAAGTAATTGAAGAGGAAATGTAGGTCAAGGTCAAATATAGATCAGGGGTTATTGATGTACATACCTATGAGAAAAGGTTGTCGATGTATGGTGTCTGGATGCACAATAGTAGTCAATGTACAAGCTTGAAAAAAGACCGTAACCAAGGTTGACTAAAAACCTTAACCAAGGGGAATTAAGTAAGTAATTCAAGAGGAAATGTAGGTCAAGGTCAAATATAGATGAGGGGTTATTGATGTGCATCACTAGGAGATGAAGTTGTCCAAGTATGGTGGGTGTAGGGCCAGTAGTATTGCATATACAAGCTTGACTAAAAACCTTAACCAAGGTTGACTAAAAACCTTAACCAAGGGGAATTAACCAAGTAATTGAAGATGAAATGTAGGTCAAGGTCAAATATAGATCAGGGGTTATTGATGTACATCACAAGGAGATGAAGTTGTCCAAGTATGGTGGGTGTAGGGCCAGTAGTATTCCATATACAAACTTGACTAAAAACCTTAACCAAGGCGTGACGGTGACGGTGACGCCGACGCCGGGGTGACAACATAAGCTCTACTTATTCTTTGAATAGTTGAGCTAAAAATGTAAAATCAGAGTAACCTCCCTTTCCTACTCTCAGTTATTAATGCAATGAACACTGTTTATGGGCGCGCGATTTATAAATAAACACGGTGGTAACACAACTTAAGTCATTGCCGAGAACGAGGCTGGTCTGTATTCAGAATTTTAAGGTTACACATTACATGCTTCATTACCGTTCGGGGTTTATACACGTCCATATGTATGCAGGTTGGCTGAAACCAAAATGGGTGGATAGACACACTTACAACGTTGTATTTGCATATTTTACCTTCATGATGCGTTGTATACAGAGGGGTGAAAAATGGGAGTTTTTAAAGAAAAATCATTACCGTTATGGTCATTTCCGTTATAAAATTGTGTAACGGTAATGACGATCGTGTAACGGCAATGATAAATTACCACACTAACCAGTCAGTTCAAGCGTCAATTAGATATAAACCAGGTCCCATCAGTTGCCGGTCAGTAATGGCACATTTATTCAGACCTACAACCTTTATATAACCGGATTTAATTAGTAAAAGCTCTGGAACAACAAAAAACAGACACAGCTTCGAGAAGTGTCGGTTTATATTGGCAATCACATTAAAAGTAAACATTAACTTGAAGTTATATTGTACAGCATATGCAAAGTATAAATATGTTTGTTATATATGCTGTATTAGTATTTTAAATAAATGGAAAGTCATTACCGTTACGTTTTGTCATTACCGTTACATAAATCATTTCCGTTACGCCCATATTTTTGGAGGCTGTTCTATTAATTAAATGTAGCTTTATAACGATGTTTGGTACATGTGGTAAAACACGGCATTATGTGACATGCCAAGCTATTTTGTTTTGTTTAACTTTACTGATTCATATTAAATACATGTTGTTGGGTTACCATAAATGAGACATTCCACAACTTGCTACTAAATTGCTCTGCCTCAAGCTAATACAATTAGCTTACCATATTCTTGACACTTTTCTTAATAGATGCCCCTTCAGATTTATGTTTTATGCCATTGAAAAGCAAAAAATGTAAATGTAAAGCTATATTTACGTCATGTAAATGTAGGTAACGGAAATGACATTTCCGAGACCCCTGGTCCCCTGAAGTGGAAATAAAATATATAAAATGACGAGAACAATTGGCTATACTATTATAAATGTTACACCTGGACTGCCATCTAATGGAATAAACAGTTTAATGAATTATTGGTTCTACCTCGAAACTAGAAAAACGGCACCAAGATGTACATAAAATATAGAATCACTGATATATAAGGAGTATATGTATGGACTTTCGTGAACATATCTGGTTAATTATAGTTGCTGTGTTGGCGTGAACAATGGTGGCCAGAGTATAGCGGTGCAGGTCTGTTTTGAATTCTGGGTCATAATGGTATAGCCAAATTGTGTCCACTGTAATGATGCGCTAAAGAAATGAAAGTCCATCTTTCTTCCATCCAAGTTATTTGCAACTCCTTTTTTTCTGTACACAATATCATTGGAACCCAACGAGCACTTAAATTTCTCATGTTGAGGTGTTATGTGACAATCTGATATACCGTTTCATATTACAAGCTTAGCTGTTTACTTAATTGACGTAACGATATTCTCCGGTCTTCGTCTAGTTTAGTGTTTACCGGCTAACGTTTCTTCGTCGGTGACGTCCACAAGTATATTGCCCTGCGCATCGTCCGTAACGCTCATCCTACAGTCGGGCATCCTTTTATGTCATTTGTAAACAAGAGATTGCCACACCCTTTTCATTCCTGATGCCATTTCCATACTTTGCATTGTGGCTACGGGCGTTGTCCCAAAATTTACACAATATTGAATGATAGTCCTCGTTTTCTCACTTTCTGATGACGCCATTTTTTTATTCGAGTAAATCGATATATATGGTGTCGCTCTTTTCACTCTCAAATTCACACCATAACATCAAATGACATCATAATATACAATTATGACGTTGGATGAACATTATAAACGTTGGTCAAGGTTCTGCGTAATTTACTTTAAGGAAATTATAAATATTAACATGGATGTCGCAAGAATAAGTTTGATTTGACGTCAATTTTGAGACTGCTCCGCATATCCAGACCACACCCTCTTTAATAGCGTACAAAAAATCCGCGGTTTTATATAAAGTCACTAAAAGTATTAAAATGATTTGAGCATATAACAACTTGATTGTGAGCTAATATTGAACCATCTATAACGTTGTGTTCATTACTTATAAATGGTGACTTACCATGGTGGATCAGCCCTCGTATATAGAAATGAAGTCGCAATGATATGTAATTTCTATTACTTTGTCTACATTACATGCATGACCTCGACACATGCTTATAAAACTGAGCATGTTTTCAATCTTTGTACTTCCAATTAATCAATAAAATATTCAGAGGCGGGGCATGAATTCAGCCTAATTGATAGTTGCCAGGTTTCTCAGAACCAAATTCCGAAGTACATTATATGAGACACGCCATGCGATATTGTACCCAAGAAAATGTGCAATATTTCATGAAAATTATTTATAAAATATACCAGTTTCCGTAAATGACGTCGAAAGCTGACAAAATTTTCATAGCAAATTTCGTCATCTTTCGACATCATTTACAGAACGTATCAGTTTCTGTTTTTATATTTCATTATATATCACACACATGTTGTGAGGTACAAAATCGCATGGCGTGTCCCATATATTGGTTTGATAATAGCTGTAAAATATCACTGCTTAAACTTGTATGTGCATAATTTTGTTCTTAGAGAAGGCCTCGAGGTGTCTGGCAAAACAATTGGCGACGAGGAAACACTCATTGAGAGGCCAAGTATGTCCCATTTAGAGAGGTTCCACTGTACCTCTGGTTGGGGTCCAGGAACCTACCATGCGGTCTCAGAGCTCCAGATAAGGTGCGTATTGGCATTTTTTACATACTTATTTCAGCAGAATACATTGATTATCAAAAGTGATAGAACAAAACACTCGCAGCAATGTGAAAATACGCATTGATTTTCAAATGGAGTAGTGAAAATACTGTAATAAAGTTGAAAATTTACTTATTTGAGCTGCAAAAAGCAAATAGTGAATTGGTAAATTTGTTTTATTGTTTATCGTTTGTTCCCTATTTAAAGGTACATGCTCACTCAGTAGGCACAAAATGCCAGCTTAAAACATAGAGACAGATAGTTTTGTATATTCTGTAGAAATGACATTTTCTGGCAAGATAAGCATCATTCACCATTACCCCATGTATTGATGGGCATTATTATACATATCCATCAGACGAAAATGGCCACACTGATATCAAGGGCTATAACTGTGTTTCCTTAAAATATTAAAGGGCACTACTATTTATTCTTTGTATTTATTTTTTGATGTGCAATGATCATACTCTGTCGAAAATATTATTTTTTCAGGCGACACATTTAATTAGTGTAAACAATTAAAAAAATATCATGCCTCATTTTTTGCATATGAAAATAGCCCGATACAACCGCAAGTCACTATCAGTAAAATAAATATTACTAAATGATTATATCTGTACAGCGGGCACTCGTAATTTTTAGAACTGGTGGAATAGTGACACAATTATACTACACATAATTAATTCCTATAAAGAACGTTTTGTGCCTACTGAGTGGGCATGTACCTTTAATACGGAAGAACATCCATAATACATTAGTAAAAGTAAAATATGCATTGAATTAGACATATGGGGGTATAATACTCTGAGGATACAAAACTTATCTGGAGCACAAGAGAGGTTCCACTGTACCTCTGGTTGGGGTCCAGGGACCTACCATGGTGTCTCAGTGCTCCAGAGCATTGAATTTGAAATATGGGGGTATAATACTCTTTAGATACGCACCTTGAGCTCTGCCTCTAGTCTAGGTCTAGGGACCTACCATGGTGTCTGGGCGAGCGGAACTCAACTCCACCTACCTTTGTCCTTAGCGAAGGCCTCGAGGTGTCTGGCTATACAATTCGTGATGAGGAAACACTGATTGAGGCTGATAACGCCATCAAGGTATGCGGCAACAATCTCCGTCATCCCACAGCCAATCACGCCAGTAAACTCCAAACCAGTCTCTTGTAGACACTCAACCAAACCTAAACATGGCACGTGATTATAACAATTTCTGAGGTCGTGTCTTGTATTTTGTGTTCAAAATCAGGATGTTTAATTGGTCGAGGCTCGTCACTGATTTTGAGCACAATTAGACGAAGTATAGACCATTTTAAAACTTATTGTTAGCCCATTAAAGACGGGATACAATTATACATGTACCATATTCTTGCGATTATAAGTCGCATTTTTTTTACTCCGATTTGTATCCCAGAAAGCCCCTGCGTCTTATAAATACATGTAGATACATGAGCAATTTTTTCCACCCGAAATATTGACATAAACGACCAAAAAAATAAATAACAAAAATGTGTTCCTATATTTGTTGTTGTTGTTAGTCTTTGGGGTAAAATCCGGTATTGGCATATTGGATTCGTATTCTAAACAGTTCGCGTCTTACTCGCGCCTTACTTGTTCCGGCTCTGTGTCACATTCGGTACACATTTTCTATACCGAAGGCGAACAGTGTATACCAAGATCAGATCCGGTCGACATTTTCTCTGCCGAATCACAATCTGGCCTCTATCATTTTAATTATCTTTTGAAAACATTTACCGGGCCCATATCGGTCGATGTCATTTTGCCGTGAAAAATATTGCATGATGCCATTAACGGTAAATCCCAATATGCATAATGAAATTCCACGAAAGTTATAAAACTCCATCATTAGTTTCGAAACTGTGTGTTTACACGATGCTGATGAAAGTGGTAAGCCCAAGTCAGCTGGCCGACATCAAACACACCGCGTGTCAAGATTTACAACATAAAGCCATATCAATATCAACACACGCGGTTGCTGACGTCAGTTTTGTATTCGTCACTAAACTGGTACCCTGTCTGATGCGTCCCAGTGAAACAATACTACCGAGAACCAGATTCTATTTACGACATGGCAAAGGTGTTTATGTGAATTAGGTCTCTATCTCTGACAAATCCTGGCTTATTGCATTAGCGACCAGACCAGGCGGTGGATTCGCGTAGTCTGCAGATGGTTTACAATGTTCGCCAATCTCTAATTAAAAACATTATAATTACGTCAGCGGACAATGCAAATTCGTCATAGCTATAGGCTGCTTTCAGCGTCATTTACGGATGATACAACTGATTTTGAAATATTACATACTGTAGGCGAAAGTTGTGTGTTGCTTTGTGGAAAAAAATTGATAACACCCAACCGTGTCAACTAACATGTCATCATTCAACACGAGACTGTAAACTGTGTGACCTTTAGGCTATGTTTTGAAATTGCACTGATTGGTCAACACGCTTTTTGATGTGTGCCGCAGATGTGGCGAATGTGCAGCTTTCATCCTCGCATCATGGGGGCAATCAGTAACCCATTTCATGCTCAGGATATGCTTGTGTTTGCGGAAAATCCTAAATATTTTCCTTCTATGCACTCGGTAGTATATGCCGCGACCACCATTTAAAACGTTTCGTCGAGACGGTTCAAATGAGTGGTGACAACATATACTTTCAGTGAGAAATAACAAAAATAAAATATGTAATAAATTTCATATTCGTAAATGTGTATTCAGAAAGGAACGGGTTAAAAAACACTCTGGATTATACGCACGCAGATCTGTTGCCATATTTCGCCGATATTGATTTCGAAAATAGTTTCCGTAAATGGTGTTGAAAAGAGATAATACATACTGCAATCAATAATTAACAATATAATACCACTTTCGGCAGCAATATGATCGCAAATATAACACGATTTATGACAATAGTCTGTTACACATTTAACACGATTTTGATATACAAATAGGCAAACAAATAGGCAAACAAATCGGGAGCCAATGCACTAACGTGTACTAACCGAGCACGTGTTATAGTGAAGCGTGTACTGTGTAATTGAAGATACTAGAAAACGGTGAAATACGGACCGGGGAATCACGGACATAGAGTCGGCAAATTACGGACATAGCAAACTATGATAGGGAAAATACAGACAAAAACGTCCAAGGTACGAATAAAAAAAAAACAATGTGGGGGAATAAATAACAACAACAATTTGGTGAGTTTTTTTCATTTTTTTGTTTCATTTTGTTAGGAAAATTGGGTGCGTCTTATAATCTCATGTAGACATTTTCCCCCAGATTTTGGACTGAAAATAGGGGTGTGTCTTATGCACTCTTGCGACCTATAATCACAAGAATACGGTAGTAGCTATATATAGTATGAAACTTTTTAGGGGGAAAAATACTATTTTCTTTATTTCATCTCGAAAGTATATGTTGTTACCACTCATTTGAACCGTCTCGACAAGACGGTTCAAATAAGTGGTAACAATATGGATCAGGAGATATTCAACATTTGGACGCATGAACACAATTGTTGACACCAACGTCACCAAGGTCAAGGTCGGTCGAATTACACTGGTAGATATTCATCAATGTGAAGAAGCTATTGATAAGTTTGGAGATGATCCGACTAACGTCCAAAAGTATTGACATGAAGGTCAAGGTCACAATGGTCCCGGTAACCTGTATGATACACTGGGTAGATATCCATCAATGTGAGGAAGATATTGATGAAGTTTGGTAAGGATCCAACTAACGGATCAGGAGATATGAGAAATTTGGCTACATCAAAAATTTACATCCGAAATTGATGACAACACCCGACGCCGCCGCCAGAATTTTAACCGCTGTGTCTCACTTTCCACTATCGTGGGCGAGACAAAAAATGGCTAAGTGTTTCAGTGACCTTGTGATGGTCATATAGGTCATGATAATTTTAATATAGTCACACAAATGTGTCGTATATATCCACACGCATTAAGTATGTTAAAGTAATCCATATAGTGATATTGAAGTTATACCATAATGGAGGAACTCGCCAACATTTCAATGTAAAGGACCACGTATGTATGGACAGACGCAACTTCAATAGCAATGCAATATACGCCCCTCGCTATCACTAAGTGGGCATAACATAGAAAGACAGTGTCCTGATCTGGTGCCAGGCACCCTTACTAGAATGGATCACATGACCCAATGTGCAAATTCTGGTACGGTTCACTGCTAAGATATGAATTCCTAAGGATGGATTCATCACTAACATACACATACCCTCCCATTCTCCTCATGGTGGAACATAAAACAACAGCTACATATGTGCCTATGACAGGAGCAACGGGGCTTATGGGATTTGTGACCAGTGTAGCTCCCGTAGCCTGATAACGATCTATACTGCTTGAAAGCAGCATCATAGGTGTTTCATTGATGGAATGGCGAGCAGTGCAGATCCTGATCAGACTGTGCGGATTCACAGTCTGATCTGGATCTACACTGGTCGCAAAACCCATAAGCCCCATTTATCCAGACACAGCCACACATAAGTACTGATGGACAAAACTTACTAATGGAGATTGTGGTGGCAGCTAGCATCCCCAGCCTCGTGTCTGGCAGTAATGCCTTGGAGTTTGTCAACACGTCCAGCATGTCTATCTCTGGATCGAGAAGACTGATGCACTGCAATGACAGTGGCAATGACAGGCAGGCATTATCTATGTGGATTCATTATCCCCTCGTCGATAGGCAAGAGGGGATATGGTGTTAGTCCATGTGTACATACATGCATATGTTATAACCCTTTTCATTTTTCAATAACTAACTTCACTGATTTTGATAATATTTGGCCACAATGTGTGTTTAGGGATGGTGCTTTGTTTTGCATATGACCCACATCCGACCGTCTAAGGTCAAGGTCAAGGTCACTGAGGACTTATGTCGCCTTGTTTGTAAAGTAAAACTGTTAAAACTATTTTTTATTTATTATCACAGCTGCCAGTACGACCCATGTTCGACCGTCCAAGGTCAGTCACCGAGGAATTTATTTTGTTCTTGTTTTTTTCTTGTTTTTTATATTATTATTATTATTATTATCAAGGCTACCAGCGAGGGGATAAGCTTCGTTTAATGATGCCATTTCCTGTTGTTAGCCCTTGTAATACAGAATTACATTTTGTTGTCTGCTGTTTATTTTCTATTTTACCTTTTTCTCATCAAAAATATGATTACAGAAATGATTCTAAAGTGCTGTCAAAGCCATATTTTTCTTGATAAAGAAGGCAACATATAAAAAACATCAGACAATTAGTTTCATTTCTCACATTCTAAGGGTTATATAACCCTTTGGCCTTGGATTCTGGAAGAGCGCCTGAAAAAAACATGGCTTGACGGCACTTTAGAATAATTTCAAGGACATTGATGGACGAGTGTGCTGTGGTGATAGATAGGAGCAGGAAGCTGTGAACTGTTATTAACTTTATACATAAAAAGGTCGAAAAAATTACTTACAGTAAACACCGAGTTATTCAGGAAATTGGTAGCATAAAATTGTATTGAAGTCATTGAAGAGGAAAAAGTAGGTCAAGGACACTGATGGGTGGGCTGGTTGTGGCCTGATGCAAGACGGAAATTGTGAAGTCTCGGAAACATAGGCCAAGGGGTTATTGCGAAAATGACTAAAGCAAAGGTGAATCAGGAATTTAGAGCAGTGGTAAATCATTCAAGCGGGAAAAGTAGATCAATTGCATGGATTCTAAGGCAAGTGTGTTGTTGCCAGCGATACGAGCAGAAAGCTGAGACAGTTTCATAAACTTAGACCCATGGATTGTTGATAAAAATGACTTGAACGCAAGGATTAACCAGGATTAAATTTACTATAGGGTTAACTGTATTGTATTTTCAAATTTGCGGAATATATCAGAAAATGATAGGTCGGAAAATCTGTTTAATGGTGACGCGCTAGCGGAGCCATTAAACATGTTTTCCGACCTATCATTTCCGACCTATCAAATTTCAAAATTACAATGCGGTTAACCTATTTCTAATGCACTCCTTTACTAATGGCGTAGGAATACATATTGAAATAATTTGCGACCGTTCATCAACAATGATATACCTGTAATGTATGACCATCAGCCAATCAGATTGCGTGATATTTATAGAGTGCATTAGAAAAGTTAATTTTTCACATTGCTGCAAGTATTTTGTACTCCCACTTTTGATAATCGATGCGTATTCTGCTCAAATAAGTGCGTAAAATATGCCAATATGCACCTTATCTGGAGCTCTGACAACACATGCATCATGCACAGAACACAAATACTAACAAAATCATGTAGGTACAACATAAAAACGTACGTCGGAGCAGGTGCGGATGGTGCGACTGAAGGTGTCGATCTCCAGCAGGTCACGGGCAATGCCGACCTGACAGAACATATAGTCCTCTAGGCACAGACACAGGACTGACGGATGCTCATCCAGGGACCCGCTGTGGACCACAAACTCTGTGAATGAAATTGTTTTCCAGGGCCCGGTTGTTCAAAACATCCGTTAGCTTAACAGACTGTTAAATCCTTAACTGAATGGTTAAAATCTCTGTTTTAACAGAGATTTTAACCATTCAGTTAAGGATTTAACAGTCCGTTAAGGATTTAATAGTCCGTTAAGCTAACTGGTGTTTTGAACAACCGGGCCCTGAATATCCCAAGATATCAAGATGCCAGAAATATATTACACTGATTTATCAGTCAACAAGATTTAATCTTTTACACAAATAATAGTCATTTTTAGGCTAATATTAGATTTTTTAATATAACGAGACAAACACTATATATATAAATATTCAGCCTGTTGTTTATACCAAGAGCCAACATGCAGACGGTCAAAATGTCAAATTCTGCATTTGCTATGAAACTTTTATTAACTTTCGACGTCATTTACAGAAAATATTACAGTTGCTGTAAATATTTGTCATGAAAAATCACACATCTTCTTAGGTACAAAATCACATGGCTTGTCTCATATGAGGTATACGCCATCAGATATTGTACGGTACCCAAGAACATGTGCGATATTTAACAAAATTTATGCTAGATTTCGGAAATGACGTTGGAAGTTGACAAACAAAATTCATAGCAAAGGTGGAATTCAATTCTACATTTGCTATGCGAATTTCGTCATCTTTTGATGTCATTTTCAGAAAATATTAGAGTTTCTGTACATATTTTTTCTTGAAAAAATTGCACATCTTCTTAGGTACAATCACAGAGTTTTTCTCCTCATGAAAACCATAGTACCCCGACTAAGGCTCTGTGAATGTGAAACGCTAATTCATAAAAATCTTCCAACAAACTTGTTCATCGTCAAAGATTTACTGAAACGGCTGAAAAGTTATTTCCTCAATTTTATTCCATGATAGATTTACCATCTTCCTTTGGTCCAATCTGTATGTATCCTCTGATTGGCTGGTTTTTGTCACATGACAGCATTGACTTGCTGAGCAGGGAGAGGAGACTGCCGTTGTACCGGTTATTGCTCACAAACTCCTGGACGGCATTGACTGCCGCGGCATTCCGCACAGTCAGCGGGACGACCACATGACCCGGCACTGGAATAACATAGACACACCATGTTCTTTTGTAACTAAGAACATGTGCGATTTTTCATGAAATATATTTACAGAATATGATATTTTCTGTAAATGACGTAGAAAGATGACAAAATTTTCATAGCAAATGTGTAATTGTTTGTTTTCTTATTGGTGTTTAATGGCCTATCAACAGCTAAGGTCATGTAAGGCCGGGAAAATGGGTTCAATCCATTTTAACCTGTTGCATTGGGAAAAAATCCCAAAATCAGAATGGAATATTTAAATCGAGAAAAAATATATTCAGCACTGAAATTAGAATAACCTGATCTGGTGCCAGGTCCATACCACACCAAAGTCACTTGGTCCCTTTCCCTAAAATAAGATTATGAATAATCGAAATACTCATATAAGAGGTATAAGCAGATTGAACCGTCACATACACAATGCCAGAGACGTATGTGAGGGCCACACCAAGTCTCCAGTCGGAATTCTCGTAAGGATGAACCCCGATCGTTGAATTACCCGTCGCATGCTCCCGAACAACCACCCACCAAATGTGTAATTGAATTCCGCATTTACTAGGAAGATTTTGTCAATGTCATTTACAGTAAATATTGTAAATTTTCTAAATATTTTTCATGAAATATCATCGCACATGTTCTTAGGTACAAAATCACATAGCACGACTCATATATGTAAAATGTGGCTGTGACTGGAGAAATAGGGCTTATGGGATTTGTGACCAGCGTAGCTGCTGATCAAATAGCACACTCCTGTAGCTTGAAATGATCTCTATTGTTTGTTAGAAGCACGACCAGTGCTTCATTGATGGAATAGTGAACAGTGCAGATCCTGATCAAACTGTGCGAATGCACAGGCTGATCTGAATCTACACTGGTCAGAAAGGCCAAAAGTCAAATTCTGCTATCACAGCTGCGAGCTGAATATGGTTATACCCCTTATATGAGTAATACGATTATTCCTAATCCTATTACTTTCGGGGGAAGAGGCCAATTAAGTGACATTGGTGTGGTATGAACCTGGCAACCTGTCGGGTTATTCTAATTTCAGGGTTGAATATATTTTTTCTCGAAGTAAATATTCTGTTCTGATTTTGGAATTTTCCACCCAATGCAGCAGGTTAAATATTGGATTGAACCTGTTGGCCCGGCCTTAAATGACCGTAGCTGTTGATAGGCCGTTAAACACCAATAAACAAAACAAAACAGAGACCAATAAAAAATGGCCGCCACAGGGGGATAACTCATTGGACTATTCTGAAAATCAATAGGATTCTTCCTCTTGCCATGATAAACTTGTATGCCGAATTTGGTTCAGATGCGTCAAGTAGAACTTATTATTGCACGGTCAAGGATATTGAATGTGAAAATTATCACAAGTGCCAGAGGTCACAATATATGCCCATCGAGGCATGGTCAATGAAGGGCAAAAAGTAGGTCAATGTCACATTAAGATCAAGTATGGGCAAGCCGTGCTCAGCCTCAGCCAATCAAACTACATGATTTTGAGCAAGAATTTGGAGAATGTGCTCAGAATGTTATATAAGCAGAGGCCCAGATAATTAAAGAGCCTGATATTTATGTTTCAATGATCTATATTGCTTGTTAGAAGCATGACAGGAGTTTCATTGATGGAATGGCGAACAGTGCAGATCTGGATCTACATTTCATTACCTTCGACGTATTCCTCGGACTGTGTATTCACAAATGGCTCCAGGATCACATGACCATTAACTCCACCAAACCCGAAGCTGTTCACACCCACGTAACGACCTGTAACAGATATACGAGACCAGCCATGATATTTTGTACCTAAGAAGATGTGCGATATCTCATGAAAGAAAATTACAAAATTTACTATGTTTTCAGTAAATGACTTCAAAAGTTCATGAAACATTTTCAGAGCAAATGCAAAAATTTCCGCATTCGCTATGAAAAGTTTGTTTGTTAGTTTGTTTGTTGGGGTTTAACGGCCTATCAACCGCTAAGGTCATTTAAGGCCGGGTCAATGGGTTTAGTACTAAATCCCATATATTACCTGTACAAGTACATATACATTTTCAAGTACATGTACAAATGGGGGGAAAATCCCAAAATCAGACCTGAATATTTACAATAACAAAACTATATATTGAGCCCTGAAATCAGAATAATCATGATCTGGTCCTCGCCACACCAGAATCACTTAGCCCCTCCCAAAAGCAGTAGTATCAGTAACAATCTTACTACTTTTATAATAGGCAATAACCCAATTCAACTCTCAGGTAACAAAAGAGCCAAAGATAAAAACATACCGGATGGCCAAACCAGGCAAATTGTGATTCCTAGAAGATGGAACCCCTACCGTTATGCCGTCCAGTGAAAAGTTTGTCAACTTTAGACGTCATTTACAGAAAATATAACAGTTCCTATAAATCGCTCATCTTCTTAGGTACAAAATCACATGGCTGGTCTCAAATATGGTCAATTTAATTGACTCGCCATGACAAAAGGTTGGACCTATTTTTGACCAGGGTGAATCCTATTTAGCGAACACACTCATTTAGCCGGATATGGATTATATTTTGAATAAATAAAAAATAATAAAAAATAATGTGTTTTTGTTGAAAGGAATATGGCAGAGCAGTTACATTTCATTGTACATCTACTTACTGGTGAGCTCCGTGGATTTATCAACAACCTTGATCTTGCCTTCAGCGATGGAAGTAAGGGCGGGGTTCGGCACAGAATACCTCAGGTTGGCAGGGATCTCGTGATGATGCATAGCCAGAATGACTTTAATGATGGCCGCCAGACCTGTATACACAATAATATATGGTCACAAAAACATTCACTGTATACACAATAATATGGTCACAAAAACATTCACATGTGGCGGAAAATTTTATAAAATAAAAACACAATGTACACTATGCATATGGTGTAGCTTTGGATGTGCGTTGTATGGTAACAAGGGGTTTGTGGCAATTACTATCCATATTTAAAAATTTCTGAAATATTCGTGGATTTGCTACAGCATGATAGAGGGTCATCTGAGGAATGCATGTATGAAATATCAAGGCGTTCCATGAAAGGAAACAGATGTTATAAGAAATTTACCCCAACGTTAAGTTTATGTTTGTTTGTTTGTTTGTTTGTTTATTGGTGTTTAACGGCCTATCAACAGCTAAGGTCATGTAAGGCCGGGCAAACGGGTTCGATCCCGTTTTAACCTGCTGCATTGGGGGGAAAATTCAAAAATCAGAACTGAATATTTACATCGAGAAACAATATATTCAGCCCTGAAATTAGAATAACCTGACCTGGTGGCAGGTCCATACCACACCAAAGTCACTTGGCCCCTTCCCCTAAAATAGGATTACGAATAATCGTAATACTCACATAAGGGGTATAACCAGATTCAACTGTCACATACAAAATGCCAAAGACATATGTGAGGGCCAAACCAGGTCTCCATTCAGAATATATTCCGGTAAGGATGAACCCCGATCGTTAAATTACCCATCGCTTGCACCAACCTTCCACCCACGTTAAGTTTATGAATGTGCTAAGTTTGTGACCTTGTTTTTTTGTTTGTTTATTGGTGTTTAACGGCCTATCAACAGCTAAGGTCATGTAAGGCCGGGCAAACAGGTTCAATCCCATTTTAACCTGCTGCATTGGAGGGAAAATTCCAAAATCAGAACTGAATATTTACATCGAGAAACAAATATATTCAGCCCTGAAATTAGAATAACCTGACCTGGTGGCAGGTCCATACCACACCTAAGTCACTTGGCACCTTCCCCTAAAATAGGATTACGAATAATCGTCATACTCACATAAGGGGTATAACCAGATTCAACAGTCACATACAAAATGCCAAAGACGTATGTGAGGGCCAAACCAGGTCTCCAGTCGGAATTCCGATAAGGATGAACCCCGATCGTTAAATTACCCATCGCTTGCACCCACCTTCCACCCACGTTAAGTTTATGAATGTGCTAAGTTTGTGACCTTGACCTTGGGGTAAGGGTTGGGTGGTGGGTCATGGATTTGCTACAGCATGATAGAGGGTCATCTGAGGAATGCATGTATGAAATAACAAGGTGATCCATGAAAGGAAACAGAAGTTATAAGACATGTACCCCAACATTAAGTTTGTGGACGCCGACGTCGTCAGACACCGACGCCGCCGGGGGTATGCCATAAGCTATTATGCACTTCGTGCAGGCGAGCTAAAAAGGGGATATTTTCAGGAACATCACATATGTTTTCCAGAACACAAATCAGTACTCACTTATATGCATAAAGTCAACTTTTTAGAGCCTTGTCTCGGCCACCATGACCAACCAAAAGATCACAATTACACTGCTTGCAAGATGCAAATTCATCACCGCGCTTCGACAGTACCAAATGGGGCCATGTCTCGCTGTAATCAGTGATGAACGTCTGTGTTCTAACTTCTTTCGATAAAAAAGACCCAGATTCGTCGCTGAGGGCTTGAAACTACTATTCCTACACAACAAGAATCGAAATGGTAAGCGCCTAGGCGAATATGATTACGGGTAAATAAAATAAGAGGGCCATGATGGCCCTAATTCGCTCACCTGACTCCATGAACACCAGAGGAGAATGTGACATTGAGTTCATGCGTTTTAAAAAAATTGTGCTATTTTTAGATGGCGGTCATCTTGGATTAAGCGATGACTCATTTTACCAAATTTGAAAATGCTTCACCCAAGGATCTTAACTTCCTATGAAGTTTGTCCATCATCGACCATGTGGTTCTTGAGAAAAGGACGTTCAAAATCTTGAATAAATGGACCTTTTGGTGGCCATCATGGATGACATAATCATCCGATTCCGGCAAATATTGCACCATGCAGAGCAATCGCCTCATCGATACCTTCAATTTGATATATGACATGAGCATATTCGGTCAAAAATAAAATTTTACCCCAATTTGACACCACGGGCCACGCCTATTTTTGACCCCGGGGTCACCATTTTCACAACTTTGAAAGAGCATTGTAAATCGATCATTCCTACCAAGTTCCGTCGAAATCCGGCTAGCGGTTCATGAGAAGATTTTTTAAGAATATATGCTATTTTTAGACGCGGAAGAAGAATTTTGAAATCTCTAATGAAACGACCTTTTGACATTTCGGCGGCCATCTTGGATGACATAAAATTCCGATTTCAACAAAAAATGTACCAGAGTGATCGCCTCATTGATACCTTCGATTTGATATATACCATGACCATATTCGGTCAAAAATAAAATTTCACCCCACAGGCCAGGCCCATTTTTGACTCCGGGGTCACCATTTTAACAACTTTGAAAGAGCATTGTACATCGATCATTCCTACCAAGGTTCGTCGAAATCCGGCTAGCGGTTCATAAGAAGATTTTTTAAGAATTTATGCTATTTTTAGACGGCGGCCATCTTGGGATTAGCGATGACCTCCATTTTACCAAATCTGAAAAGGCTTCACCCATGGACCATAACTTAAGTTTGGCTAGCATGGGCCAAGCGGTTCATGTGAAGAAGAATTTTGAAATCTCTAATAAAAGAACGACCTTTTGACGTTTCGGCGGCCATCTTGGATGACATAACCATCCGATTTCGACAACAAATGCACCAGAGTGATCGCCTCATTGATACCTTCAATTTGGTATATGACATGACCATATTCGGTCAAAAATAAAATTTGACCCCAATTTGACCCCACGGGTCACGCCCATTTTTGACCCCGGGTCACCATTTCAACAACTTAGAAAGAGCATTGTACATCGATCATTCCTACCAAGTTTTGTCGAAATCCGGTTGGCGGTTCTTGAGAAGATTTTTGAAGAATTTGTGATATTTTTAGACGGCGGCCATCTTAGATTAAGTAAAAACGTCAATTTAACAAATTTGTAATCCCCCTAACTAAGGACCATGACCATGAAGTTTGGTGACAATAGGCCCAATGGTTACCGAGGAGAAGACATTTGAAAATGTTCATGGACGACGGACGACGACGACAACGAACACATTGCGGTAACAATAGCTCATTCGCTCAGGTGAGGTAAAAAAATAGGACTTATTTGAATAATTTGGAAACAAAATTATTTCCCGATATTCCCGCGCTGATTTTTTTAAAAATCGTACTTTTTAATTGTTGTCCGTACTTCCGTATTTCTAACATATTTTCCGGAGCAAATACGGAAAAATCGGAACAGTTGGTATATGTTTGTCAAATGTTTGAACAATCTAGAGATGGTTCAAACAATTGGCAAAGCATATGCTTTCAAGAATAACTAGAGAAATCTCTCATAAATGTACAAATTTCATACTACATGAAACACATACCACAGGTGTTTGAACAGATGGTCAGAATGTTGGTGTCATATGGGTATTTGGGTGGATTTTGGTTAGATTTGGGTGGATTTCGTTGGTTTTTGATAATATACATAGTTTTGTGCAACTACTAATGCTCAATCATTATACACGACACGTAAACTATCTACACATTCACAAACTTTCAAGCCCCTTTCTTACTGTCAAAATACCCAAGGGAAAGAAAGCTTTTTCAATATTTGGCCAATGAAATTTCAAACATGCGTTGCTTTCAGACCGATTATGTCATCAATTTTCAATCACATACTCCAAATTCGGGTTCTATCGATTCAGGCGACATATATCAATTTGCTGATGCCGATAGAATATGTAAACTGCATTGTTCTGTTCATACATTTAAGACATTAAATGTCATACAATTGCGCAATTTTCCAACAAGCAATGAAAGTGGAGATACACGTGTGGCGCGCCATTTGATTGGATAGCCATTTCCCTCGATGTGTCAAAATGTGTAAGCAATTTTCTCAGCTTTCACAGTTCGATCATCTATCCCAGAATATTTGACTTTTCAGACGATATATAAATGTTTGACTTGCATTGGCAGTCCCGGTCAATTACATTAATCTAAACAATCAATTTGGGACCGGCTTTATTGTTATCGGTTAACAAATAATGGTTTTATTGGTTAAAAGCATACGCTGGTAGAAGCTTGTTTCTCAACTTGTAAATTTGTACGTATATGTGTAACTCATGAAAGGTGACGTAAATTGTATGTTGCTAACAATGCACCCAAATCATCAGAGATACCGAAATAACCCATAAAACACAGAAATATGGACTGTTCTTCAAGAACTGTGATACACAGATATAATTCCAGCACAAAAATATTTACACAATTCCCTAACATTTGATTGGCCCGTAGCAAGTCTCTGTCCAAAATTTATATCCCAGTAAACTCCCATGACGAACTACTTTCTACAGGTGCGCTGTCAGTGCTGTCAATGTAAACAAATGGCTGCCGTCTGTCAAAATAAACACATTTTCTTGATGAATTTATTTCAAATGCTGGAATTATAAGGAATGAATGGCCTTTTTGTGGAATTTATCGGGGATATAAACTTGGAAAAGTCGCGGGAATACTGGACGAGGCCTAAAAAAATTACAATTTTCGAGAAAAAAAATAGAAAAAAAAACAAAAAAAAACGAAAATTGCAATTTTTTATCGCTTCGTCCAGTATTCCCGCGACTTTTCCAAGTTTATACCCCGATAAATTCCACAAAAAGGTAATTCATTCCTATAATGGGCCAACTGTAAGGGGTTACCGTAATAACCCTAAATATTCGAGACACAATTTATTCTGGGAATCAAATATATGTCCAAATATTTTGCCACTAGAATGGTTGTACCGTATTCGTGCGATTATAAGACGCATTTTTTCCCCTCAGATTTGTATCCCAGAAAGCCCCTGCGTCTTATAAATACATGTAGATACATGAGCATTTTTTTTCCATCCGAAATATTGAAATAAACGACCAAAAATCAAAACAATAAAATGCGTTCCTATATTTGTTGTTGTTGTTAGTCTTTGGGGTAAAATCCGGTATTGGAAAAATGGATTCGTATTCTAAACAGTTCGCGCCTTACTCGCGCCTTACTCGTTCCGGCCCTGTGTCACATTCGGTACACATTTTCTATACCGAAGGCGAACAGTGTATACCAAGATCAGATCCAGTTTGCTGATTTAGCCTATTTTTAAAATGGCATGTTCGTACCCCAACCAGTTCGCCCCATATTCGTTACGGTCCTGTATCGGGAACACGCAATTGACTGAAGTTCCGAGTTAATGGTCTATATAGTATATATTTATTATTGGGAATGCACATTGATTTACAAGCTGATCTGTGTCTACAATATGTACAGTGGGCTTCGATTATAGACGAGACGGGTTTCCCACGTGTTGACAATGTGTAATTTGCGGTGTTTGCCAGTTATTTTGAAAGGTGAGAAACTGAGAACTGCCTTATTGCCACCTTTAATCTCAGTCGTGTCAAACGTCAATTAATAAATTTTCGGCACAAGCCATTTCTCGTGTGAAGTGGTCAGATTTGTTTTCTTAGTGAGAAACTGTCGCGATAATTGAGTCGTATTTTGATTAGGTGTTGACATTGAGAAGAATTTCTCAAACTGACAGTAGGGTTAAATACCACCGAAAATTCTTGTTTTCTCATATCGCATTTTGAACAGTATCCTCTATATATTGCCAAACTTGCTCAAATGGCACTTTTTAGAGCCATTTAACCGTATTGCTGTTGCACAATAATCTCACAAAATCAGAAAACAGCGCGGGGAATTAGTATTAAATAACAACAACAACTTGGCGATTAATTGTATTGGTCCGAAACGTCCAGGGTACGAAAAATAAATAAAAAACAGCGCGGGGAATTAGTATTAAATAACAACAACAACTTGGCGATTAATTCTATTGGTCCGAAACGTCCAGGGTACGAAGCTTGTGAGTGACCAAAAAAACATCGCCTGGTATTTATAAACAACAACAACTACAACTCTGCGATTTTTTTTGTTTTTGTTTCATTTTTTTTTTAGAAAATTGAGGGCCCGCGTCTTATAGACCCATGTAGACTTTTTCCCCCAGATTTTGGAGTGAAAATAGGGGTGCGACATACATCATTGCGACTTATAATCGCACGAATACGGTACTTGTTTATCCCAATAAAATTTGAAGGGTTTCCAAAAACAATTGGTGTCTAGATATTTAGGGTTATTTACTATAAAAATGTTAGTTTTTGAATAGGTGCCATGTTGAATATCCTCATCAGCCCACCAAAGAATAAGTTCAGACATGAATAGGATTGATTTATTGGGGATTTTACATCTATTGCATACACATGAATGAGGGGAGTTCCATAGATTTAGCACCGAAATTACAATAAAAACAGCATAACAGATAGAGGTATTTCTGTAATCAAGCAACAGGAGTAGGTCACTCACCCGCTGTGGCCTCGGAATGGCCCATATTGCTCTTCACGGAGCCAATACACAGTGGGTGTGGCCGGTCAGCTGGACAAAACACCGTCGCTATGCTGGCCACCTCCGCAGCATCTCCCACCTGCCAATCAAATACATGGAAGTAGGATACTAATTATGTGGACATAATTCATACCGTGTACTCATAAAAGATTTTAGGTTTTTCTAGTTTTTTTCCTTGATGATCCAGAACCTGTGCTAATAACACTTTTAGAGCATATTTTTTAAATTATTTCTCAAAAGCTCAACATCGACCAATCAAACTTTCTAATTTTGTGCAGAAAAAAATAAAATATTCCGAGTACGTTCTCAAGTCATATTTGAAATCAGTCAGTCTGATTACCCGAGAAAGCTCAGCTGCAGCCTCAACTAATCAAACTTTCTGATTTTGAGCTTAAGACTGACGCAATTGATTCAAACTTCATGATTTCATGAACTGAACAGACCACAGATGATGGGAAAAATATTATAATATACTAGATAGCATCAGTAGCCTATTTCACCAACATTGCAAAGTATACTTATCTAGCAAAGTATACTTTCAGGGAGAAATTTTCAAGTTAAGGATAAATTTATTAATTTGTATTATACTGAATTTATTACATTATCACAGCCATTTTGGCTGTGATAATGTAATAAATTAAGTATAATAATTCTGCATAATTTTAATCATTAAATATATATGCAGTGGTTAGTTCTATATGAAATAATGCATTTTGGGAAAAATAAATGATTACTCCCTCAAAGTATACTTTGCTAGATAAGTATGCTTTGCAATTTTGATGAAATCGGCTACAGGTCACCTGTGGAACGGACTATGTGCTCAGAAAGCTATATAAGCTTGAACGCAGCTACAGTTACCTGTGTGCCTGTGCCATGTGCTTCGACATACTGCATGCGTCGCACGTCGATCTGCGCCCGATCGTACAGTTCCTTCATCAACCTAGCCTGGCTCGCACTGCTGGGGTTGGTCACCCCTGAAAATTACATCAGGCAGGGTTTCCGCTGGCGATCGCCACAAAATTCTCAGAAAATATTATAAGCACTGACCCCGATTCAGGGCCAGTGCTTATAATATTTTCTGAGAATTTTCCTCTATTCTCATGCTCAAATGAAGAAGTATGGTTTAGTTGTTTGTCAACACATGCATTTATGATAAGAGCTGGGTGGCTTATGAAATTGCTGAGCATGTTTTCCAAATTCATACTCAAGATGTGTGCGAGCACAGCTCAGTCTCAACCAATCAAACAGTGTGATTTTTAGTATGAATTTTGCGAATGTACTCAGAATGGTTTATTTCTTATCGAGTCCATTTTCTCGTAATCATGAAGATTGATTGGTCCTTGATGAGTAAGACTATCCATCATAGGCACTTGTGTGGGACAAGGATCTTCAACCGGAGTGTCAGAATATGTTGTCAGAAACGAGGGTTTGAGTTTCTGACAACATATTTTGATCACGAGGGTTCCACACAAGTGACTATGATGGATAGTTTTAATCCTCATCAATGACCAATTAGCCGTAGTGTTGACCTATTAGAAAATGTATAGTTGCTAAATGTGAGACATTGAGCATGTGTAGGGTGAGATAAGGAATTCTCGCCCACCAGGTGCCCCGAGACAAGGATGTCCATATAGGCACACCAATGTGAGATTTCCTTGTCACACCCTACACGTGCTCGTCTCTCAAGCAACGATAAAATTTCTAATAAGGCAACATTACGGCCAATGTGTCTTACAGTTACTCCATAAAATAAAGAATATGGTGATGATGTTTATTGTTTTCAGTGGTTGACGACGTGTTTATTATCACGTCATAGCGTCAGGACGTTGTTTTAAGTTTGATGACGTCAGCAATGTGCGACCTACATTTTGGCATCGCCAGGGCTGAATGGAATTGCAATAAATACTCAAAATAAAAACATAAAATGATTCTGTAAACATTATTGTACAAATTTGAATCGAGGATATATGGTCTATTTTCAATATTTATATGAGTTTGTTTCGTACTGCGTCCTATTTATTTTGTGTATGTAGTAATTGGGTTTACACATGAGGTCATGGGCGTCTTCAGACCGGTTTTTTAGTGGGCCATTATGTGTTAAATGTTTCGATCCAATGTAGGAGACTCTAATTTCTTGATACGGGTAATGCGATTGAGTGGTTGTATTGGAGATAGCATATAAAGAAAAAAAGTTAGTATTATACTAGGTTGGCGTATTATGGCTAAACATGATTCTGGACTTAGTAGGTATGCGAGAAAAAGTATTCCAGATATACTCCGGTGTGTGACTAAGGATATTCCACCCTCGTGGTCAGAATATGTCGTCAGAAACTCGGCAAAGCCTTGTTTCTGACAACATATTCTGACCACTCGGGTGGAATATCCTTGTCACACACCGGAGTATATATGGAATACTCTTAGTCCCACACCAGTGCCTATGATGGATACTCTTAATCTCACATGGGCGTGACTATACAGATATCCTCGTCTCAGGGCACCTGGTGGGCGAGAATGCTCAGTATCGGCAAATGAACCTATGTGATTTAGAGTATGAATTTGGAGAACATTTTATAAGCAGAGGACCAGGTCTCGCTGTAAATGTTCAGACAAACAAATAAAACATACCTGTCATGTGGTATATGTTCTTATCTATTATATATATTTTATTGTATCACTTGACAAATGAATCATCGGCGCCAGATTTCCCCCACCATTAGATAGAAGCATATGCTATGGAAAGCAAAAAAGGTCATATTAATGTGATATTATTATGCGTGTAAAAGCTTGGAAAAAGACAGCTTTACTGAAAATGACACCATTAAATAAGATATATTATTTAAAGTTCAAAATTATGTTTGAATAATAAAGACCTGTAATGGTGCGTTAGCAAAACGCAAAAAAATAATATTTTTGGGAGCAGCACGCTAAAATAGTTTTGTTTAAATAGGTGTTTAACATAGACCATACAGTCTGATCAGGATCTGCACTGTTCGCCATTCCACAAATGAAACAGGTCACGCTTAAAACAAGCAATATAGATTGGTATTCACGCTACAGGAGTGTGCTATTTGATTAGAAGCTACACAAGTCATAAAACCCATAAAGCCCCATTGCTCTAGTCACAGCCACATACGAGACACGCCATACGATTTTGTACCTTCGGACATCTGCGTAATTTCATTAAACACTCTTACAAAATTTGCAATATTTTTCATAAATAAAGTCAAAAGTTGACAAAATTTTCAGAGTACATGCAGAATTCCGTATTTCATGAAATTACGCAGATGTCCGAAGGTACACAATCACATGGTGTTTCTCATATAAGCAATGCAATGCAAGTGTAGGACCTTTTCAATCATGAACAGACAGGCATACCTTCCTCCTTATATCCGTCACAGTTGACCCCGATGTCCACAATGTTGGTGTACACCCGGCTACACTCATCCGCATGGCTGTAATTGTGGAAATTGTTAAACCGACTGTCATGATTGCTATACTGGACAGCATTAACCATTTCAACACTACAGACCTCTATAGCGGTATTTGCAAACAGTGTCGATCCAGATGAGCGGGTTCGGATGAGCCGTCTCATAAGGATCTGAACTTTTTGCAAGCAATATTTTTATTTATTTTTTTAAACAACCCCTTTTCATATTAAATGGACTAGTCTTCAAAACATGGTGTGATGATTTGGATTGGTCGGAAAATTAACATGTGAACATTCATTCAAGTTAGGGGTGAAAGGGTTAAATGTGCTGTGTCTCAGATATTTAATGGTATTTTTATCCATTGTACGTAATGTGTTACATGTATGTGATAATACAGAACACACTTGTTTACTCAAAGTCCAGGGGACTGAGGAAAATACTTTGGAGTTAACGAAAATTTAAGTTAACAAGACTTATTATGTAGGAAAGCATGTACTTGGGACCAAGAATTATCTATAGTTTGACTTAAGAGTGATTGAGGTAACGAGTGTAGACTATATACATATATGTATATATAATAAATATACAATGTATATTGAATCAAAAGTTAGGGCTGTTCCAGTAAAACATACATGTGGAAGACGCCACTTTTGAATTTGGGTAACCTACCATAGATGCAAATTAATGTATTTGACACCCACCCATAGATGCGATTTCCCTGGGAAACCACCCACCCATATATGCAATTTAAATTAACACATTATTTTATCAATGTAATTCTCCAGGACACGTAATTTCCGTGTTTGTAACAAAAACTCACGCACAATGTGATGTATCAGGAGCCGTAGCTGCATCGAACACGTGTGACGTGAATCGCCAAATTTTTTGCCTATTTGTATATCAAAATCGTGTTAAATTTGTAACACGATCGATCGCGACTATTGTCAGAAATCGTATTAAATTTGCGATTCTTTCCCAAATTAGACCCAAAATGGACGATTTTTTCCCAAACTGGACGATTTTTTTATTTTTTTATGGACGCATAGCCTCCTTTTATCTCACCGATGTGAATGTGCAGCTGATCACGTTTGCACATTTCGTAAATTAATCCGAGCAAACTGGGAATAACATCAATTATTGGTCCCAGTAACAAAGCAGTGCTAATTGTTATGTGCTCGATTTCATTTTTCCGGCGTGCGTTCGCGCTCACCATTGGTGGAATATTAATTAGGTGTAAAGGCTGACCAATCGGAGATCGCGTATCAGTGGCGCAGATTAACTCAACCCAGATTAACTAAATTGTTACAGCACTGCCCACGCCCCCGGCGCATGTACACAAATGTGTGTACGTGACAACTGGCCTTGTTTCGCTACGTCATAATTGAGCCAGGGCATGAGATAATCAACTTTATTATATAACAGATTTTCGCCGAGAATGATTCGACTTTTTTCTGCAAATATATCGGAAAGTTGATAACATTTTGAGAGCAAATGCGTAATAATTACTAATTTAATATTCGTCAACATTCGATATCGTTTACAGAAAATGTACACTATTATCAGATTCATCTTCGTCGAAAATCTCACGTGATAAGCCTGATTACCTCATGAACTGGCGCAATATTATAACACGTCGGGCAAAACATGTCTATACAGGTCTGTGGTGTTGAAAGGGTTAAAACTCTGTGCGTACTCAAACCCACAGGTGGAATAGTCGGACGTGTGACACAAATAAAATGACCATTACAAAAATATCCATTACCCCACCCACTTGGTCTCGTTCTATTATTAACGTCATGTACAGTACCATACCAGGTGGTGGGATAATGGGATTGTTTTAATAGGCATTTATTTTGGTGTCATAGGTCCGAGTCTTCCACCTGTGCTCACCATATGAGCAAGCACAGATTGCAACGCACGAGCTTGTCACGTGACGTTGCAGCTGATGGAACAGGATATCGGTCATTGGGTCATTGCGTCATCGAATGATGATGGCTACACGTGTTTCTACACGCGTTTACAATAATGGATTGCACGGACCTGTGTAGATCTACATTCTACATGAACAGTAGCGGATTCAGGGCGGGGGGGGGGGGGCCGGGCCCCTTCAGAAATCCATTTTTTTTTTTTTTTGTTACGAAATATTGAGCGTAGAATGCAGGAAATGGCTTCCTCAATACAAAAAATTTCTGGGGGGGGGGGGGGGGGGTGGGTGGCATGCCCCCGGACCCCCTACCCAACTCCCTCGCACCACTCAGTCGACGAACGAGCATATCCCGATTTTTTTATTTATTTTCTTTTTTTTTTTATGAAATATTGAGCGTAAAATGCAGGAAATGGCTTCCTCAATTAAAAAAATTTCCGGGGGGGGTGGGGGGGTGGGGGTGGGGGGTCATGCCCCCGGACACCCCTAGCCGACTCCCTCGCACCGCTCAGTCGACGAACGAGCATACTACCTCGTTCAAGTTCACCCCCCTCCCCCCCCTGATGAACATGATGAAGATAACCGTGAAAACTTATGGCATATAGGCATTGGCGACGTCGTTCATTCGCAGTCGCAGTATACCGTGTACATGTACTTTTTGTTGACATTATGATGCGTCTTGGGCGAGAACGGATATAGCACGGTTCGGATAAGCAACACGGAAGGTACTAACGGGGTCGCACTGCATGTTAATATGTCGCGGCGCGTCTCGTTTGCTGTCAAAACATGTTTTTATTTTTCGTAAGAAAAATGTGATGTGCAGACGACAATTTATGACATTGTGTGTCGTGACAATTATCACGGGATACCCTTATCACGCATGGCGAAAGTGTCAATATGTCAATTGGCGGTTTCCTTATGCGGGTGTAACGATACAGTCTGTATGTGCCCCAGGTGATGGCCAATAGTCCATACACGAGCGTCTACTCTATAATTGGCGAAGGTGCGATAATAATACATTTGAGCGATCTTTGCTTTGTGTACAAACTTGTGATTAATAGACGAAACCACCAGCGTGCATTTAATTACGTTGTCCATATTCTGGGACATGATATTCCTGAGGAATGCCGCGTTATGAATACAAATCGTCGCGATACCAGCACGCATTTAATTATGTTGTGCATATTCTGGGACGTTATATACGTTAGAGATCAATTCTCTGTAATATACGCCGCCTATACATATATCCCGCTATACGAACCACTCCATGTTGACCTGAAAAACAGACACTCACCAGTCTGACAGCCAACCACCCAAAGAAGTGATTTTCGGACAAGCACACCCACCCATGTATGCAATTTAAAGAAACAGACACCCTGGCATATATTTTCTTTAAACTGCCGTCTTGGGGGTGCGGGTATGTTTTACAGCCCTTATCAAAAACATGTGCCAAGTGTCACAATATATGCCTGTCCAGGAATTGCCAGTAAACATGGGGAAATTACCTCACTGGAAAAATTAGAAAATCAATATGCTTCTTTCTCTAGCCATGATAATCATGTATGTATATCAAACTTGGTTAAGATCTGTCAAGTAGAACTGTTATTGTGAGGACAAGCTGTGACATACAAAGGCCCGCCTATACAGTGTGAATACAACATATGTCCAGTATTTTTTTGTATATAAAGATTTAATGTAAACCTAGGCGCCCCAATTTACGTTGGCTAACCTGAAACTCACTAACCTGGCAATGAGGATGGCAGCGAATCCCTCGGCCCTCACATAGCCATTGGCCCCCGCGTCAAACACCCGACTTTCACCGTCCTTACTCAGCATATCCAGCACAAACATTTGTTGGGAGAACAGCGGATTCAACGTCAAGTTGCAGCCTGGGTAGTAGATATGGCAAATATGTTACTAAATAGACTATTCATTTAGCATTTATTTTCTCTTGAGATGTTTGTTAAGCCAATAAAGAAACATGTGCATAGCACACGTTCTTTATAGGATTTACAAATACTGAGGGCAATAAATCACGAACTTCAAAATAATAATTGTGTATTACATACACCGAGTACCGTAATAACCCTAAGTATTCGCACACCATATATTTGGGGAAACACATAAAAATATATGGTTTCCCACAACAGTGAGCATGTCAATATTTAGTGACACTCATACGAACGACCTTGCTTGAATGTGTGACTCGCGTTACATGTGAGGAGAATTACTGAAGGACAGATAATATAAATATTAATTTTGCAATGGTACAAACGTGGATTTGTCACAGGACGGTATGGGAGCATTGGAGTAATGTGTGTGTGAAATGTGAAGCAGATCCGAACAAAAAAAACAGAAAATATGATGTTAAGTTTAGTGACGGACGGACGGACACATGGCCAACCCGACTCCAGTATACCACACACCCACAACAATTATTGACATAAAGGTCAAAGTCACCACGGTGAAGGAAGGACAAGGTCACCCGAATGACACTGGATGGATAGCTATGAATGTGAAGAAACTATTGATGAAAGTTTGACAATGATCCGACTAACGGATTAACAGTTTAAACATTTGGAGGTACCTCGAAAAATTGGTTACACCAAGGTCAAGATCACCAAGGTCACAGTTACCCAAATGACACTGGTTGGATAGCCATCAATGTGGCGAAGCTAATGATGATGTTTTGTAATGATCCAACTAATAGATCAGGAGATATTCAACATTTGGAAGTGCCCGGCTGTAGATTTTCCGCATTTTCCATGGAAATTCCACTGAAGTTCCATGGAAAAATTTCCATGGAAAAAGATCGGAGTATTTGAACAACTTTCCACCCTTCTCCCGCCCTCCTTCCACACAAGAAAAGATGAAGAAAAAAAACAACATTTCCATACTTTCCATGGACAATTTCCGCATTTTCCATGGAATATTTTCCAGGGCGTTTCCATTGACAATGTCCACACTTTCCATGGACGACGTCCACTCTTTCCATGGAATATTTTCCAGGGCGTTTCCATGGACAATGTCCACACGTTCGATGGAATATTTTCCAGGGCGTTTCCATGGACAATGTCCGCCTGGAGTATTTGGACGAATTCCATGGACGACGTCTGCACTTTCCATGGAACTTCCATGGACGACGTCCACAATTTCCATGGAAAATATGAGGACTGAAATGTTTGCTGCTAAATGTAATAAGGGACACAGCTTTAGTGAGACATCCATGGTCATTGATTGATTATTAGTGTTTAATGGCATATCAACAGCTAAGATCATTCAAGGCCAGACAAAGCAGTGCGACTTATAATCCCTATTTAACATGTCCATAATGAGGGAAATCCTAAAATCAGATACTGATTATTTACAGCCCTGAAATGAGAACACCCTGACCTGGTGTCGGGTTCATGCAACACGAGTCACTTAGCTACAACCGCAAATGTAATATGATCAGCATTTATCTGGTTACTCTTTTAATGGGGTACGACTGGATTTAGCTCTCAAGTATCAGATGGCCGAAAATGTACACGAGGGCCAAACCATTTAAGTTTGCATTCTGGTAAGGGTGACTTACATCGATCGTTTCATTCCTCGTCGACCGACCACCCAATGGTCTAGTAACGCAAGGCTTTAACATAGCAGTGACAACTTTATTGCACTAGACCATCGGCCATGTAGCTGTGCATGAAAGTTCTTTCTTAACAACCGAATATATATTTTTCTGTTAAACACCAATAATCAATCAATCAAACAATCTTTCTTAACAAGGATTCAAGGATGTAAATTAACACATCAGGTGATCAATCAAACTTATTCCTTTATTTCTTTTGAAAGGAGTCATTTCAACCGCGATGGCTTCAGAAGTTCTCACAGCTTCTCCCTCACAGCCACCTCCCCACGTCCATATACTTCTCTTATTATATCTGAAAACAAGAATAACTAGAAATGAATGTGTATCCCCCTCCCCAGTTACACAAGTAGTTTGAAAAAAGGGTGTTCGAGTTATGCTCCGGAGACAAAATCAGTGACGGAAAAAACAAAGGGAGATAACTAAAAAATTAGTGATGCAAGAGTTGTCATTCTTGCGTGACTAGGGTTGTGGTCTATGCATGTGTGAAGTTTCATGAAAATATTCCAAAGGGTGTTCGAGTTATGCTCCAGACACGAAATCAGTGCACGAAACAACAAAGGGAGATAACTAAGAAATTAACGACGCAAGAGTTGTCATGCTTACGTGCGACACACCTTTGGGTCGTCTTCTATGCATGTGTGAAGTTTAATAAACTAGAAAATGTGTTCATAGAACACGGATGTCCCACATATCGCTTTGATAATAAATGAGGCCAAATTCCAAGTCAAAATTTTCTTTTACCTGAGAGTTAAAGTTTTTGAAGCACCAAGTATGTGACCTTGACCCTGAGCTTGGTGGGGGTAGGACAAACGTGGATTTGGCACAGGGCGGTAGAGGACCATTAGAGCAATGCGTATATGAAATATGAAGATGATCCATGAAAGAAAACAGAAAGTATAAGATATTTACCTGAGCGTTAAAGATTTTGAAGCACTAAGTATGTGACCTTGACCCTGGGCTTGGCGGGGGCAGAACGAACGTGGATTTGGCACAGGGCGGTAGAGGACCATTAGAGCAATGCATATATGAAATATGAAGCTGATCCGTGAAAGAAAACAGAAATTATAAGATATTTACCCAAGCGTTAAAGTTTTTGAAGCACCAAGTATGTAACCTTGACCCTGGGCTTGGCGGGGGTAGGACGAATGTGGATTTGGCACAGGGCGGTAGAGGACCATTAGAGCAATGTGTATATGAAATATGAAGCTGATCCGTGAAAGAAAACAGAAATTATAAGATATTAACCCGAGGGTTAAAGTTTTTGAAGCACCAAGTATGCCACCTTGACCCTGGGCTTGCCGGGGGCAGGACGAATGTGGATTTGGCACAGGGCAGTAGTGAACCATCAGAGCAATGTGTATATGAAATATGAAGCAGATCGGTCGAAGGATGAAGAAATTATGAGACATTTACCCGAGTGTTAAAGTTTTGTGACGGACGGACGGACGGACGGAGGACGGACGGGACGCACGTTCCTACAAATGAATAGTTGTTGGGTTTTTACTGTATAAAAATACCCAACAAGAGTACCCAACACTATCATAACCCTACCCAATAAGATCCCCGTACGCTTACAACAAGTACCCATTCGTGTGTGCGGACGGACGGACGGACGGACGGACAAGGGTAACACTAAATGCACCCTCCACTATCGTGGTGGGGCATAAAAATATTCCAAAGGGTGTTCGAGTTATGCTCTGGATACAAAATCAGAGCACGAAACAACAAACGGAGATAAGTAAACAAGAATTCCGCGGAATTAGATGCCTCGCCTTGTCCCGCCTTGACCTCGAGCCAGGGCCCAAAAGCAATTTTCACAGGCCCGAACATATTATACAATTATTGACTAGTGAGCCATAGAATATCAGATTATATTCTATGGCTCACTAGTCAATAATTGTTTTATTATATGATAATAGTCTGTATATAGCACTTACGACCTTATGCTGCTAGACAAAAATTGAAAAAGAATTTGAAAAAAAAAAATGAAATTGTTTTTTTTTAAAATTGAAAATAATAATGCTTCCTACTGGAGCCCAGAATTTTTTTTAATAGTCCTATATTTATCTACATATATCTGCACAGGTCCACATAATGCCACAATATTTTCAACACAGTTTACGGAAATGTAATATACAAAAAATAATAAAATAATAATGCTCGCTACTGGAGCCCAGAATTTTTGTTAATAGTTACGGAAATGTAATAATGTACCTGTATAAATTACCTGTAATAAGTTAGTGGTCAGTTAAAAAATTGAAAAAGAATGTAAAAAAAAAAAAAAAAAAAAAAAAAAAATTAAATTTAAAAAAAATAAAAGAATAATGCTCCCTACTGGAGCCCAGAATGTTTTTTAATAGTCCTATATTTATCTACATATCATATATATACAGGTCCACATATTGCCACAATATTTTCAACACAGTTTACGGAAATGTAATATAATCATTTACCTGTATAAATTACCTGTAAGTGGTCAGTGGTCAGTTGCACATGCTAGCACATGCACAGGTGAATAGTCTGTATATAGCACTTACGACCTTATGCTACTAGACAAAAATTGAAAAATAATTAAAAAAAATGAAAAAAAAAAAATGAAAAAAAATTAGAAAAAAACAACAAAAAAACAAGAAACGTGGCAAAGCCACGAAGGCCAGGTTTTTTCCAAGCATAGACACTTGGATAACATAATTATACCCACTTTTTGTAGACTAGATGGCCGTGGCCTGCATGTCGCGCCTTGGGGCGAGGCATGGACACTAAAAAAATAGATATAGTAGATGGAAAAACTTTAAGGAAAAACTTTAACCGGACACACGGATGTACGGACGTACGGACGGACGTATGACAAAATGCCGACGACATCGCGCTTTCCGCAAGCGGGTGCGACAATGATGATAAACACCCATGTGAAGTCTCAAGGTATTGGGTGAAGCAGTTGCAGAGATATAGTACACAAAAAAACTTTAACAAAAGAATTCAAAGTAATTTGACCTTGACATTGGGCACAGGGGCAGCACGGTTGGGGGGTAGAATGAAAATATGGATGATGATAAACACCCATGTGAAGTTTCAAGGTATGGGCGAAGCAGTTGCAGAGATATAGTATAAGGAAAAAGTTTTAAGCAAAAAACTTTAACCAGACGTACGTTAAAAGGTTAACGTTGAAAATGGCTAAGTCAATTATGTAGAAATAATAGGTGAAGGTAAAAAAATGGTCACATGTTGGATAGTTGTATGTGGTAGGCACCCCTTGGTTATGAAGCTGTGAAAGTTTGGTGGTCTAGGTGGTACAGTACCAAAGAAATGGACTTAAACACGAAAACTTAACATTGTAAACGCGAAAACTTAACATTGAAAATGGCTAAGTCGACTGCGCGGAAAAAATGGGTCAAGTTAAAAAAAAGTAACATGTTGGATAGTGATATGTGGTGGGCACCCCTTGATTATGAAGCTGTGAAAGTTTGGTGGTCGTAGGTGGTACAGTACCAAAGAAATGGACTTAAACACGAAAACTTAACATTGTAAACGCGAAAACTTAACATTGAAAATGGCTAAGTCGACTGCGCGGAAAAAATGGGTCAAGTTAAAAAAAAAAGTAACATGTTGGATAGTGATATGTGGTGGGCACCCCTTGATTATGAAGCTGTGAAAGTTTGGTGGTCGTAGGTGGTACAGTACCAAAGAAATGGACTTAAACACGAAAACTTAACATTGTAAACGCGAAAACTTGACATTGAAAATGGCTAAGTCGACTGCGCGGAAAATATGGGTCAAGTTAAAAAAAAAGTAACATGTTGGATAGTGATATGTGATGGGCACCCCCTGATTATGAAGCTGTGAAAGTTTGGTGGTCCTAGGTGGTACAGTAACAAAGAAATGGACTCAAACACGAAAACTTAACATTGATTGTGGACGCCGCCGCCCACCACCCGCCCGCCCGCCGCCCGCCCGCCCGCCCGGCTTTCGCCAATCCAATCCAATAGCCTGGATTTTTTTTCAAAAAACCTGGCTAAAAATGAGAAAAAAAAAATGAAAAAAAAAATGGAAAAAAAAAATGGAAAAAAAAGAATGAAAAAAAGAATGAAAAAAATATGAAAAAAAAAAAAAAATGGAAAAAAAAAGTTTAACAAGAAACGAGGCAAAGCCACGAAGGCCAGGTTTTTTCCAAGCATGGACACTTGGATAACATAATTATACCCACTTTTTGTAGACTAGATGGCCGTGGCCTGCATGTCGCGCCTTGGGGCGAGGCATGGACACTAAAAAAATAGATATACCGGTAGTAGATGGAAAAACTTTAACGAAATAACTTTAACCGGACACACGCACGTACGGACGGACGGACGGACGTATGCCAAAATGCCGACGATATCGTGCTTTCCGCAAGCGGGTGCGACAATGATGATAAACACCTATGTGAAGTATCAAGGTAATGGATGAAGCAGTTAACAACAAAATTCAAAGTAATTTGACCTTGACATTGGGCACAGGGGACACACGGTTGGGGGTTAGAATGAAAATATGGATGATGATAAACACCCATGTGAAGTTTCAAGGTAATGGGCGAAGCAGTTGCAGAGATATAGTATAACGAAAAAGTTTTAAGCAAAAAATTTAACCAGACGTACGTTAAAAAGTTAACGTTGAAAATGGCTAAGTCAATTACGTAGAAATAATAGGTGAAGGTAAAAAAATGGTCACATGTTGGATAGTTGTATGTGGTAGGCACCCCATGGTTATGAAGCTGTGAAAGTTTGGTGGTCCTAGATGGTACAGTACCAAAGAAATGGACTTAAACACGAAAACTTAACATTGTAAACGCGAAAACTTAACATTGAAAATGGCTAAGTCGACTGCGCGGAAAAAATGGGTCAAGTTAAAAAAAGATTAACATGTTGGATAGTGATATGTGGTGGGCACCCCTTGATTATGAAGCTGTGAAAGTTTGGTGGTCCTAGGTGGTACAGTAACAAAGAAATGGACTCAAACACGAAAACTTAACATTGATTGTGGACGCCGCCCACCCGCCCACGCCCGCCGCCGCCCGCCCGCCCGGCTTTCGCCAATCCAATAGCCTGGATTTTTTTCTCAAAAAACCTGGCTAAAAATAATAATGCTTGCTACTGGAGCCCAGATTTTTTTTTAATAGTCCTATAGTTATCTACATATATCTGCACAGGTCCACATAATGCCACAATATTTTCAACACAGTACCCAATGTAGTAATTTACCTGTATAAATTACCTGTGGTCAGCAGTGGTCAAGCACTGGACATTTACACATGCAAGCCCATGCTAGCACATGGTTCTCCCAGTCTCTATTGTTCTCTCTACAGGTAAGGTGTACAGAGCACACGAGAAAAGGTGTACAGAGCAGACGAGAAAACGGGTCTTCATGCATTATTGTCCAGTTTGTAGAGTGCGCAAAACAGGGAGATAACTCAAAAATTAGCTATGCAAGAGTTGTCATTCTTGTGCGCGACACACCTCCGGGTCGTGGTCTATGCATGTGTGAAGTTTCATGAAAATATTCCAAAGGGTGGTCGAGTTATGCTCCGGACAGGAAATCAGTGCGCGAAAACAAAAAAGGGAGATAACTGAAAAAATAGCTATGCAAGAGTTGTCATTCTTGTGCACGACACACCTTCGGTTCGTGGTCTAATTGAATGTGTTAAGTTTCATAAAAATATTCCAAAGGGTGGTCGAGTTATGGTCAATCAGTGAGCGAAACAAAAAAGGGAGATAACTGAAAAATTAGCTATGCAAGAGTTGTCATTCTTGTGCGCAACACACCTTCGGGTCGTGGTCTATGCATGTGTGAAGTTTCATGAAAATATTCCAAAGGGTGGTGGAGTTATGCTCCGGACACGAAATCAGTGTGAGAAACAAAAAAGGGAGATAACTCAAAAATTAGCTATGCAAGAGTTGTCATTATTGTGCGCGACACACCTTCGGGTCGTGGTCTATGCATGTGTGAAGTTTCATGAAAATATTCCAAAGGGTGTTCGAGTTATGCTCCGGACAAGAAGTGTCTGCTGCGGACGCGGACGCCGGACGCGGACGCGGACGCCGGAGTCCGGGGGATACAATTATGTGAAAGCAAAAGTATTTGTATCAGCAAGCGGTCTTCATTTTACAGATTCTTAATATGAACCGGGCTTTGACAAATCAACCGATCGCACTGTCATATGTTGGCGTAAATGAAATCAAATAATATAATTTCTGTATATGATGTTGAAGGTTGGCTAATGTTGCTATAAATGTAATTCCACATATGCTCAGCAATTTTTTCCAAAGTCTGACTTCATTACGAAGTATTGTTATTTTAACATCATCTTCCCCCAAATACGGGCATGCTGTCAGTTAGGTGGTGTTCTCACAGTCAGAGCCAGGCCCATAAACATGAAATAAATATTTAAAACATTATTTTCATATGTATTATAAGGATTGGCCCAACTCAATCAAATGTTACAAATGAAAAATGGTTCCCAGTTTGCTAATAATATTGTATAATTTTTAAATATAGGCGTATCAGATCACAAAGACAATAGAAATACTATGTTTGTGACCAGATAAAGCGAAAGTTCTTATAACGGCTCCATAAAGGTACATTCCCATCTGTATACGACCTAGCTGTTGAACAGACTTGAAACCCCAATCAATCAATCTCATAATAGCTTAAATGTACAAATATATTGAAAACGCAGCTCAGCGAACCTCAAATGTCCATCTTACCATAAATGATAGCCAGCTTTGTGGTATCTTCAAGACGGGGCTTGTCATTTCCCCCATGCAAGCTCCTTCCCTCGTACTCTGCCAGCAGGTACATGAAGCAGAATAGGAGTTTTGCCGCCTTACTAAACTCCTTAATTCCGGTCAGCTTGTTTACTAGTTGGTCCTATAAACATATAAAACAAGAATTCCGCCACGGAAGCGGTGTCGCGCCTGCCGAGGCATTTGACCGTGAACATTACAAGTAAATAAATGACATTGACCTTGAGAATTTGGATGTGGGGGTGTGCGTAATGAAGCATCATCCATAGACAAACATTGATGTGAAATATTATCAAAGTGTGGCAAGGGGTTAAAGAGATATTGTGAAAAAACAATAACTTTAACGCATTTCTGTTACAAAACCGGTGAACATTACAAGTAAATAAATGACCGTGACCTTGAGAATTTGGATGTGGGGGTGTGCGTAATGAAGCATCACCCCTAGACAAACATTGATGTGAAATATTATCAAAGTCTGGCAAGGGGTTAAAGAGATATTGTGAACAAACAATAACTTTAAAGCATTTCTGTTACAAAACCGGTGAACAATACAAGTAAAAAATAAATGAGCTTGACCTTGAGAATTTGGATGTGGGGGTGTGCGTAATGAAGCATCATCCCTAGACAAACATTGATGTGAAATATTATCAAAGTCTGGCAAGGGGTTAAAGAGATATTGTGAAAAAACAATAACTTTAACGCATTTGCCTTACAAAAAAAACGGACGACGCCGACGCGGACGACGACGACGCGGACGGAAAAAGCGCCGACTATAGTCGCGCCTCTGCTAAAGCAGGCGCAACAAAAAATGTGGTCACATAAAAACAATGCACCACAACACATTTTCCTAGTTTGATTTGCATACAGTTACATGTATGTATACTCAACAAAACTAGAAATGTCCCTGTTTTATAGCCGGTGTAGCTCTGTCTATGTATGTACCACATGTTCAAAGTACATGTATTTTAAACCGTGGCGATGTTCAGAATACGATCGTGTAGAGTTTAGCCGATACACACGGTTTACATAGCGGCCAGTGACCGGAACGTTGATTTCCACTTTTTGCACGTGCACGCTATACTTGTCATCGATAAGGTGACTCAGTTCATGTCGTACCATTCATGCGATAGGGGCTATTCGGAAAATTAAAAAACTTTTTTAATTTTTCACTGTTTTCGATATGCCACGGCTTTCCGAAAACGAGCGAAATCAGGCAATTGGGATGCTTGCGGGTGGGATGGCCGCTAGGGCGGTCGCGCCTCGGTTTGGTTGCTGTCGGAAGACGATTGATCGTCTTGCAGCCCGGTACCAGCAGACTGGGGCTGTTCACGACCGGCAGCGACCTGGTAGGCCTCGTGTAACGACGGCTAGAGCCGATCGTTACATTACGTTGACGCACTTACGTCAACGTCGATTGGCAGCCACAGTCACTGCTAGGCGATACGGTGTCCCAGGGCAGACCATTCGCAACCGGTTACGTCGTAACGCCCAACCAATCCGGGCACGCCGCCCGTACACTGGTCAGATAATGACCCAACGTCACCGTGCTGCCAGACTGTTATGGGCGCGATGTCATCTGAACTGGAGAAGGGCTGACTGGAACCGAGTTTTGTTCACCGATGAATCTCGGTTCACAGTTAGTCATGCTGACGGAAGATTACGGGTATACAGGCGTAAAAATGAAAGATTCACCGATTGTTGCATTGTTGAGAAGAACAGGTTTGGGGGAGGGAGCGTAATGGTCTGGGGTGGGATTATGGGAAAGGCCGGAAGACAGATTTGGTTGTTCGGGCAACATCAATGCACAACGTTATGTTGCAGATGTGCTAAATGCACATGCCTTACCATTTATCCGTCAGCATGGTCCTGGTGTGACATTGATGCACGACAATGCCCGCCCTCACGTAGCCAGGGTCACCACTCAATACTTACAGCAAAACAACGTCGACGTCATGCCATGGCCCGCGGTCTCCCCGGATCTCAATCCCATTGAGCACATATGGGATGAGCTGGGCCGCAAATCATGAGCTAACCATCAGATTGACAATGTTCGCGATCTTACACGGGCGTTACAACGGGAATGGGGGAATTTGCCCAACGCACTGGTATTGCGTTACGTCACGTCGATGCGGCGTATGATCATTGCATGCATTCATGCAAATGGTGGCCACACTCGGTACTAACGAGATTTACTGAATTTGCCACATTACTTATTGAAATTCCATCTCTAAACATTAAGTAACACATTTCTGAGTTTTTGTGATTTTTGATTTTGACCCCTACCGCCCTTGGCCGTTTATCTCTCGAATATTTAACAAGATATCCAAATGCAATTTATTGGCTTTGATACAGAAATGAATGAACTTGTTTTTCCATTTTGATTTTTAAAAGTAACCCTTTTGGTTTTTGATGAATCTTTCCTTAAACATGGAGGGACGTTTCTAGTTTTGCTCAGTATATGTGTTTTATGAGGATTGTTGTGTATGGTCAAAATTCTTTGTTATTCTGAACCTCAAATTGCATACATAATTGGAACCGAATAGAGGTTATGTTATGAAAGACTACCGGTACATACAGATTTTACAATACACATACATGTACTTATGTTCGTGCGGCGCGCAGGAAGGCAATTATCCATTTAATATGATGTGCTTAATAGTAGGTGTTTTGTACAGTGAACTAACTATAAATTATGCATACATTGAAGGATCAAATCAAACATTCACATTAATTGGATTGGGTGCTTGTTCATGAGCAATAAATTACTATACTTACTCTCATTAGTCCATTGTAAGTTGTTGCATCTGGCGGTCTTTCCGTGGTAGTAGATGCAGCTTGTGGTGTGCTGTGGACCGCTCTTCCTGCTGGACCACTGTCAGACGGATCACCATTGCCACATTGAACTGGCTGTAGTTGCTGGAATGAGAAGACTAGCATGCATAATTTTCCATTGAAACATGGGAAACGTATCAGTCCCAAGAATAGCTGTAATATAGCTCACACATGAATGACATGTTTTTTTGTTGTTTTTTGTAATTATGGCGTAATATGGTATATATAATTTTGAAGAAATGGCTGTAAATAGGTTTTCTCATTATAGATACAGGACTGGTTGTTAAATACTGCTGTACAAGCTGTAACAGGTGAAGCGAACAAGTTTTAATATAACTATAATAAGTATATGGCGCCATCATAATTCATTGGACTTGTTTCTTTTCATACTGGGTCGGAACTAACAACTATATTAGAAACCAGGGTTCACTTGCACCAGGTGCACACTATTAAGTATTACATAGAGAAACTGTACTGTTTGTGCACTTAGAATTCACATTTTATACCTTTAACAGTGCTATCTCATTCTCAGCCACAGTTAACCTTTCTTGCAGCTGTGGTAAAATAAAATACAATTATCCTATGAGTATCATATACATGTATTTAAAGGAATACTGAACTATCCTCAATAATATCCTCCTTTGCCTCAATAATTCACAAAGTATTAGCCACACAACACAAAAACCAGACATGCCAATTTTTTCAAATAGGTATTTTTTTTTCCTTTATAAGCAATTGCCTACCTGAAGGTAACTTTTTACCACCTTGGGCGGACAACAGTTTAAAATGGACGGCGTGCAATTCCTTCGAGTCCGTGTGGCGGTAAAACGTAAGCATCAGTCAGTCACAATGGATGCAAAAATGTGTTTTTAAAAAATCAGAATTTACATTTTATATACAGTAATAGCTTTTATCGCTCTGACAGTGGAGATATCTGAATTCCACACTATCTGGCTGTTAATGATACATAGCAAAGCCCGACTTATGTTCTAATATAAATAAAGGTTCGACATTTAACCAGCAATATTTTGATGGAATAGCGAATTTTATTCCCCTTTACGTCACTTTTGTGTCTGGAACATACAATTTAGCTCATATACATGTACCACTAGGATTATACTTACAAAACTTTTAATTACTAAACATGGTTACATAATTATGGTCAACGGTGTGTAACATGCATGAAAGACAACTTTTGCATTCATGGTTTTGGACATGGAAAATTTCATGTTAAACACTTTACTTCTCACAAGTGTCCTTTGCTTTCCTCTACCCCACCCCAATAGAAATTGCTACTGAAATCATTTTAGGAGCAGCTCTGAGCTTGCTCATGTCAGCGATCTTAACTGCTCCGACATACACTGTTTTCAGTCTATCAAAAAGGTACAAAAATCTATTTCTAACTAGTGAAACAATTGGTATCCATGGCATAAACATGGTAAAAGGTTATTATTGTCCACCAATGATATTCATGTTCCAGATTACTTGGTTGAAATTGATTGATACATCAGATGTTACTTGTTTTTATATCATTGAATTAACTCTTTATATCCTAGAACTACATATCCAAGATGGAATCTGCTATATTGTATCCTCACATTCAGACTAATCAATTTATCAGAAAATGAACTTCAAGCTAGTCCATTCTAATTATCCCTCTTAAATGTGGAAATACTTGCAAACAATTCAGGTCTTGATGAAACAGATCATTATGTGCTAGCTCATCTGTAGCCTATTTCATCAACATTGCAAAGTATACTTTACTAGCAAAGTATACGTTGAGGGAGTAATCATTTACTTTTTCCTGAAATGCATTATTTCATATAGAACTAACAAATGCATATATTTCATGATTAAAAGTATGCAGAATTATTTTACTGAATTTATTACATTATCACAGCCAAATTGGCTGTGATAATGTAATAAATTCAGTATAATAAAAATTAATAAATTTATCATAAAATTGAAAATTTCTCCCTCAAAGTATACTTTGCTACTAATTTTGATGAAATAGGCTACAGGACCTACACTGTTTTTAAGCATTGGGGGTAAATACCTTGATGAAAGTTCTCGTTCTGGGGAGAAAATGGTTGATACAATGGTTGCAACCATCTGCCATGGTCATTGAAATTTGAATACCCTGGCTGTGGTTGGTAGCTGGTCTGGTCTGGTTGCTTCTCTGTGGGAGGGCTAAAATGAATTTTTGTATGTGATGGCACTGGCTTATTTCATGATAATTTCCATTTTAGCAAGACATGTCGGGATCAACACAAACTTTTTGTCCCTACATACACAGACAATAGGCTTTTGTTTCTATATTCTTAGGGTGTCTGAACGACTCATTGCCATAGTCAGCTTGATAATTCATGAAATCCTGATGAAAATCTAGTGGTCTTGGACCACCGGACACCTGTTAGTGTCAAAACACAGAGTGTATATAACATAACCCCGATGTCATAGTTTTTTTTATCCATATATCAATTTTATGGTGCACGTACTAGTTATTCCAAGTATTGATGAAATAATTATCTAATGTACAACATATTAATCACAGGCATTCGGCGTGTTTCGGCTTTCATCGGTATAACTCTATATATATGAACAAGGCTTCTAACTTTGGTCGGACGACCTCGTACCACAACAAATTCCGAGATTTTATTAACGCTAATGTGAATTTTTTGGCAGAAAGTGCAAATGTTCATTTGAGAATTATTGTTATCTTGCTAAAATAGCATAGTTGGAACATAATTATGCAAAGAATATCGAATTACAACTGCTTTTCCTAGGTCAAGACACAACCTGGTATCATAACAAATGAAATCATGTGTTTAAGGCTCTAGTTACGTCTAGTACCGTCAATATTGTAGTGGCAAGTTCATATGATCATTTGAGAAGTATACCGTTATCCTGCATAAATACACAGAATGCATAGAAAATTACAATGTTAAACATGTTATTTTGTTATGATACAAGGTCGTGTCCGACCAAAGTTAGAAGCCTTGTTCATAAAATAGTTATACCGATGAAAGCCGAAACACGCCGAATGCCTGTGATATTAATCAGGTATTATAGCAATGTTGTAAATTAACTTAATTTTCTGAAAATAAGTTCCAAATTTACTATACTTCATAATGTTGAATACATGTACTTACACAATATCCGTCAGTACTGTGTATGTATTTGTGTTTTCATTTTCTTTATCAGACACCCTTCCCAGCGTAGCTATACAGGTGGCGACCGCTTCTGCCAATTCCGTCATTGCAATGTCTTCAGCTACTTTGCTCTGTAAAACATCAACATATAAAAGTACCTAATTGAGGCATAATACAAACTTTCAGTTTGTAAATTCTATTGCAGCGGAAGCAAAATAATTGAACCATCTACTAAAGCAAACTACTGTCTGTTTCACGTTTTCCAGCTAAATAACTAACTTTCTGGACTTTTTCATAAATAAGTCACCCTCACCAAATTGTTCAAGTATTCATTTTAAACTAGAAATGTGGCCTATCGGCACACGAATGCCCCCGCTGGCAGCCAAAGAAAACGAGGCATATTTGATTATAAGCCATTTACCCGAGCGTTAAGGTTTCAAACGCACCAAGTCTGTGACCTTGACCCTGGGCTTAGCGGGGGTGGGACGAATGTGGATTTGTCACAGGGCGGTAGAGGACCATTGGAGCAATGCGTGTGTGAAATGTGAAGCAGATCCGAGCAAGGAAACAGAAATTATAAGCCATTTACCCAGCGTTAAGGTTTCGAAAGCACCAAGTCTGTGACCTTGACCCTGGGCTTAGCGGGGGCGGGACGAATGTGGATTTGTCACAGGGCGGTAGAGGACCATTGGAGCAATGCGTGTGTGAAATGAAAGATCCAGCAAGGAAACAGAAATTAGCCATTTCCCAGCGTTAAGTTTCGAAAGCACCAAGAAACCTTATGGGATTAGCATTTATTTTTTCAGCGTGTCAAGCTTCGAGCAGGAAACAGAAATCTGTGACCTTGACCTGGGCTTAGCGTGGTGTGGGACAAATGTTGATTTTTCACAGGGCGGTAGAGGACCATTGGAGCAATGCGTGTGTGAAATGTGAAGCAGATCCGAGCAAGGAAACAGAAATTATAAGCCATTTACCCAGCATTAAGGTTTTGAACGCACCAAGTCTGTGACCTTGACCCTGGGCTTAGCGGGGGCGGGACAAATGTGGATTTGTCACAGGGCGGTAGAGGACCATTGGAGCAATGCGTGTGTGAAATGTGAAGCAGATCCGAGCAAGGAAACAGAAATTATAAGCCATTTACCCAGCGTTAAGGTTTCGAAAGCACCAAGTCTGTGACCTTGACCCTGGGCTTAGCGGGGCGGGACGAATGTGGATTTGTCACATGGCGGTAGAGGACCATTGGAGCAATGCGTGTGTGAAATGTGAAGCAGATCCGAGCAAGGAAACAGAAATTATAAGCCATTTACCCAGCGTTAAGGTTTCGAAAGCACCAAGTCTGTGACCTTGACCCTGGGCTTAGCGGGGGCGGGACGAATGTGGATTTGTCACATGGCGGTAGAGGACCATTGGAGCAATGCGTGTGTGAAATGTGAAGCAGATCCGAGCAAGGAAACAGAAATTATAAGCCATTTACCCAGCGTTAAGGTTTCGGACCCTCACCATTCGGTGGCGGGGGCATAAAAAAATTCCTATGGAATTTAACGAGGGAGAAAAGAAGCTGGAGGAGGAAAAAGCAACGAAAATTGACTCCGAAACCTGAATAATCTCCGTTTCATGTTTTTGTGCCAACGTTTTTCATAAATAACAAAAAAGTCACCCTCCTCAAAAAAATAATTTATTTGATGAAATTCCTTCAAATATTGATTTTAGTTTGAAAAAAAAAAGGATTTTCCCATGTTAAATTCCCATAAAATCAATATTTGACAGAATTTAATCAACTATTTTTTTGGGGGGAGGGTGACTTTTTTATTATTAATGAAAATGTTCAGAAAGTTTGATATTTTAAAGTTTTTATATGTTTAATAGCCAAAACGAGGGCGGCAGAAAAACGTGAAAGAGACGGTAAGATAGCTTGGAAATTATCTAAGAAAACAAGTTAGATTCTGAAAATTGGTCGACAAATTCTAAAAATATTGTATTTGTATTTTATACCAAATTTCGTGGTCTTTTTGCAGTGACATCACTTTCAATGGCTTTCCTAGATTTCTTCCTTTTTGTCACGCTAGTTGCGGCTGTTGAAGTTGCACCTGCTGTTGGTGTGATTGGGAGGGTAGATCTATCAACAGCAGCACTCTTAGCATCTGCTTGTTGTTTGGCTGGGGGTGTAGATCTGCATGTACTCTCAACATCTGGTTGTGGCGTGGCTGTTGACATTGGCGCGTACGTCTTCACCAGGTTACGAAATTCAGGAGACCGCAAGACCTGCTCAAACTGTTTGCGACCGTCTTCACCTGTAATCACAAAACGCAATAATAACATTTTCAATAATTCTTTTATGAATTTGGGTTATTCCAGTTAATAAAAGTACATGTACCCCACCACCCGAGGAAGAGAATTTTGACTAACACAAATATAGAAGGTGTTCAAGCTAATTCCCACCCTTAAATATAAGCCGAAACAAAAAAGTTTACAACCATGACCGGGTATGGAAAGTGTTCGAGCCAATACCCACCCTTAGATATAAGTCGAAGCAAAATGTTTACAACTGAACGATTGAATGTTTTGTCACATGGGACTTGTTTTCACAGGGCTACAAAAATATCTCTATTGTATTCAACTTCCAAGTCATTAGTAATAGTAATGTGGATTCAAGTGGGTGGGGTAATATTCAATGTTGCCTGTGCTTGCTTTCACTGCGACTGTTATACCTGTTCATTTTAAATGGTATATTCACGATTAACAGACGTCCACAATATAAAACTACAAATACAAAGTTTGCTGAACACAAATACCATGTGTTTTAACCATCAAATGTGTAAAATTTCAAATAACATATTTACCGCCAATCTTGGCCAGGACGCAGCGATGTGCACCAGGAAAGCCACGGTATGGCGCCTTAACCTGATCGCCGACTTTGTAGGATTCCAAAGTCATCCGTGGCTCCAGAATGTCTTTCAGCGACAGAATGCTTCCAGTCACGGGCGTGTCATCAATCCAAAGACCCAATGCAAACTTTACACTCGAGTCGGACATTTTATTTGCTACGAACGAATTCTCTTCAACTTGATTTTGAATTTCTGCAAACAGGTTGAACCAGATCACGTGAGTAGCAGACTCCCATATATGGCGTAGCATCCGCAACTCCGTAAATCGCCGATTTTTACCGAGACGTCACAAGATGCTATACGGAAGACCAGATCTTCTCAATATGGTATATAAAACACGTTTTGTGTAGTAAGTTTACATAAAAATTTAATATAATGATTATTTAATAGAGATATATGAAATAGAATGTTAAATTAGTCAACAAATATTTAATTTTAATGTCTACTATCATTTCCAAAGAATTTCCGAAGAATTTCCGAAGAATTTCCGTACATTGGTTGCACTTGATTGTGGTGTCCAATTTAATTTTCACAGTAACTATTTTTGCCACGTTGTGAAATGAAAAAAAAATACAAATGAACATGATGGCTGATAAATGTATGTGTTCGCGATACAATGTATAATTAGGTAAGCTATAAATTGATTTTAAAATAGCGACCGTTGAATCAGCAGTTTGACGCTCTAACTGTAACGCTCTAACTCTAACCGACCCGGAAACGAACCCGGCATCTCCCGCTTACAAGGCGGTTGCTCTACCGACTGAGCTAACCTGGCACAGACGCACACCTTTCTCTCCTGGTTTACTAGATCCGTACCACGACATAACCACAAGGCCACTGAATGTGATTGTGTATACAATCTGTATCTGTAAATGAGTTGTTAATCAAACTAGTTATATAGCTCATACTAGTGTTCGATTTTATTAAAATTATTACTATGTTAAATATAATGCTCAGATTTAACGATGGCTCTGGCTCGATGACCGTGCATGTTGGGACCAACTATTAATTAAAGTCCCCATCCGACAGGACTAGGCTATCATGAATGTAAGACACCTTCATGATATCCTAGTCAATGCTCAAGGCATGATACGTGATTCACAACTCGGGGAATACAATAATCACGAGGAAGGCATGGTAACGATACTTATTTTTACAATTACACGGCAAAGTCAGAAGACCAATGATAACCACCAAACAGGATGGCCAGGAAAAAATAGATTGCAAGTACGGGTGTTATTGCACCTGTTCATGCTGTCATGGACTGTACCAGTATCGTTATGGTCCATGACACAAAGGTCCGCCGCCCGCACAGCAATTTTTTCTTAAACCGCCTAAAATGGTAAACACATATTACCAAAGGACCACCTGAAGCATCGGGAAATAATTGCCTCGATAGGAGAACGTACGGTGAGATAAACCCCGATGACTGCACCAAATAATTGAGGGCCAAGTAATTTAATGACTACCAGACAACAGACACAGAGAACATCAACCAACGTCAGCAAATAACCTGTAATAGCTGGACAACAGCCAGTGTATTCAGAGTTGGTAAACGGCTTGAAAATCGTGTAGCGCTTGAACAGCTGTACAGTGTACGATTCGTATACAATGTCTCTTTCTGTCGGTGCATACAAAACATGCCCGAGTCGATGATGAAAATATCATTAGACGGACGTCGGCAAAAAGCCACTTCAAGTGTCTCAAATTTCTAAATAAAATATTACGGGCGACGAAGTAGCCCGCTTTATGTTACGCGTATATGAAAACCTACCATTCATACCGTAATTTACGGTAAAACAAATTTTACACTTTCAATCATATATGTTCAACCTAATACGAAAAATAGTCAAAATGTGCTCAAAGACCACCAGGGATCGAGAAAATAATAGCTTCACTGGAAAGACGCACCTGGAGAATTTCTATAGCCGCCACGCTGCACTTAACTTAACTTCGCTGATGTGAGTTTAACAATACAAGACATAATCAAGCGATCCTAGATAATTGGGGAACACGACTACCAGCATAAAGTATACATTGCAAGTGTGCGTCTAGTGCACCTGTTGCTGTAGTCCAGGATGCAAACACATCTGACACAGCACTGGGTTAATCAAAAGTAAATGTAAACACAATTGATACCAACAATGGGCAAAATGTGTATAATTACTCTCGAAGATTGTGAACATTGGGAATAATATCACTGAAGATGCTTAGCCTCGTTATTTTTTCTTAAAAGATCGTAAATGTACTAATACAGTTTATATAATGCCTAGGCTATTAATGTACTATATATGAAAATGAAATATCTAAATTGAATCACTGCTTCAATAAGAGAAGTGCGCCAATGACACCATTTAATTATAATAGAGAAGCTGTAACACCGTGGTAGTTGCGGGAAGTAGCTCTACAATACTACAATATACTACGGTACCGTTTATAGCATACTAACATCATGGTAAAGCTATCAATTGGTAAATTTACTTTCATACACTAACGTCGCCCGTCATAGGTAGTACCTATTTCATATTAGTTTCTTAACTTTCTTCAGTAATACGCATTAGAATATTGCATATAATAAGTATACACTATTTATTTGCAAGCATATATACTATTTGGAAGGAAATTATCATGAGTTTTTGTCCAACTACGAGGTTCGTGAAAAGACACCATCACCTATGTCCAATTTGCTCCCACACTTTTTATACACTACATATCTACTTATAATATTATTAAGTATACGGATCGTCGGATGTTAAATATAATTTCTCGTCCTCGCGATCTTGTACAATCAAGTTCGGCCTTTGTTCCAAGAAAGTTGGGAGTTTGCGAGAAGTTGGATTTTGAAGCACACTGTCGATTATTATTATTACAATTATGATCTCTGATTTCTTTATCAAAGGTATGTTGACTGCATTTCTAGAAATATCCTTAGTCTTGCACAAACTAATGGAAACAATAGGCGCGAATTGCTCACAAAATTATGCAAACACGTCCCCTTCCATGTTCGCCACTTTTTTTTAGCTGCGATATTTATTGATAATATGTGCTGTTCATGTCCGTCTCCGTTTGTAGTTTTTGCCAATTTGTACAATTGCAATTACAAAACATGCATTTCTGGCACTGGACTTTGTAGAAACGTATCTATGGAACATGGTAGTTCCGAAACAGTAACTCCTGCATTCCATAAACACGGATGACCCCACGGACAAGGATAAATTCTAATGACCCAGAAATAAATTTGTGGGGGCATAAAAAAAGACGAGAGACCAACATATTTGTGTTTGAATGTTCTCCCATTGTTATTAAATAATTTTCTTTTGTTATTTCAGTGGTGTGATGGATTTATCCAGTTGCTGTAAAGGTGATCATGTTTGGCAGTGTCCCGAGGAGACATGCAAGAAAATTCTCAACAGGAAACAGACTCATGTGCGGTGCTACCACAAGGAGATCGCAGAGATAATAGGTAAATATATATTGTTTTTATACGCTCATTTAAGTGCACATATTATGGCTCATCTGTTCTCGGACAATGATTTTTGCACACCTGTTTTGTTTTAATCAATATGGATAGCCCAAATGTACACAATCAAACACATTTTATCTCATACAGCTTTTAAACTTTACACATCAGCAGTATATCCAAAAATGGATGTACATTTTATATATATTAATTAATCTCCTTTCTATACTGAGCAAAACTAACGTCCCTCCATGTTTAAGGAAAGATTCATCAAAAACCAAAAGGGTTACTTTTAAAAATCAAAATGGAAAAACAAGTTCATTCATTTCTGTATCAAAGCCAATAAATTGCATTTGGATATCTTGTTAAATATTCGAGAGATAACCGGCCAAGGGCGGTAGGGGTCAAAATCAAAAATCACAAAAACTCAGAAATGTGTTACTTAATGTTTAGAGATGGAATTTCAATAAGTAATGTGGCAAATTCAGTAAATCTCGTTAGTACCGAGTGTGGCAACCATTTGCATGAATGCATGCAATGATCCTACGCCGCATCGACGTGACGTAACGCAATACCAGTGCGTTGGGCAAAATTGCTCCATTCCCGTTGTAACGCCCGTGTAAGATCGCGAACATGTCAATCTGATGGTTAGCTCGTGCTTTGCGGCTCAGCTCATCCCATATGTGCTCAATGGGATTGAGATCCGGGGAGACGCGGGCCATGGCATGACGTCGACGTTGTTTTGCTGTAAGTATTGAGTGGTGACCCTGGCTACGTGAGGGCGGGCATTGTCGTGCATCAATGTCACACCAGGACCATGCTGACGGATAAATGGTAAGGCATGTGCATTTAGCACATCTGCAACATAACGTTGTGCATTGATGTTGCCCTGTACAACAACCAAATCTGTCTTCCGGTTTCCCATGATCCCACCCCAGACCATTACGCTCCCCCTCACCCAAACCTGTTCTTCTCAACAATGCAACAATCGGTGAATCTTTCATTTTTACGCCTGTATACCCGTAATCTTCCGTCAGCATGACTAACTGTGAACCGAGATTCATCGGTGAACAAAACTCGGTTCCAGTCAGCCCTTCTCTAGTTCAGATGACGTCGCGCCCATAACAGTCTGGCAGCACGGTGACGTTGGGTCATTATCTGACCAGTGTAGGGCGGCGTGCCCGGATTGGTTGGGCGTTACGACGTAACCGGTTGCGAATGGTCTGCCCTGAGACACCGTATCGCCTAGCAGTGACTGTGGCTGCCAATCGACGTTGACGTAAGTGCGTCAACGTAAATGTAACGATCGGCTCTAGCCGTCGCTACACGAGGCCTACCAGGTCGCTGCCGGTCGTGAACAGCCCCAGTCTGCTGGTACCGGGCTGCAAGACGATCAATCGTCTTCCGACAGCAACCAAACCGAGGCGCGACCGCCCTGGCGGCCATTCCACCGCAAGCATCCCAATTGCCTGATTTCGCTCGTTTTCGGAAAGCCGTGGCATATCGAAAACAGTGAAAAATTAAAAAAGTTTTTTAATTTTCCGAATAGCCCCTATCGCATGAATGGTACGACATGAACTGAATCACCTTATCGATGACAAGTATAGCGTGCACGTGCAAAAAGTGGAAATCAACGTTCCGGTCACTGGCCGCTATGTAAACCGTGTGTATCGGCTAAACTCTACACTATCGTATTCTGAACATCGCCACGGTTTGAAAATACATGTACTTTGAACATGTGGTACATACATAGACAGAGCTACACCGGCTATAAAACAGGGACGTTTCTAGTTTTGTTGAGTATACTTCTTGAATCGTAATGAAATTTATATACATGTACAGAGCTTGGGGGAGGGGGGATTTTGTAATTTATTCACGAAACATGGCAAGTTTGGAGTATTTTAGAATCGTCTCGTTGCCATTTTTAGTGAAGAAATAGGAAAAATACACAGGAAAATTTGTCGAATTACGCACCTTAACTGGAGCTATGTATATACATGTTCATAATCACTGTAACTGGTTTTATTATTTTCCCATTTATTGTAAGTCTTAAGTTTGTTGGGGACCGTACAACGCTGGTTGCGGAGTGCATTATTTGCCACTTTGAAGACTCTGCAATCACCATTGTACCCGTACCATAGTTCTCTATAGGTGGAATTGTTGCTATTTTTTTGTTCATTGGCCTCCTTAGGGTTTATACTTCTCTATTTTTTGTCGAGCCCACTTGCGGAAAGCGAGATATAGTGATCACAATGACGTCCTGGTGTGCGTCCGTCCGAAACCTGCGTTACAGTTTTTAAAAATACCATCGAATGCCTCGGCGGGCACGACATGCATCTCGTTTCCTATAATCAACGTTTTTAGTTTCATTTATTGCCTTATGCCCATGTCAAAGACAAATGACATGAAATTACCATCCTGTTGCCTTTTACTCCATGACTCGATGCTCATTCATCAGTGTTAATACAAATGTACATGTAGTTTATTCTTATTATATAGGTGATTCAGTGACATACAAACGGTATGAATATGATAGCTCCACGCCTGTACCGAGGAGTACGGAATACTGGCGGAAGAGAAAACTAGAGTAAGTAATTGCGATATGATGTTTATATATATTTGTTTGGAAAATAAGTCCATCCATTTATTGCCACATTGAATTTGAACATTTAAATTAACTAGATCGAACTATCACAGGAGTGATCATAATACCCCCACAAAGAGTTGGACTTACAAATAGCTTAACATTAGAAGAGTTTTATAGGTTTGAATAAAAATTTCATGATCATTATTTAATGCTGGCCTTAAGAGATGTGTGACATCGACCTTTTACCTGCGTACGTGGTCAATGAAAATGAGATAATCTGAAAACATTTGAAAATTCATTCATCAGTTATAGAGGATCTTACACGAGTAATGGATTAATATGATTTTGATTAAAAACTCTGTGCCGAGTTTGTCAAGAACGCAATGAATAAATTTAATAAAAATAGAAAAAAATGGCTTAAGTTAAAAACGGATATTTTTGTAAAAAGAATATTTGTTCGGCATAAAAAGTGTGTATAATTTCAGATCAATCCACTGAACGGTTTCAGAGGAGTTGTGTACACAAACTATGCAGTTTTCTGTCTGCCGCCTGCAATAGGTTTGACCTTTGACCTTCAACTGTGACCTTGGACGTAGGTGCGTGGTTATTGATCGCGACACACCTTCTCATCATGAGAAACATTTGTGCCAAGGCATTTGATAATGCATGCATCAGTGTAGAAGATATAGAGCAGAAGGGAATTTCAATAGGTTTGACCTTTAACTGTGACCTTGACCTTGGACGTAGGTGCATGGTTATTGATCGCGACATACTTTCTCATCATGAGAAACATTTGTGCCAAGCCATTTGATAATCCATGCATCGGTGTAGAAGATATAGAGCGGAAGGGAATTTCCAACAGACCGACCGACCGACCGACCGACCGACCGACCGACAAAGCGGACTCCTATATACCCCCTCAATCTTTGTTTGTGGGGGTATAATTACTCTAATATTATCACATAATTTCGTGAAACTTCAGTCCAATCCACTTACTGAAACTTTTCCAAAACTTACTGGTATTTATTTATGATTTATTATGACCTTGACGTAAACTTTTATATCCACTTTGTACATTTAGGTAAATAAGTAAGACTAGTCACTGTTTGACTTAATTTTTGTGTTGAAAGCCACATCTCAAATTGTGTCACAAGCTGCTCACATGTTTTATATAGGTGCAAATTCTTAATGTGGTTAGGTATGAGCCAGTGTCAGATTATTCATTCTAGTGGGGTATTATCTGGAAAAACCCATGTTGTTGCTCCTCATTAGAATCATTGATTCTAACGATTATCAACAGCATATTAGATACACCATGTGATTTCGTAACTCTCTATTTTACTACGATCTGTTTATTTTTCAGTTCACAAAGTCTGTCTATAACCAGGATCAGGAGCAAGATTTGGCAGATCCAGAACCTGCTGTATTCAGTAACAGTTCCAATGTCCCGCAAGAATATGCATTATGTGATATGCCCTCAGACAATGATGAATGCATTGCTAAAGAAGATATGATTATCTCCTCAGAGGATGAAACTTCAGACTCTGAAAATATTCAGGATACATCTGATGAAGAGACAATATGTACATGCATCAAGTGCTAAAACCACTTCAGCAAATTCTAACAATGACCCATCTGTATATGTGATTCCGCCACAGGAGGGCCTCTACTGTAGTGAAATAACTAGGTCGGAGCATTTGCTTTCTGTAAGTGCAGTCGCTACACGCCATAATTTGTCATCGGTGGCTATAGCAGACATTTTGGCCCTTCTGCAAATTCATATGCCAAAAGCAAATATAGGAGAAACATCCGTCCACAATCTGAAAGAAGAATGCGGATTTGGACAAGATTACCTCACCTACCATCTTTACTGTGATGAGTGTAAATCAAAGTACTGAAAGTACTGACTGGCGGGAGACAAGTAGCCACTTGTGAATTTGCATACTCAGAAATTCCTTGTTAGAAATATATTCGATGTTGATTATTGGATGTACAATCTGCAAATTTGGAGAACTTGATCAGTTACTGGTGTTTGTAAAATACAGCCTGCTCTAAACACAAATAGGTTGATGAAGCAAAGGCTCACAGGCATCACAGGATGCGACACCATTTTTTTATTTCTTGGTTTACGGGGATCCACCGACGGATGTTTAAAAAAAATTAAGTGGATGTTTTTTTTTCTGTCTCAAGTTGACGCCCACTCTGACAGAACGTGGTTGGTCTGTTCCAGCTCATTTTGCCGATGCAATTTGGATAAACATAACGTTATTCTATTGTCTGTTTCAACTGAAAGTGCCGATGGATAATACGAAAAACCTTTTTTTTTAGAAATTAATCTCGAAACCTGGCGAGATAGCTCGGAAATGATCCAACTAACAACAAAAAATTATTATGTGAAAGTCGGCCCAGTAAAACAAAAATTATGGAAGAAAATTTATTTATAGATCACATCTGCCATAGAGAATGATGCCCATAAAATCAATATTTGATCGATTTTGTTCAAAAAATATTTTGGCAGCATAGGTTTTTCGTAATGTGAAGAAAAAAAACGGGGAAATTTTCATATTTTTAGTATGTTTATTTGGCCAAAATCAATCGGCACTTTGCAGAATAGGGATACAAACCGAGTAATCCAAATTGCATACCCAACAGGAACTCTGGAGGTGTGACATAATATTATGTGAAATCTTTTCAATATTATGACTGGGCGTAGGCCTACATACGTGTATGCTGCATGAACGGCAAAACGTTTTCATGAATTTTTTTTCGCTCACCCAGAGGGTAATTTTTCGAAAATCGCCCGTAAACCACAATATGAAAAAGAAATGGCCTTCGACGTCGCATTGCGACTGCGTGGTACACAATACGGGGGGCGTCTCAATAACAGCAATTTGTTCTCTCCAAAAGTAAAGTTGGGCATGCCAACTATTTTACACATAATGTTGAGCATTGCCGTTGCTATTAATAACTTGCTTTCAGTTCACTCGCTGACTTTAAATGTCACCTGACTGTTGTTAATTGCGAACGCAAATTGAGCCTATTGAGACGTCCCCCGATGAACAGAGAGCCACTTCCGAAAGTAGACCACCTGACTGTTGTTAATTGCGAACGCAAATTGAGCCTATTGAGACGTCCCCCAATGAACAGAGAGCCACTTCCGAAAGTAGACCCGTGCAAACGGCCAGAATCACGATCCCAATAGCGTGGAGACAGTATGTCTCCCGCCAAAAACTGTTCATTGTCAATGACAAAAATTGCGGCACACCTGGTTGTCCAGGTGCAGCAGGAAATGCTGGATGTAAAAAGTATTTTGTCACCAGTCAGCTAAATACTCAGATGAAGGCAATACTGGAAAGAGATGGTGTCTGGAGATCCGTTTGTGAAAGTCGTCATGTCCATGCCAGCAATAATATATCGGATATAAAAAGTGGACATGCTTATAAAAATCTGCAACAACCAGGTAAATTTTTACACCAGTCATCAAATGTAACTCTTTCTTTATTTACTGATGCAATACCATTATTCAAGAGTTGTTCAGTGGCATTATGGCCTGTGTACCTTCTCATCAATGAGTTACCACCAAAGGAAAGATTTCACAGAAAGAACATGCTTCTTTGGCGAGTCTGGCAAGGTGTCGGAAAGCCAAAGTTGTGCATGTTTTTAAAACCTCTTATTGTAGACCTTGTAAACATATATCACAATGGATGTGTTCTGCATGTGAATGGGGAGGATATTCTGTGTAAGGCAATGTTAGTGGTGGCAACAATGGACTTGCAGGCCCGTGCATATGTTCTGAATATGACACAGCATAATGGACAGTATGGGTGCCTATATTGTGTGGAATCTGGTGAAGTGGTGCCTTTTGGTGCTGGTACCTGTCGATCATATCCACATAGAGATGCAGTGCTCTGAACTGAATCAGATGTGAGGAATAGTGCACGTGTTGCTCGTACAACATCAGAAAAAACTGAAGGTTTCTTCGGAGAAAGTGTGTTCATGTACCTTCCATACTTTAATGTAACAGAAAGTGTCACAATTGACTACATGCATGGCATACTGTTAGGTGTGACTAAGAAGTTTCTCGATCTGTGGTTTAGTGATAAAAAATAAAAAAAAACATGGTACATTGGTGGTAGCATGAAAGTTGTAGACAATTTATTGTTGAAAATTAAACCACCGTCATTCATCCATCGACGGCCTCGTGTGTTGACAAAGACCTACCGCCACTGGAAGGCATCAGAACTTAGAAATTGGCTTTTATTCTTCTCACTGCCATGTTTGTTGGATATATTACCCCGTGTATATCTGGTGCATTTCAGTTGTCTGGTTGAAGCAACATACATATTGCTTGGTGAGGGCATTACACCAGCAGATTTGGCACGTGCCGATGTACTGCTTCAAGCTTTCTACAAGAATGCTGCAGAACTTTATTCGCCGAGCATCGTGGGATTAAACGTGCACAATTTATCCCACTTGACAACATTTGTCAACAGGTGGGGCCCTTTGTGGGCATGGTCATGCTTTCCATTTGAATCGTTCAATGGGATAAAAAAAATCCATCCATGGAACAGGAAACGTTTGCGTGGAAGTGTTTTGGTCGTTGCAGGCACAAAAGCGTGTTGAGAAAAAAATCCTTTCATTACCAACATGTGACACCAGAGCACGACAATACATGGCAAGAATAGTAAATTCAAAAGGGTGTAATGATGATAAACAATCTGATGCACACCAGTGTGCAGTGATAAAAGTGCTCAATGTAAGTCGTCCCTTTAATCAAGTGGAGAAGGCCCTACTGATGTCAGCATTAGGGACTTATCTGCCCGAGGACTTTGTGGCAGTGAAGAAGATAGTCAGGAATGGCCATGTAATGTTCAGCAAATCATGTGCAAAAGTGAAAAAGCAGAACACTTACACATTGCTGCTAGAACAACCAGTTGATGGTGCTGAAGTCATAGAGGTGGACAGATACCTGATGAACAAGGATTCTAGAAAGGTGTTTGCTACTGGTCGTCTACTTGCGGCATCAGGGTCCATTCTACCACATCGTGTACCACATTTACAGAAACTATCTGAACTAAGGTAAACTAACATTGACTTATCTAAGCATGCGGTCATCTGAATGCTAACTTTAACTAAACATGCTAAAGTAGGCTTCAAACACCAACAGACTGCAGCACTGCACAATACTAAGAAATTATCATATATATATAGCATGTGTCACAGACGGTATGATTCATTTTAATTATTACACTCTTGCAAATTATTTGCACGGGTTTCGCTGTGAGAGAAAACCCGTAATCAACTCATTACAAATAATACACCATGAAGAGAACACCCGTAATTGCGCACCTGTTTTCTTGGAAACCACGAGCTACCATGCAAAATGTTTAATTTTTATTACAGTCAAAATAAAGTTATTTGAAAATTTGGAAAGAGTCTCGACTAATCTAGAATGTTAATGAGATTGAACACATTCCAAACATGTACTCAAATATATCTGGTTCATAGAAACAGCTGCGTAATTTGGATTTCAAAAAGTTTACATGACGTCACATTTGACGTCGCACAACGCAACGTCAAAACGCGGGAAAACACGTCATTGTATAACTATTCATGCACACATCACAATTAATTGATTATAATCTCAAAAATAGACTAAATGTGCATATGTATCCGCCGTGGACATAAATGGGATATTCCTGTAATAAATGGGATATTCCATCGTACATGTTTGAATAGCGGAAATAATACACTCGCGTCCTTCGGCGTCCGTGCAAGCAACTCGTTCGCTACACTCACTCGTTGCTTACGCGGAAGCCGACGCACACTCGTGTATTATTTCCCGCTATTCAAAATGTACGATGGAATATCCTCTATTTAAATCAATTGAGTATGTATAATTAATTATGACTGCTGCCAATATCATATAAAGTATTTTAAATCAGAAATACATGATGACAATTATATTTCAAATATATATCGATATTTCTTATCATTGTTATTTTTTTAAAGAAAACACGGAAATTCCGTTATAAAAATATTGGAAAATAATGCAAACAAATGTCCCAGTCAATGCTAAAACTTGTGGAATAGTTACATAATTATGTACCCGTTTGATTTGCGCAATAATATATTTTTACATAATTTGACGATCCCAATCTTTAATTTCAGTCCTCCTGTGCAACTTGGTTTAGTGAAGGCAGAGAATCTTCGAGAACCACTGATTATTGTGCCAAAAGGAAATGATGTCTACTGTGCTGTGCTACCAAATCATTTTGAAAGAGACTGATGGTTTCTACGGGTTACAGACACCATACTTGACAATACTTTGTTTTCCCTACTCCATGCATACATGTACATTTGAATAGATACATTTGGGGGATGTTTAACCCTTTCAACCCCACAGGCCTGTATAATTGTTTTGGCAAAAAGTGTTGATCCAGATGAGCCGGCGTCTCATTAGGATCTGCACTTTTTGCAAGTAATTTTCATATTTTTTAGAGAAAAAAACACCCCCTTTTCATAACTGGACTAGTCTGAAAACCATTGTGTGACCATTGGATTGCATTGTGACCTATCACAGCCCATTCCAGTTACTTGGGTGTGAAAGGGTTAAGACATTGGAATGGAACTCAAGTTTATCAAAAATTGTTGTACATGGTTTGAAAAAACATGAGACACAGTTGCACTACGAGACTGGGATTGTTATACCGACATTTATTTTGTGTGTGGTCGGCATTAGAATTTATCCTTGTCTGTCTGTACGCTCGTCCACTTTGGACCACTTTGTGTGTTCAGAGGTCCAGTTAAGGAGCGTATTTGGACCAAATGTTCGAGGCATTTTTCTTCACCAAAAATGGCAAGTTACGAGTCCAAATTTGGTGAAGAAATAAAAAAAATCCCCCCTATAAAAGTTGATAAAATTACGCACCTTAGCCATGTTAACTGGAGCTGTGGTGTTTTAAGCCCATTCTTCAGCCACCAGAACTCTTACAGCTACCAAACTTGCACAAACATAATAATGTTTGACTTTAACATGATCATGACCAACAGGGCCAATGTCTTGCACTTAAATGACCATTTTGTACCACTTTATGCGTTTAGCTAGGTCAGACATTCGTTGATATATACTGTGAGTGGGGGCATCCACAGGTTGTGTTCCCATACCATGGTAGTACAAATAATACCTCTTGGTAATTTTCCTTGCTTTAATCATATTTATAAGAGACAATGTATATTTTTATTTTTTTCTTCATATTTTACAATCCTAGGTACGGGTAAACATCTTGTGGAGGCATCTCTTTAGTTTAGTCAAGCATCAATACCACCATTTTGCCTTCTAAAAACAATCAATAATGCTTTGTGGGGTAAATAGTGGAGAATTTGGACATCGACACTCACATTTATGTCTATGTGACAAGTTATTCAACTTTACACATTCAATCATACATGTAATATTATTAAATTCAGTGGGATTTATTGATTTGATATTGTACATACATGTATACAAGTATATACATCCCTATTCTGTAAACTATAAACATGATAAACATTATAACTACCTGCCATCTAGTTTACATTAATCCTGATAGAGTGCGTTAGTAGCACAGAAGTTTTAACAATAAAAACAAGTCTCACATTTGCAGTTCTCAGATTTCCTGTAACATTTTATAGCAAAAAATGACTTCTTCTCACTTTTAACTGAATTTCCATGCTTTTTCCAGTATTTCCATGCTTTTTCCAGTATTTCCATGGACAATGTTCGCACTTTCCATGGACGACGTCCATACTTTCCATGGACATTGTCCAGCCTATTCCAGTGTTTCCGCATTTATTCCATGGTTTCCACGGAGTTTCCGTGTCATGGAATTTCCACAGAATTTCCTGTATGTCCATGGAAAATCTACAGCCGGGCACATCCAAAATTGTTGGCACTAATCCAAGGTAACCGTCACCCGAATGACACTTGGTGGGTAGCCATGAATGTGAAGAAGCTATTGATTAAGATTGGTAATGAGCCCACTAACAGATCAAAGAGATTTGCGAAATTTGGACTTGTGTCCAAAATTGTTGACGCTGCCGCTTCTGATGCCGCCACCGAAGCCAACTACGACAACGCAATTGTGACCGCTATGTCTCACTTTCCACTATCGTGGGCGAGACAAATCGAGACTAAGCAGAACTCAGTACATGCTCAGGAAGGTTCATAACCACAGACCCAGTGTTTTCAACGTGTCCCTTTTAGACAAATACCCCATCCCCATCAACTTACGCCAGGCTAACTAACATACTTGCGACAATGGCGTAGTTACAGCGACCGGCCTGTACATCATGGGTGGCCATATTGAGGGCAGCGAGACTTGAACTGCAGGCCGTATCCACGGTAATGGAGGGCCCAGTCAGGCCCAGGAAACGCATTATCTCCCCTGCCAGGAATGGCGACACACTTACTGGAATAAATGTTGATATTCAAAAGGCAGGAATAAAATATTGTTGTTTGCTTTACATATTAATCTTATTTTGCATTAAAAACACATATTGACAGCGATTGAGAATCGTCTCCAATGGAGGTGATTGTCAAGTGCTGCCAAAGAATATTTTGTGGCATTTGTGCACAAAGTACGATGTATTGAAATATTACAGTAATTCAAGCGAAAACGAAGCCATGACAGAATTGAGAAAAAGTGAAAATGAACGAGTTTAACGTCCCAGCAACAGCTAAAGTCATATAGAGATGGGACCACAGTTTAAAGTCTCATCGGACAGATCAGTGGGATGGAAATACTATGCTAGTACTTTTCGCACCTAGGGTGAGGATTGATTGAATCGCAACCTCCACTATTGTAGTTTAATGCCATATGATATCCCCTAGGCCATGGCCTATCCCTACATAATTTAGAAAGTCTGGAGAACTTCTGGCAAAGTTGTGATGGTCAACAGTCAAAGTCACATTAAGGGCAGCATAGATGTGTGGCTTTTGAGCACACGTATGATTTAATGAAATATTACAATAATCCTTCAAGCATAAGAGTGCTGACATAAATGAGAAACACCGGCAGACTTCTTAAACAGACAGACACACGGACACACAGTCCACTGTATGCCTCCTGGTTCTACCGAGACCGGGGGGCATACAAATAGTTAAAACATTTTACTTTTATAATTATATCTCGCCTATAATGGGTTAATTTGGAACGTGTACTCCACCATGCTTGAATTCTAACCATGATCTTTGTTGTGACATTTTGATGTCTCTATGAAGTCCGAGTCTGACCCGAAGCAAGCGAGGTATAGGCCTGTCTTGTCTGCCTGCAGGGTGTGTAATGGCAGACCGCTGTCTATCACACACTCGTACGTCACTTCCAGTAGGTGTCGCAGCATTGGGTTTAGGTGGTTCGCCTGAAACAGGGGAAAACATGCAATTCAGCATGATGGAAAGTGGCTTTGAAGAGCTTAGCTATTGATTTTCGAGTTATCTCCCTATTTTTTGTGCACTAGGTTCCTGTTTGGAGCATAACTCAAATACCCTTTGGAATATTTTCATGATAATTTACACATGTATAGACACGACCCAAAGGTGTGTTGCAGTAATCAGAAAAGTGGTAATGTAAAAATTCAGTACCAACCCAATAGTGCAGATTCTGATAAGACTCCATTTCACATTAACAATATTTTCTTGTAAAACAATTATTGGATTTAAATGTATTGGGCATAGGCTGCATATGCAGCCTATGCTCAATAAATGTAAATCCATCAATTGAAATTTCCCGACAATCTTTAATTTGCACTTAGTCTTACAAAGTTTAGTGAAACGGGCCCATGGATCTACACTGATTGATAACAGTGGAATTGAGGTTTGCAGTGTTGAAAGGGTTACCGGTCAGGCACAAAACGTTTTATACACATTGAGTTCCACCAAGAGACATAACTATTACAGGGTGTATATATTGCGTGCAATTTGAATACCCAAACCTGATGGTTAATCTACCTAACTATTGATGATATTTCTAATGAAATGGTCAAGTCAAGATGTATTACCGTAGATCTAAGTGAATAAAAGATACTCTATCCAAATAGTCCATAATTAATCACAATTCATTAACCCTTAGATTGCTTAGCACGAAAAATTGTCGTCTGCTGTTGCTTTATATTTTGCCTTATTTCATTGGAACTGATTCTTAAGTGCTGTCAAAACACTTTTTGTGATGAGAAAAATTGAAAATTGAAAATAAACAGCAGACGACAAATTTAATTCAGCAATGTAAGGGCATTGCTCCAGATAAGCTTTGTGTCTAAAGCGTACTATACCCCCTGATTTCAAAATCATTGTGTATTTTACTTTTACAAATGGATTATTGATTTTCTTCATTACTAAATAGGGAACAAAGGATACAAATATTTAAACATTCACTTATTTGAGCAGCAAAAAGCAAACAGTGTTTGCTTTTTGCAGCTCAACTAAGTGAATTTTCAACTTTATGACAGTATTGTCACTACTCAATTTGAAAATCAATGCGTATTTTCACATTGCTATGCGTATTTTGTACTCCCACTTTTGATAATCAATGCAAATCCAGCTAAACTAATTGTGTAAAACACACAAATACGCACAAAATCTGGAGCTCTGTGTAAGGGTTAAGATAATACTAACTTCAGAATCTGGGATATTAAAGAAGATGGCATCAAACTTGTCCACATCATGTATAGCCCCGATCCGTGGTGGTAAGTCATATAGACCCTCGGGCCAGCGGGTTGGACCAAGCAGATCTTTCCCTTCAATCAGGTTCTCCCAGAATTCCTGCAAGAATAAACATGGCCAATACATATTTGTAACTAATTTCAAATGTATATAATGGTTCAAATGAATAGCAACATAATTATGCTCTTTTCTGATACAAAATATCAGTTTTTTACTTCAGTTAAATGGGTTATGATTTTTTATTTTCTCTGTTTCTATTAAAAAACATGCCTTGATGACACTTTAGAATCATTTTACAAAGCAAACAGACAAAATATAACACAACAGCAGCTGAAAATCTACGTTTCTCTTTCGAAATGTTCACCGAGATGTCCTGTGTATATCATGTGACGTTACCTGGATATTTCGGGACTTCGGTAGCCGAGCTGCAAGGCCAGTGATCACTGCTTTTGGTTCATGGAAGTCTGTCTCGTCCATCTCCATGTTGCTGCAATTATAAGTCAAAATGAATCGTATGATGGCCAGAGCTCCTGGTGAGGTAGCTGTTTTCCACTTTATAGGCAATGGTTTGCTCTATACCGCTACACAGCAGTCAATGGTAAATATATATATTTGCGGATTAAGGTTTACATTTTGCGCACTAAAATTTAGCGATAATCAGATGGACGTTCCCATTCATACTTCGCTATATTCTTATTGACAGTAAAGCAACACTATATTATAGAACTAGAAAATGTGTTCACAGAACACGGATGCCCCATATCACTTTGATAATCAACGAGGCAAAATTTGAAGTACAAAAGGGGAGAATAAAAAATCAAAATAAGCTTTGACCATCTATTCATCATAAGGAAGCTACATACCAAGTTTCAGGTATGTATCTATTACGGTTTAAATGTTACGAGTTACAAGGCAAAATTGCCAAATTTGAAGTCGAAAAGGGGGAGATACCGGTAATCCATGACATGGGGGTCGATTCAAAAATCGAAACAAACTTTGCGCATCTACTCATCATAAAGAAGCTACATACCAAGTTTCAGGTATCTATTACGGTTTAAATGTTTTATGAGTCACAAGGCAAAATAGCCAAATTCTAAGTAAAAAAAGGGGGAGATAATCCATGAACAGGGGTCGAATAAAAAATTGAAATAAACTTTGCGCATCTACTCATCATAAGGAGGCGCTACATACCAAGTTTCAGGGGTGTAGCTATTACGGTTTAAACGTTTCACGAGTCACAAGGTTGGTGACGGACGGACAGAAGAAGGACAGACGGATGGGAGTGGACGTACGGGATGGACAGGACGGACAAGGGTAACACTAAATGCCCCCTCCACTATCGTGGTGGAGCATAAAAATATTATCATAAACTAAATATAATATAGTGTGTATATTAGCAAATTTCTTAGGACACTCTCCACGAAGTTAAACGTGAACAAAGAACGTACTTTTCAAACGCAAATTTGTAAATACTACTCCATCATAACTGTTATGTGATGCAATGTATTTAATGGAATGAATGGGTTATGTACACGGAACAACTGATGAGGTCGAGATAAGAAATTGTACATTGGGTTCAAAGATTATCTCATGCTGGCTGCATATATGTAAGACCCAGATCGGAGGTCAGTCCCCGAATGAAATCAACACGGCTTAATCCGATCAAAGTCTTACATAAAACATGCGTATCAATTTTGTATTACAGTCGAACCTGCTCGGGCGGTTACCTTTAATCAGCGGTCACCGCCGTTAAGCGGCCACTTCCAATTCCTCTCGCGCATTTTTGCTATATAAAACGCTTTCATTCAACGGTCACTCGTCTGACGCGGCCAGCGGTCATTAATTATCGTCCCAAACTAGTGATCCAATTTTATTAAATGGTCACCGCTAATCCGATGTCGATGTACCCTGCGGCGGTCGTTACCGAAGCGCGAATTAACAATAATGTCGGCAGTCAATGCGGGTAATTCGGTCGACATTTTCTCTGCCGAATCACAATCTGGCCTCTATCATTCGAGTTAACTTTTGAAAACATTTACCGGGCCCATATCGGTCGGTGTCATTTTGCCATGAAAAATATTGCATGATGGCATTAACGGTAAATCCCAATATGCATAATGCAAATCCACGCACGTTATAAAACTCCATCATTAGTTTCGAAACTGTGTGTTTACACGATGCCGATTCATCCAAAGTGAGCCTAAGTTAGCTGGCCGACATCAAACACACCGTGTGTCAAGATTTACAACATGAAGCCATATCGAATATCAATACATGCGGTTGCTGACGTCAGTTTCGTATTCGTCACTAGACTGGTACCCTGTCTGATGCGTGCCTAGTGAAACAATTCTACCGGGAACCAGTCTATTTATGACACAGCAAACATGTTTAAGTGAATTGGGTCACTGATTGATTGATTGAATTGCGAGTAAAGGTGATTTAATCCATTCTGGCCGCAAAGGAAATAATCCCGTCTTTATCATTTATATAGCGGCTTACCTGTGACTGAGATTGAACACCATCAGTCTAATTTTTTTTTTTTAACACGAGGATGCTGTCACCGCGATCCCACTGCCTGAAACAGTGATCGCGGGGGACAGGTAGGCTATGCCCGCGGTGATCGACAACTTTAAATACATATTATGCCCGCGGTGGCACAGTGACAAAATACCACAAGAAACTAGATTGGTCAGTAAGCGAGGCTTACGGAATACCCCCCGCGTGGGCCCAGGTACCCCTAAAATATGTACAAATTTCCAAGTGTGTGGGCTTGTGACCTTGACTCTGGGATTAGCGCGAGCGGCATGAACGTGAATTTGTCACAGGGTGGTAGAGGTCCATTGGAGCAATATGAGTGTGTGAAATGTGAAGCAGATCCGAGCAAGGAAATAGAAGTTATAACCGATTTCTCTGATGTTAAGTTTTGTAAAGAGACTACCGTATAACCTCGAATTAACGCCCCCGGAGGCGTTACATTTTACAAAAGGGGGGGGGGCATTTATTAGCCAGTAAAAAAAAAAAAAAAGAAAAAAAAGAAAAAAGAAAAAAAAAAAGAAATTTACCAAGGACCGTCAATTTCAAACACAAATAAGGATTTAAGGATTATTTGTGTTTGAAATTGGCGGTCATTGATAAAAAAGATTATTTGTTTTTTTTTATTATTTGGGGGGGGGGGGGGGGGGGGTTTATTAGCCAGTAAAAAAAAAGAAAAAAAAAAAAGAAAAAAAAAAAAAGAAAAAAAATTACCAAGGACCACCAATTTCAAACACAAATAAAGATTTAAAGACTATTTGTGTTTGAAATTGCGGTCATTGGTAAAAAAAAATATTTTTATTTGGGGGGGGGGGGGGGGGGGGGGGGGGGGGGGGGGGAGGGAGGGGGGGGGGGGGGGGCGTTTATTAGCCATTAAAAATAAAATAAAAAATAAATAAATAGTTTTTTACCAAGGACCGCCAATTTCAAACACAAATAAGGATTTAAGGATTATTTGTGTTTGAAATTGGCGGGGGGGGGGGGGGGGGCGTTTATTAGGAGGGGGGCGTTAAGCCAAGGTTATACAGTATGTATGTGACGTTGACCTCGAGATCAGCGGGGATTTGTCACAGCATATGAAATATTAAGTATTTTCCATGAAAGAAATAGAAGTTATAACATATTTCTCTGATGTTAAGTTTTGTAAAGAGACTAAGTATGTGACCTTGACCTTGGGATCAGCGGGGGTTGGACACTCGTAGATTTGTGACAGCATGATAGTACAACCTTAGAGGAATGCACAAGTGAAATAATAACAATTTTCAATGAAGGAAATAGAAGTTATAACTTATTTCTCTGATGTTAAGTTTTGTAAAGAGTATTTGACCTTGACATTGGGATCAGCGGGGGGTTGACGGTCCATGGATTTTGCACAGCATGGTAGTAGAGCCTTACAGGAATGCATGTGTGAAATATTAAGCATTTTAGATGAAGGAAATAGAAGTTATAACAATATTTCTCTGATGTTAAGTTTTGTAAAGAGACTAAGTATTTGACCTTGACCTTGGGATCTGCGGGGGTTGGACGGTCGTGGATTTGGCACAGCATGGTAGTAGAGCCTTACAGGAATGCATGTGTGAAATATTAAGCATTATAGATGAAGGAAATAGAAGTTATAACAATATTTCTCTGATGTTAAGTTTTGTAAAGAGACTAAGTATTTGACCTTGACCTTGGGATCTGCGGGGGTTGGACGGTCGTGGATTTGGCACAGCATGGTAGTAGAGCCTTACAGGAATGCATGTGTGAAAATAATTAAGCATTTTAGATGAAGGAAATAGAAGTTATAAGAATATTTCTCTGATGTTAAGTTTACGGACTAAGTAATTGACCTTGACCTTGGGATCTGCGGGGGTTGGACGGTCGTGGATTTGGCACAGCATGGTAGTAGAGCCTTACAGGAATGCATGTGTGAAATATCAAGCATTTTAGATGAAGGAAATAGAAGTTATAACAATATTTCTCTGATGTTAAGTTTATCCGGACGGACGGACGCACGGACGGACGGATGCACGGACGGACGGACGGACAACCTAGAAGTTATAAGAATATTTCTCTGATGTTAAGTTTACGGACTAAGTAATTGACCTTGACCTTGGGATCTGCGGGGGTTGGACGGTCGTGGATTTGGCACAGCATGGTAGTAGAGCCTTACAGGAATGCATGTGTGAAATATCAAGCATTTTAGATGAAGGAAATAGAAGTTATAAGAATATTTCTCTGATGTTAAGTTTACGGACTAAGTAATTGACCTTGACCTTGGGATCTGCGGGGGTTGGACGGTCGTGGATTTGGCACAGCATGGTAGTAGAGCCTTACAGGTATGCATGTGTGAAATATCAAGCATTTTAGATGAAGGAAATAGAAGTTATAACAATATTTCTCTGATGTTAAGTTTATCCGGACGGACGGACGGACGGACGGACGGACAACCTGACTCCAGTATACCCCCCCTCAACTCGTTGCGGGGGGTATAAAAACGTCTACTGTACTTATTTTGGAGCGCCACCTGGCGTCATAATGGAAGCGTTCCCATTATGACAACAGAGGGCGTTGCACATTTTGCCAAGTTTCAATCGGCCTACTGCTTACTGCGATGCTGGCATCCCTCATTCGGCAATTTCATATTCTGACATGGGCCATTCTGCGTGCTTGCATGCGTCATTCGGCGGAATTCATATAGTCATATACGCATCCCAGCAAGCAGTAATGACACATGGCAGAATATGGCATGTAACAATGTGAAATAACCAATCGAGGTATGCAATATGCAATGTAATAATGCAAGATGGAGTTGTCATTAAGCAGTATTGTATAGCCAATATGCAGGATGACATGTAACAATGTCAAATAGCCAATCGAGGTATGCAATGTGAAATGTAATAATGCACGATGGAGTTGTCATTAAGCAGTAACGAGTAGCCACAGTGCAGGATGACATGTAACAATGGTCGACTGCATTGTCATAAAGCAGCATGCAATGTAGTGGCGGATATCCCCTTCCATAGTAAACAGTGTGACCTTTAGGCTATGTGTTGAAATTGCTCTGATTGGTCAACACGCCTGTTGATGTGCCGCAGATGTCGCGTCGTGGGGCCATCAGTAACCCATTTCATGAGTAACCCATGCGCTTATGTTTGCGGAAAATCGGAAATCCTAAATATTTTCCTTCTATGCACTCAGAAGTATATGCCGTGACCACCATTTAAACCATTTTGTCAGACGGTTCAAATGAGTGGTCACAACATATACTTTCATTGAGAAATAACAAAAATAAAATATTTAATAAATTTCATATCCGTAAATGTGAAAGGAATGGGTTAAAAAAACACTGGATTATACGCAGATCTGTCGCCATTATTCGCCGATATTGATTTAGAAAATATTTTCCGTAAATGGTGTTATCTTTATCTTCATTTCAATTTTCAAAATTTACCTGAAATGTACCTGAAAACACAACCCTCTATTAAAGGCTCTGAACGGCTCAGTATTCCAATTTTCCGATTTTTTCAAACACAAAAACATGTTTGGCAACTGATTTAGTACACAAAACTAACATATACTGCCTAATAGATACATCTCGAGTCTTGAGATCTTAATCGCAAGGTGAAGACAACAAAAAATTGTTTTGTGTACCACTCAGTGCAATGTCAATATTGACAATTTCATTTGCGTAACCCAACAGCTTCGGCTAGGAAGCGAGTCGATAAACTCCGACTATCGGAATTCATCGGCCGCGAATCGGGTAGTTGAGGAGTTGACCCGAGCGTCTATCGGAAAATCGATCGGGCTATGAAACACGCACCTGCCGTTTGTTTATCAACAACTATTGATATTTTCATCGGCTACAAACTTATTTTTGTACCAAAATGAATGCAAACAGTTTCAAAGTGTGTGTAAATAGAAACGTGTTGGATTTATGTGTGGGAAAACCCAATACGAGGCCAAATTCGGCAACTTGAGCCGCATAGGGGCTTTAAGAGGTCACCTCTGTTAAGCAGCCAGTTTTGTCACTTCCCTTGAATGTACATTTAGAAAGTTGTGGCAACTAGAGCAAGTGAGCAGGGGCTCACGGTATGAAGAGAACAGGCCAAAAACTGTAGAAGTAGTTCGCCAGATAAGGAAAAATATAAATTCTGAGTCGAAAAAATGGGCACAACTGCGGATACGGTGGGACGGCGAAACATTTTACGTTACGCACTCCTGCACATGATGGTTGGAATGTATACGGAGTATGAAGAGAAACTGCCCAAAACTGTAGTTCGCCAGAAAAGGAAAAAAAAATTCAGAGTCGAAAAATGGGCATAACTGCTGATGGATCGGTGGGACAGCGAGGAATTTTACATTACGCACTCCTGTACTTGATGGGTGGGATGTATACGGAGTATGAAGAAAATCGGCCAAAAATTGTAGAAATAGTTCGCCGTTAGCCGTACAAGGAAAACAAAATATTTTCGAATAGAAAAAGGGACATAACTATGGATGTACCACGGGGACAGCGACAATTTTTACGTTATGCACTCCTGTACTTGATGGTGGGGTTGTAATCAAAAATGAAGCAAATAGCCAAAAACTGCAGAAATAGTTTGCCGGACAAGGACAAAATCTTTTCAGCGTCGAAAAACGGGCATAACTGCGGATGGATCAGTGGGACAGGGAAAAGTTTTACGTTACGCACTCCTGCACTTGATGGCAGGGCTGTATACATGAAGAGAAGCGGTCAAAAACCAGGCGCGTAGCTGCTCAGGCGCGGATACAGGGAGTACAGGGAGTGGGGGGGGGGGGGGGGGTGAGGGGGCCCGGACATCCCCCCTGCTCCCGGCAAAAAAAATGAAAAGCTACAATACTCAAAATAGTTGGATGACTTTTTTCGTGGCCTAGCTAGGTGTCCGGAAATCGCATCTGCAGCAATCTGGCATTTAAAAATTTCTTGGGGGAGGACCCCCAGAACCCCAACTTTACCGATTTCGAGCTCGCGGAGGTCCGCTACGCCGACTTGTCATTACAGACCCACCCCCCCCCCTCCCCCCCCCCCACCCCCCCCCTCCCCCCCCGCAATTATTTCTGTATTCGCGCCTGCTGCTATTAGGCCAAAAGGCCCGGGCCTGCACATCGTTTCGACTTAAGTACATGTATAGCCAAGCAGAACAGTGTATTTATCTTGTGTTTTTGTTGTATAAATTGACATTCAATTCAGTCCGAATTGGTCTTTAAAATGCAGCAGAATTCAGTTCGCCGGACAAGGAAAATAGTCTACTGACAGATAGATGGACGGACAGACAGGGTAAACACTATATGCCACTGACAATTATCATTGCACTGGCAGAATAAGGATTTGGATAATGGAGACGCCATTTTTACCAAAATGAGATCCTACTGCTGGAAGGCCGTTTTTGCCATGCTCCCATGGTGCCTGCCCTGTAATTTTATCTTTTCAATTTACATTATTAAACTATCATTTCATACATCAAATACATTAATTATTCATGAAAACATAATGCCAGTCACTGCCCACTTACAACCAGCCGAAGAAGATGTCGATCTAGTACGGCGATCTAGTGCACGTGCAATTTCTAACCGGATGTGCCGAATGTTGTTGTTGTATCGCTCCGTCCTTGGTAGGACAACCCCGTAGAATATAAGTTGAGTAGAAGAAGATGTAGATAATCCGTTACCGAGAATAACACATATATCGATTGCCACCACCGTATAATACTATCATCGCATAACTGAACATTTGTTGTTTATGTTTTTAAATAACTTCAGTGTGTGTCAAATCCCCTTCTTCTTCTCCTAGCAGGTATTTTTTCTAACATTTTGTATCGTGCATTATGTAGGAAATAACACAGTTGATAGGTAAGAACTTCTAGTATGGAGATGTCTACATTGTGCAGTATGTATAAATGCATACTAAGCGAGATGTTGTCTAATATTAATTGAAGCTTGTTTCTGCTGTTGGAGCTGTCTAAGTGCACGCCACAGGCATCATGCAGGCAGACACTAACGCCATGTATGATTGTTTCACCTACAGATTCCAGAGCGCTGCTGTGTAGTAGGAAATGTTGGATAGTTTCGTCTTCTTCTCTGCACATCAGACATGTGGACTCTATATTTCGGTGTGATTGAACGCTACTTTGTTGCATATGGTAGTCTTGCTAACTGACTTTTAGAAGCACTTCTAGTATGTATAATCGGATGAGTTTTGTCCATTTCTCTTTCAATGTCTTTTGTTTTTCTTAAATATATTTTAAAACCAGAGTATTTCGGTTCCGTATCTCTTAATTTGCAAGAATGTATGAAATATGTTCCTAATATAATGCAGAGGTTTAAAATACATTTGTCTTGATCATATATACAGTGTCCAAAACACATTAAATGTCAATCGTTTAAGAAGGTTCCTAACTGTGACCAAAAATGTTGAGTCGCTTTTATTGCATTCCCAACATATATGTTTATTGGTTTCCTCAACCAATTGGTACAAAAATCACACAAATTAGAGCTGACAATATTACATTTGTATAAGCAATCATTTGTTGGGACCATTTTCATTAAACATTTATACTGAAAAATTCTAGCTTTATAAACGAGATTCATTGATTATTCAGAAACATATTCTATACCATTTGCTACATTATTTTGTAGATTTGATTTATTCTTTCTAATACTGGTGTGTTTGTGATTCCTGCGTTTATTTCTTCATTTCTAATCCGCCTTCGCCATCTGTGTGTGGTACTGCTTGTAAATACTTTGTAATATTTTAAATTATGAGTCGTTATTACTGATATCATATAACTGCCTTACATCTGTGAAATAAACAAATGCTTTACTTCTATAGTAAAAAAAAGACTGCTCTATATATTTAATTTCACGAGCATACCAGTCCTTATAGAAAAACTAGTCTGCCATTTCCTTTTAGTTTATATATTTTCTGGATTTTGTATGAAATTTAATTTACTCCTGGCTTCAAGGATTTCCGTTAACAATTTGTTTTTACCATTTCTGTTGTATCCGTTGTATTAACATTTCCGTCAAACACATGAACAGCGCCAAAATGAGTCAACAATTTTAAATACAATATTTTGCATTGTGCATGGAATTGTATATTTGTAAGACGTTGACGCATGTAGCTTTTATTGCATTAATAAATGACTCCAGTTCACTCATTTAAAGTCTATCTTTTTCAAGAGTTCGAACAATAATTCGAATCCCAGAGAAAGTCAAACATAATATTTATAACTTCTTTTAACATTTATTTTCATGGATTACCTAAGACTGTTAGAGGAAATACTAGTTTAAGAAATGCAAAACTCTTAATAACTGTTATTCTTCCCATTGTTGTACGTTTCCTACGTTTCCATACGACTAAGCTTTGTTTGATTTCCCTTATTTTTGAGATTAGGTTCAATTCCTGCACTCCGTTTTTGTGTCATTCATGAATGCTAAATATTATTGAGTTCTAGAATAATTTAAGTGCAGGCTCAAAATGTTTCCAAAATCATCTGGTTGTGCTAATTATTTATTCTAATTGTTCTTTAGAGCCGTCCATACACTAATTGGCATCATCTGCAAACATAGTATATTTATATTAATTTCTTCTTCATTGATAACTGTTATTTTTATCATATTTTTTTTTTCGAACACTGTAGTGGTTATGCGACCACTGTATATCCAGATCAGGCTGTGCATCCGCACAGACTGATCAGATCTCCACTGTTCGGCATTCTATCAATTAAACGCCTGTCAAGCTCTAACAAGCAATACATATCGCTATCAGGCTATATGAATGTGCTATTCGATCGGGAGCTACACTGGTCACAACTCCCATATGCCCCTTGTCTCCAGTCACAGCCACATATATGCATTTCCGGTAGTTGTAGTTGCGATTATAATGGATCTTTGACTTTGTCTTGTAACTTTAAACTCACATCAGCAAAATTAACTGCACTCTAGCGGCTGAAGAATGTCTCACGGTGCGTTCTTCAAATGGTGTCGTAAATTCCCTATCTTTTGTGGTCGTCGAAACGACAGCTGTGCACCTTTTTCCCCGCCTATTGTGGCTAATTGTTCTTTAGAGCCGTCCATACACTAATTGGCATCATCTGCAAACATAGTATATTTAATTTCTTCTTCATTGATAACTGTTCTTTTTATCATTTTTGTTTTTCGAACACTGTAGTGGTTATGCGACCACTGTATATCCAGATCAGGCTGTGCATCCGCACAGACTGATCAGATCTCCACTGTTCGGCATTCTATCAATTAAACGCCTGTCAAGCTCTAACAAGCAATACATATCGCTATCAGGCTATAGGAATGCGCTATTCGATCGGGAGCTACACTGGTCACAACTCCCATATGCCCCTTGTCTCCAGTCACAGCCACATATATGCATTTCCGGTAGTTGTAGTTGCGATTATAATGGATCTTTGACTTTGTCTTGTAACTTTAAACTCACATCAGCAAAATTAACTGCACTCTAGCGGCTGAAGAATGTCTCACGGTGCGTTCTTCAAATGGTGTCGTAAATTCCCTATCTTTTGTGGTCGTCGAAACGACAGCTGTGCACCTTTTTCCCCGCCTATTTGTGGTTCTATGAGGCATGCGAAATGCAGTACTATTGGCACAGTCCGTGACACAAATGTGGCTGCGACTGGAGAAATGAGGTTTATGGTATATTTCCCTATGTTAAATCCCCATAGACATCTTCATAGAGTGAAGATGTCTATGGGGATTTAACATGGGGAAATGACCACTTTATGACCAGTGTAGCTCCTGATGCAATAGCAAACTCCTAAATCCGTATAACGATCCATCTTGATTGTTAGAAGCAGGTCAAGTGTATCAGTGACTGCATGATGATCAGTGCAGATCCTGATCAGACTGTGCGGATGTGTCGCAAATGGCATAAACCCCATCTATTCAGTGCAGCGTGATGGTTGTAAAATGTATCACCGTGAGTTGACAATTCTGCACATAGTGTTTATGTCTTGGTATGTATATAATTCGTGTTACATTTATACATGTAGTGATTTTCGCACAAGACAGTAACACGAGACGTTTTCATCATTGACTGCGACGATCGTGCCACTGCAAGTACTTGACGCAAAGTGAAAATAAAAACTCCCTTGCAATATATAGTCTTCTAGTAATCGTGTTCGGCTATTATCATGGATAGTTTGTCTTTGTCTTATATTGTTAACCTCACATCCGAGAGGTTCAGTGCAGTGTGGTGGCTGCAGAACATCTCCACGTGTGTTTTGCCGGTGATGTTACTATTTCCTTGATCAACGGAGGTCGTTGAGTACGACAGTCATTTCGAGAGTTGTGCATATTTTATCGGTGTATTGCAAGATGTATGATCACGTGGTATTAACAACAACAACAAGTACTGAAACTTCCAGAATCCATCCGATTCAAAGTACGTATTCTTTTATATTGTCCTTATTACGTACAGATTTTGATGAAATATGGCGCATCAAACGCGTCTTGTTAAGTTGCATTTGGTGATCTCTGTACGTTGGCCCAAACTTCTGTCGTTTTGCGAAGAATCGATTTCCATGTCGGAGACATGGAAATCGATTCTTCGCAAAAACGACATAAGTCTGTGCCGAACTCAATGGACGACCAAATGCAGCTCACGAAGACGCGTTTGCTGCGTCATATTTCATCAAAATCCGTTTCATATTAAGGAAAATATAAAATGAAAAGTCATGCAGAGCATGATGTTATTAGCCGATCAAATCAGGGTAAAGTGCATCGAACATATGTAGGTGTCTATGGTAACATTGTCAATGGTAATAAACTATTTTCGACCACAGTTCTGTACCCAGCGTTGACATTTTTCTCGATTTTGTGCAGGTTTTGGAAACCCGTTCCCAAATCCATCCAATAGCAGCAATGCCATAGCAGCAATGTTTTGTTGTCACCATTATGTTGCGAAATATTCCAGCGTAACACCTGTACTGTATTCTCTGTTTATCTACAAATTACACTCCGCAATACACAAAGTTGTAGTCACTGTGTGTGTGTTTGTCCGAATTCTGTGGCAGCATGCGAGTGGGCGGAGCTACCAGGGCTATATATATCTAGCGGTTACAGTGTCATCTAAAAATAGACGCAAGCTCCTGCGTATTCAGGCACATGCCCAGATTGGCCTAATGTGCCCCATCCGTGATTTTTTTGCGCGATGTCGGGCGCAAGACAATCAATAATTTGCGGCATTGACAATAATTAAGGGGGATTGCCGCAATCGCGCGTGCTGGATGCATCCCTGCCATCCCTGCATGATACGTAAACAAATCAAAGTTGGCTATGAAGGGCAATTCTTCGTTTTGATTGGTGGAAAATTTTGTGAATATTAACTAGCGTCAAATGACGCGCATACGCGATCCAATGGGATAAACCCGAGATGCTGGGATAAACCCGAAAATGCGGGGGTTGCTAGTAAGGAGATTTTGAGCAGAGGTCGATTATAAATTAGCCGAATAAACACATTTTACGCGATTATACGTGGCTGAAACTTGTTCTGTTTAATAAATAAAAGCTTTAAATTAGCCCAATAATCGGCGTATGTTGGCGTATATGGCCATTAGAGCCAAGTATGGACTTCAACAACAATAACTTCCGGGTTAAATCTCTTCAGGCGTTCAGCTCATTAAGTATTCAAAATTGTGTTATTTGGCTATAAGTAAAGTTTTAAAGGTTAGACACCACCAAATAGTTTTACTATATAATTTAACCGAATGCCATCCAATAAGGCCAGTCTCTCCTACTTTCACTATTCGTATGGATGCTGTGGGACCCACTTGTACATGACCTGCAGCCAGTCTGTACTGGTTCTGCATGAACTAAACAATAGGTTCACTTACTCCTAAGAAAGAAAAATCCAACCTTGTCATATCCTCCAATATTGTGTACATTTTTTGGCCACGGAAACTCCGTTTACATCAAGTGACCAACAGGGTCAGTGTTTTCTTTTAAATGCTACAAATATGCTGAAAACTGGTGTTGAAGGCACCCCAAAATGTTCCTCAAGTGAAACTGGGTAGTAATGGATCAAGATTTGCAAGCAAACGGTGTCTGTGACCTCAAAACACCCGCACTATTTTTTTATACCGGACTACTTTTGCATACACCCTGGGCGGTTTCGCACCATTTCGTGTCTTCTAACCTAAACGGAGATAATTGCCAAAAATGCAAACTTTATCGGTTGATGCAATTTGGAAGTGATACAGAAAAATTCGCGTTCGTAGATTACCGAATAGCGGAGAAAAGGGTTGCTACAAACTTTTTCAGAATTCGATGGATAACCAACATATTAGCCGATCTATAAATAGATCGGCTAATAATAATACTTACTTTGGAGTGGGCAAGATTTCAAAACTTTCTTTCAGCTACTGTTCTTGTTGTTATTACCACGTGATTATGCACCTTGTATTGGTATAAATGTGTCATTTACATTGATAAGGAGGCAGGAATACTATGGCACGCCGTTTTACTATTTATTCAGAGTAAAATATATCTCTTTGAGTCAATAAGATATCTCTTTCAATCAACAATATATCTCTTTCTGACAAACATATATCTATTTCAGTCAATAAGATATCTGTTTGTCAGAAAGAGATATCTTGTTGACTGAAAGAGATATCTTCTTGAATGAAAGAGATATCTTATTGACTCAAAGAGATATCTGTAACTCTGAAATAGATATCTCTATGATAATAACAATATAGATATCTGTTTCAGAGTTACAGATATCTCTTTCAGTCAATAAGATATCTCTTTCAGTCAATAAGATATCTATTTGAGTCAATAGGATATCTCTTTAGATTCAATGAAACAGATATCTACTTCTATGAATAAGATATCTTATATAGCCAAACAGATATCTTGTTGTATGAAACAGATATCTTCTATGGTGAAAGAGATATCTTGTTAAATCAATTAGATATCTATTTGACCTTTTCATATAGATATCTGTTTGATCGACTACTTAACAGTAACTGTTGCTCCCTGCAAGTCATATAATCATTGTCCAATCAGAAAATAGTAAATACATAAGTTGATTTTGTGGTTCATCAGCAGGATGGTGGAAATATTTTCCTGATAGGGAGAATTCATTTATACAATTAAAAAATGAAACGAACCAGATATCTTATTGAAAGGCTTCAAATAGATATCTCTTTCATCAAGTTAGATATCTTGTTGACTAAAAGAGATATCTTGTTGACTCAAAGAGATATCTTGAACTGTCAAATATATATCTTGTTGAGTCAAAGTGATATCTTTATTAAATTCTTAGATATATATCTCTTTTGAAATACTAGATATCTACTTCGCAATAAAAGATATCTCTTTCCTTCAATAAGATATCTTAATGAGCCAAATAGATATCTCTTCTATTATTTTCAAACAGATATCTCTTTCCGAGAAGTAGATATCTAGTATGATGAAATAGATATCTCTTTGAGTCAACACGATATCTCTTTCTGACAATAATATATCTCTTTGAGTCAATAAGATATCTCTTTGAACCAATACGATATCTCTTTGAGTCAATAAGATATATCTTTCAGTAAATAAGATATCTTCTTCCGTCAATAATATATCTCTTTGACTGAGGAAGATATCTGTTACTTATAAAGATATCTTGTTCATGTACTAGATATCTTATTGACTGAAATAGATACCTGTTTGTCTGAAAGAGATATCTTGTTGATTGAAAGAGATATCTTATTGACTCAAAGAGATATCTTTTACTCTGAATAAATAGTAAAACGGCGTGCCATAGGAATACACCATAGAGACCGAATATTCCTGGCAAATCAGAACATAAGGAGTCTTGAGAATTTATTTCAGCTTCCATGTACTACGGTCTGTTTCATGAAAGCTGCCCACATTTCACAGCTAAATAAACAATGCAAAAACAATGTTAAAAATGAGCCGTATCTGCATATTGCATTAATTATTCAGAAATTGGTGGAGTTGGGAGTCCGTGACACATCTGGGTGGGTTGGAACTGTGAATGCAGGGAATGCTTCCACCAGAAGACGAGTATAAAAACAGTCAACGTTTCTTGCATACGTCATGTCAAAGATCCTTTCATTGAAAATATGCAAACTGTATTTTTGCAGGTTGGGGGAGGGGTGATATAGTTTTACCATTCGTCGGTACATCTGAATGTTGTTTCGCGCATAATTCCCCAAATATTGGACTAATTTCGGTGAAGGTGACGACGGAGTTATGGCCATTGACATAGTCAATTTGGTCATTATGAAGTTTGGAATGTTGTGTCTCGCATATCTCCAAATGTATTTGACAAAGTCTCGAAATGTTCGTTAATAGTACGTGTCGTTGTGAACGCGTGACTTTATATTTATTTTCAACCTCTGCGGGCGGAGTTAAGACCTTTGACATATACAATTTGAAATGATGAAACGCAGTTCGACTTAAGAAATGACTAAACGTTTCAGCAACCTTGTGAAGGTAGAGAAAGGTCACCTATTATAATTCATGTAGTATGTAATATTTAAATCAAACCATTTTGACGTGAATGACTGGATGGACGTTTGAACAAGAATAAAGCAATAAGTCCACCCCCCCAACCCCCGAATTTGGTTACGATCGGTCAAGTATAACTTCAGTTATTGCGTGGAAAACGATACAGAGTGCGAAAGTTAAAAATGGCCGCCAAGGGGAGATAGGTTATCGAAAAGCAATGGGCTTCTTTGTCTTGCCGTGATAAACATATATACCGAATTTGGTTACGATCTGTCAAGTAGAACTCTAGTTATTGTGTGGACCAGCTGTGCCCGCCTGCACTTACAAGGTGAAAACATAATACGTCCCGGATTTTCAAACGTGGGTATAAAACGCTAAGTATGAATGTGATACTTGCATGGGTATATTTACCTATATGATATATGTCAACTTTTTATGTTATGTTTATGATATGGCCTGTTTGTTGATAAACAAGTAGCAAAGTAAAGTGGATGGGTTTAGCGACCCAGCTACAGCTCAGGTCACATCGAGACGGGACCACAGTTAGTCTCATCCACAGACCAGTGGGATGGAAATATGTAAGTATTTTTCACGCCTATGATGAGGATTGAACTCACAACCTCCGGTATTGAAGTCCAATACTATATCCCCTTGGCCACGACCCATCCCTAGGATGAGGATTGAACTCACAACCTCCGGTATTGAAGTCCAATACTATATCCCCTTGGCCACGGCCCATCCCTAGGATGAGGATTGAACTCGCAACCTCCGGTATTGAAGTCCAATACTATATCCCCTTGGCCACGGCCCATCCCTAAAACATGCAGCAAGTTATTGTCTGCGTACTATACTGGCAATGGAAAGACAAATTAGAGATCCGTTGTTTGTGGTTTTATTTTGCCATTTCAATGTATACATGTATGAATAACTAACCATAGCTATTCACATACATGTGCATGTATGAACTACAAATCAATTCAAAAAGGGAGGCTCTCACAGGCATGGTACCAACTACTGTATGTGGTCTCTGAAAGATGCCGCCAACCCAAGCCCACTGACAGCAGTCAAGCTACAGATATGCTAATTAACAATAGTCAACATACATCAGCTACATGTAACATGGCTGATGCCAAGTATCAAGTGATAGATATTAGGTGTCCAACCACTTTAACTCCTACAATGCTGAATTAAATTGTGTTGTTCTTTTATTTTAAATTTTTCTTATCAAACATGCTTTGACAGTGCTTTAGAATCATTTCCATTGGAAATGATTCTGAAGTACTGTCAAACCATGTTTTTATTGAGAAAGAGTGAGTGAGTGAGTGAATAGGGTTTAACGTCCGCTTTTCTGACATAGAGGTACAAGCCTCAGGGAGTCTACACGCAGACGGGTCAACGGGGTCGAGTCCCATATCCACCTGTCCAAGGGGGGTAAATCCCAACTTCAGAACTCAATATTTACAATCAAAATATATATTCAGTCCTGAAATTAGAACAACCTGATCTGGTGCCAGGCCCTCGCCACACCAGCATCATTTATCCCATCCCCTAAAAGTAATAGGATTAGCGCTAATCTTACTTTTATATATGGGACATAGCCCGACTCAACTCTCACATACAAGAAAGCCAAAAATGTACATGAGTGAGTGAGTGAGTGAATAGGGTTTAACGTCCGCTTTTCTGACATAGAGGTACAAGCCTCAGGGAGTCTACACGCAGACGGGTCAACGGGGTCGTGTCCCGTATCCACCTGTCCGAGGGGGGTAAATCCCAACTTCAGAACTCAATATTTACAATCAAAATATATATTCAGTCCTGAAATTAGAACAACCTGATCTGGTGCCAGACCCTCGCCACACCAGCATCATTTATCCCATCCCCTAAAAGTAATAGGATTAGCGCTAATCTTACTTTTATATATGGGGCATAGCCCGACTCAACTCTCACATACAAGAAAGCCAAAAATGTACATGAGGGCCAAATCCGGTATAGTGGGTTCCGGAAAGTATGAACCCAATCGTTAAGCCAGTTTAGTCGCCTTTTACGACAAGCAATGGCTACTGCAGCACTATTCTCAGGATCAGTTGATCCCGCCCCGGTGCCTGCACGGGGCACTATTGAGAAAGAAGACAAACTAGAGAAAATGAGCAGGGGCTCACGGATACCGCCTGCCGCCGCCTGGTCCGTCCAACAAATATTTTCTACCATTATGTCAGGTCGCCTCGACCTCAGGCATGAAAGCCGCATGGGTGGGCTATAGAATGAAAATAATGAAGACGAATATGAAGATTGAAGATAATCTGACTTATGATTGCAGAGATATTGTGTACAACTTTAAAACTTGAATGCAAATATTTCAAATACTTTAATGTAAATGTCAAAGTAATTGGTAATGAACGCCGCATGGGTGGGCTATAGAATGAAAATATGGATGATGATAAAGAACAAAGTGAAAGTGAATGGGTTTAATGTCCCAGCAACAGCTAAGGTTATATAGGGAGGGGGGATAAAGAAGAATATGAAGTTTCAAGTTTATCCGACTTACGGTTGCAGAGATAATGGGTACCGGAAAATATTAACTTAAATCTTACGACCGGAGACAGAAAAAAAATACGAAAACTATATACCCCTCGACATACTTCGTATGCTGGGGGTATAATTATGAAACAACATCAGACGCCAATTTTTTTAGAGGAGCAGTGTATACAAACTATAAAAATGTAGACGACATGGCTAAGTAAAAAAAGCGATATTTTTTATAAAAAATATTTTTTTCGGCATAAAAACACCAAGGTGCACATCTTCAATATATGTGTGTATATTTTCAGATCGATTGACTGAATTGTTTTAGAGGAGTAATGTACACAAATTCTGCAGTTTTTCTGTCTGCCGCCCAGCCGCAATGCATAATAAAACATAATACGTACCGTTTTTTTAAAACTGTCGAATAAAAACCTGTCTTGCTTCTAACAAGCAATACACATCGCTATCATGCTAGAGGAAAGTGCTATTTGATCTGGAGCTACACTTGTCACAAATCCCATAAGCCCTATTTATCCAGTCACAGCCACATATATATAGATGGGTCGATTTGATTTATTGATTTGTTCGTTTGTTGGGGTTTAACGGCCTATCAACAGCTAAGGTCATTTAAGGCCGGGTCAATGGGTTTAGTACTAAATCCCATATATTACCTACACAAGTACATGTTCAAGTACATGTACAAATGGGGGGAAAATCCCAAAATCAGAACTGAATATTTACAATAAGAAACTACGGTATATATTCAGCCCTGAAATCAGAATAATCCTGATCTGATAACAGGTCCTCGCCACACCAGAATCACTTGGCCCCCTCCCAAAAGTAATAGGATCAGTAATAATCTTACTACTTTTATTACGGGCAATAACCAAATTCAACTCCCAGGTAACAAAAGAGCCAAAGATGAAAACGTACTCGACGGCCAAACCAGGCAAATCGTGATTCCTATAAGGAGGAACCCCTACCGTTAATATACGCCGTCACGTTCACCCGACCAACCACCCACTTGATTTATTGGTGTTTAACGACCTATCAACAGCTAATGTCATTTAATGCTGGGCCAACGAGTTCGATCCCGCATTTAACCTGCTGCATTAGGAGAATAATCCAAAAATCAGAACAGAATATTTACATTGAAATAAACATATATTCAGCCCTGAAATTACAATAACCGGACCTGGTGCCAGGTCTATACCACACCAAAGTCACTAGGCCCCTTCCCCTAAAAGTACTAGGATTAGGAATAGTCATATTACTCATAAAAGTGGTAAAACCAGATTTAACTCTCACATACAAGAATGCCAAAGACGTACCTGAGGGCCAAACCAGGTCTCCGTTTTGGATTCTGGTAAGCAGAAATCCCGATCGTTAAATTACCATCACATACTCCCACCTGCGACACACACATATATAGATGGGAATGCTCCGTGCTGGAATTACAGTGTTATTTCCACCACTGAAACCACATTATCCGCATCTGGTGCCAGGTACCCTTACATTGTACTACAGCAGATAACTTGGCCCCAGGTGTGAATCCCAGTCAGTCACTATGGTTTGATTTGTTGATATTTAATGGCATATCAATAGCCAAAGTCATTTAAGTTTGTTTATTGGTGTTTATCGGCCTATCAACAGCTAAGGTCATTTAAGGCCGGGCCACCGGGTTCGATCCCGCATTTAACCTGCTGCATTGGGGGGAAAATCCCAAAATCAGAACGGAATATTGAAATCAAAATAAATATATATTCAGCCCTGAAATGAAGATATCAATCCACTTAACCATTTCAACGGTACAGACCTCCTTCCTAATATTTGCAGGTATTTCACAGAAATGCAAACAGTTCAGATCTTGATCATACAACACAATGCACAAGCCAAGAAATCTGGCATTTCACATTACAGTAAATGTTTACAAATACAAGTAACTGTGACATTGCTGGTGGCAGGCGGTAGAAGATTTATTTACTGACGTAGGAATTCACTAATATAGCACAAAGAATGGCCAATAAGCAGAAGAGTGGAATTGTAGCCGAGAAGTTAAAACCTCCGACTATCACTCCGGCGGCCAGGGTTCGATCCCCGATCCCGTCACTGCAGTTTGTAAAATACAATTGTATTTTCCGCTCTACCAGCTGGTTCTACCCACTCCCAGGTTTGTCATATAGCGGCTTGGTCCGCGGGTATTCAAGGCCTAAGAGGCCAATTGGGACCCTTAAAAGTTAGATCGAGCAACAAACAAACAAGCAGATAAGCAGCATACACTGTAGGAATGCACTATAACACTGAACCTGTAAGACACGGATGATGACATGTGACAGGCTTTTAATCACAACATTTACAAACACTATAGATCCAGGTGAGACAGCTTGTAATGAGCCATCTCAAATATATATGGAGGGAGAAAAAAAAAATTGTTAGCTTATTTGTTTTCATTTATTGATGCTTTTAGGCATATTTAATGTATTTATAGACTTCGATCCGTTACTTCAACCTGTGCTCATCATGATATACATCACGTTTTTTTTTTTTAAATTCCCGGAATTCTTGTATCGAGACAACGAAGGAAAACTATCCATTTCAGGAATCTTTTGGTCATTTTCAGGGATTAACCCTTAGACCGCTATCTTATTTTTTTTGTCGTCTGCCGTTTATTTTCTATTTTCCATTTTTATCATCAAAAACATGCTTTGACAGCACTTTAGAATAATTTACAACATGGTTTGACAGCACTTCAGAATCATTTTCATTGGAAATGATTCTCAAGTGCTGTCAAACCATGTTTTTATTGAGAAATAAGGCAAGATATAAAAGCAACAGCAGACAACAATTGTTGTGAGTAGCGGTCTAAGGGTTAATTCAAGTGCAATTAATGGTCATGAAAGCACTGTACAAGTACATGCAGTGTTTGTCAATATTTTCAGTTATTTTTAAATTGTAGAATCCCTTCTATTAACCCTTAGACCGCCACTCACAGCAATTGTCGTCTACTGTTGCTTTTATATCTTGCCTTATTTCTCAATAAAAACATCGTTTGACAGCACTTCAGAATCATTTCCAATGGAAATGATTCTGAAGTGCTGTCAAAGCATGTTGTAAATTATTCTAAAGTGCTGTCAAAGCATGTTTTTGATGATAAAAATGGAAAATAGAAAATAAACAGCAGACGACAAAGAAATAAGATAGCAGTCTAAGGGTTAAATAGAATAGACCAAAATTTAACACATAACAATGACAGATACATGTACATGTAGTTAGGCATAGAAATCTACAGAGCTCCAGTTAATGTGTGTAATTTGACCAACTTGGGGTGAAATTTTGTTATTTCTTCATCAAAAATGGCAAGTTGGGAGTCCTTTAGAATCGTCTCATTGAGACGATTCTAAAGCACTCCCAACTTGCCATTTTTGATGGAGAAATAAGAAATTTACCTCCAAATTACGCACCTTAACTGGAGCTCTGAATTGTACATGTATTCATCTTCTCTATCAAACAGGATATAGATGTAAACAACATGTGTAAACACATTACGTTCAGATGAGCTGGCATACATGTATAACAAGTGGCTCACCAGGATATACAGTGATTGTTAATTTTTTCTACCCTATTCAATAGAATAAGGGTATCTCAAATATTAACATGATTAACCCATTTCATGCTGAGGATACGCCGTTTTGTTTGTGGAAAATCCTAAATATTTTCTTTATATGTGCTCAGAAGTATACGTTGCAACCACCATTTGAACCGTCTCGTCGACAACATATATACTTCATTTGAGAAATAACAAAATAAAATAAAATATTTTAAAAATTTCACACCTGTAAAGGTGTATGCCGAATGTAATGTAATGTAATGTAATGTAATGTAATGTAATGTAATGGCTCAACACAGATACCGTAGTGAATGCCATATTTATCGGAGGAAATAACTGTATTTACTAAACAGGATATAAAAAACAATATTTCCCAACAGTGCAGATCCAAATGAACTGGCAGGTAACGAGCCGTCTCAACAGGATCTACAGTGTTTTTACGTATAAGTTTTCATTTTTAAAAAAAATACCCTACTAAATATAATATTCCAAAATTAACATGGACGTCTATGCCAGAAATGCCTGGAAAAACACAGTATGTTATGTTAATCTATCAGACTACAGGCGTTATATGTAAATGTAACATTTACAAACACTGTAGATCCAGTTGAGCTGGCTCGTAATCACCAGCCATCTCATCAGGATCCACAATGTTTGATAACATTTATTTCAGATTCACACACTTCATATTAATTAGAATATTCCAAAATTTAATATGGAACTGTCAATGTCAGATATTTATCGGTTAGAAAATTAATTTACCTTATCTACCAGACAATAGGCTACATGTATATGTACATGTACCTAAATGTAACATGTACAAACAATTTAGCTCATGATACATGTAAGTTGGCTCATAACGACGAGTCGTCTCATCAGGATCCACATTGTTAATATTTCTTTCAAATTTTTAAAAGATACACTAAAATATTCCAAAGTGGAACAGTCAATGCAGAGCTCCAGTTAAGATGACAAATTTGACCAAATATTCGACGTATTTTTCTTAGTTCTTCACCAAAAATGGCAAGTTGGGAGTTCTTTAGAATCGTCTCAATGAGACGATTCTAAAGCACTCCCAACTTGCCATTTTTGGTGAAGAAATAACAAAATTCCCCCCCAAAGTTGATCAAATTACGCACCTTACCTGGAGCTCTGCAATGGCAATGTTTAAGGGTGCAATGATGCCAGGCAGGCTGGCAGATCCTCAATACAGGGTCAACAGGGCGACATTATAACCATGATCCTTGTGGTTGTACTGGCCGACAGGAGTTTTGATGTATCACCAATAACATTAATCACAACTCATACCGAAGAAATTGTTTAATTTTCTTGGGCAGTGGTAGATGCTCCACACCAGTCTTTTTTATTTTTTGTAATATCAGATCTCGGCACACATCTTGTAAGGTAGACACTGAAAACAAACAGAACCAAATTAGATGGTGGCAAACATAGTTATTATACACGTATATATGTTTCCCATTGAAATACAATGAATGAAAGCCGCATGGTTGTGAAATGGAATGAAATATGATGATGAAAAGGAAGTATATGAAGTTTGAAGCCAATCCGACTAACCGTTAACTTGTAGAGGTAATGGGTACCAGAAAACTTTAACGCGGACGGATGGAATTACGAAAACTATATACCCCTCGACATACTTTGTATGCCGGGGGTATAATGAGGCCTACGTGTATGTGTAAATAGCAGTAACCCATCATCAGCTGATACATGTACACCTACATGCACATGGTAGCACGGCACGCACGGTAACACTGTATAAGGAGCAAACTATTAGCCTAGATGCCCTAGTTCCATGATTAACAAACTATATGGTAACAGGTATACAGGGTTCCAGATAAGCTGCATAAATACCCAATTAAAATTTCCAAAAACCCAATTGAAATCAGAAGTAGCGAGTATCAAAAAGCAATAAACAGACCACAACTAGATTGGTCAGTAAGCGAGGCTTACGGAATACCCCCCGCGTGGGCCCAGGTACCCCTAAAATATGTACAAATTTCCAAGTGTGTGGGCTTGTGACCTTGACTCTGGGATTAGCGCGAACGGCATGAACGTGAATTTGTCACAGGGTGGTAGAGGTCCATTGGAGCAATGAGTGTGTGAAATGTGAAGCAGATCCGAGCAAGGAAATAGAAGTTATAACCGATTTCTCTGATGTTAAGTTTTGTAAAGAGACTACCGTATAACCTCGAATTAACACCCCCGGAGGCATTACATTTTACAAAAGGGGGGGGGGGGGGGCGTTTATTAGCCAGTAAAAAAAAACAAAAAAAAAAAATTACCAAGGACCGCCAATTTCAAACACAAATAAGGATTTAAGGATTATTTGTGTTTGAAATTGGCGGTCATTGGTAAAAAAAAAAATATTTGGGGTGGGTGGGTGGGGGGGGGGGGGGGGGGGGCGTTTATTAGGAGGGGGGCAAGGTTATGTGGTATGTATGTGATGTTGACCTCAAGATCAGCGGGGATTTGTCACAGCATATGAAATATTAAGAATTTTCAATGAAAGAAATAGAAGTTATAACATATTTCTCTGATGTTAAGTTTTGTAAAGAAAGAGACTAAGTATGTGACCTGACCTTGGGATCAGCGGGGGTTGGACAGTCGTAGATTTGTCACAGCATGATAGTACAACCTTAGAGGAATGCACAAGTGAAATAATAAGAATTTTCAATGAAGGAAATAGAAGTTATAACTTATTTCTCTGATGTTAAGTTTTGTAAAGAGACTAAGTATTTGACCTTGACATTGGGATCAGCGGGGGTTGGACAGTCATGGATTTGGCACAGCATGGTATTAGAGCCTTACAGGAATGCATGTGTGAAATATTAAGAATTTTAGATGAAGGAAATAGAAGTTATAACAATATTTCTCTGATGTTAAGTTTACAGACTAATTATTTGACCTTGGGATCTGCGGGGGTTGGACGGCCGTGGATTTGGCACAGCATGGTAGTAGAGCCTTACAGGAATGCATGTGTGAAATATTAAGCATTTTAGATGAAGGAAATAGAAGTTAGAACAATATTTCTCTGATGTTAAGTTTTGTAAAGAGACTAAGTATTTGACCTTGGTATCAGCGGGGGTTGGATGGTCGTGGATTTGGCACAGCATGGTAGTAGAGCCTTACAGGAATGCATGTGTGACATATTAAGCATTTTAGATGAAGGAAATATAGTATATTTTTCTTATTTTCCATGAAATCACATCTTGGTATTTCATTAGAATTGTCTCCAAGGAGACAATTCTAATGAAATGCCAAGATATGTTTTCATTTTGAAGCAAAATATTCAATAATTGCGGTCTGTCGATGTGTAAACAGTAGTGTGATTTCACATTTGGGCCATAGCGTACTATAAGCTGCTTTCGGTAGACTACATGTATATGTTTTTATTCATTATGCACTATACCAGGAATAAATTAATGGTGTGTTATCCTATTAAGACAGTGGAATCCCTCCAAACCAGACACTTGGACGCCTGGATGAGGTTCACCGTAATATGAGACACGCCATGTGATTTTGTACCTTCGGGCATCTGCGTAATTTCAGTAAATATGTTTACAATATTTTTCATAAATAATGTCAAAAGTTTCAGAGTACATGCGGAATATAATTGCGCGTGTACTCTGACAATTTTGTCAACTTTTGACGCCATTTTACGGAAAATACTGTAAATTTTGTAAACGTATTTTATGAAATTACGCAGATGTCCGAAGGTACAAAATCACATGGCGTGTCTCATATAAATACATGTACGTACAATGATGATGGCCGTAACTCATCCATGCGATGCTGTGTAACGTTTATATACCAGTGGTCCACTGGAGGTCACAGGGTGTTAGGTTTTGAGTAGTTCCACTGGCAGTGGAACTACTCAAAACCTGACACCCTGGGACCTCCCAGGTTTTGAGAGGCTTCACTATATATGCTAATGCAGTATCTTCGCACGCATAATGACTGTAATATGCCGGGTGTATATACATATATGCTCTCCTTAGTCTCCTAATACTCACCTCCATAGAGCTGGATAATGCGCACTTGCTTGGTGGTGCCATACACATCTATAACCGCATACAGCGGACCAGACTGGTACGGGATGTTCTTAATACACGGACCCTGGTCCTCACCGTTTATGATGAAGTGCATCTCCGCCATGTTATCCACCACGCGGTACATGATGCCAATACGACTACCCACATCCGTCGGAAGTATACTGTCATTGTTCCTACAGCCGTAGTCATTTAGTCGGTTCAGTGGTAATAACAAACTGCGATTGAATGCCCCTTGTGGTGTATGAATCACTTCCATGTCGCCTAAAACAGACTTGTACACTTCAACGGTGTCCTCCTGCTCAGAGTTTCTAGCGTGAATTTTGTTATGAGACTTGGTTATTGCCGATATCCACGAGCGTCCCATGTTTGCCAAGTCGGGTAGTGCATACTGTGGCAGGTCGAAACGTTCACTAGGGTTGTACTGTGTGAGACCTATACGCAGGTGTCCACTCCAGCCACGCTCATTCTTCTCGATCTCCACAAGGAAAATCTCACCCGGCTTTAACGGTTTCTCGCTGAAGGAAAGTGCATGTGCAAAACTGGTTTCTCTGTATGCGACCATGTTGTCGTATGACAGCTTGATGTTCTGCCCGTGGTATGGGTGGAATCGTGTCACAGGCATCTTGCACTGAAAGGAAATAAATCAAATGAGACACACCATGTGATTTTGTACCTTCGGACATCTGTGTAATTTCATGAAATATGTTCACAAACATTACAATATTTTCCGTAAATGGCGTCAAAAGTTGACAACATTTTTGACTTCTCAACGGATATAGAAGTTATGACATAATTGAGAAACTGTGGCAAATGTCTTTATGTGCCGGACACACGGACACACAGTCCAAACACTATATGCCTCTGGCTCAAACGAGATTGAGGGAATATAAATAAGAAAAACAAGAAATCCCGTCTGTCGAACGCGGATGCCACCTGCAGCATATTTGAGAAACTGTGACAAAGTGGTTAACAGAAAAGTATGACGGACGGACGGACAGACAGACAGACGGACGGTCCAAACACTACCGGTATATGCCACCCGTTTCTTCGAAACCTGGTGGCATAAAAATACAGTAGAGCCTCTGTAATGTTGACATCCAAGGAGCCAGTGCAGGGATCAAGTGACAGGGTGACTTGGGCGATTTGGTCTCCCTCCTAAATGGTGCCACTTTCCTTATTTTGAGTTGAGGAAGTTTTCCACTATACAACACAGAAAATGTGGCCTGTCGGCACACAAATGCCCCCATTGGCAGATTAAAGAAACTGTGGCAAAGTTAATAAGTATTCATAAGCACAGTTGTGATGGTCAGTGGTGATGGTGATATTAATGGCAGCATCAGTGTGTGACATTTGTATGATGTATTTAACTATTAAAGTTTATCTTTCAAGGAATATAGAAGTTATAACAGGATTGAGAAACTCGAGCGAACTTCTTAATGTGTGAAAAAGTTGTGAAGGTCAAAAGGTCAAGGTCATATTAAGGGTAGCATGTATGTGTGGCATTTGTCCACAAGTATGCTGTGTTGAAATATTTCAGTAATCCTTCAAGGAATATAGAAGTTATGACAGAATTGAGAAACTCCAGCGAACTTCCTAATGTGGAAAAAAGTTCAAAGTTGTGAAGGTCAAAAGGTCAAGGTCATATTAAGGCAGCATATATGTGTGACAATTATATGACGTATTGAACTATTAAAGTTTATCATTCAAGGAATATAGAAGTTATGACAGGATTGAGAAACTCGGGCGAACTTCCTAATGTGGGAAAAAGTTCAAAGTTGTCAAGGTCAAATTAAGGGCAGCATGGACGTGTGGCATTTATCCACAAGTATGCTGTGTTGAAATATTTCAGTAATCCTTCAAGGAATATAGAAGTTATGACAGAATTGAGAAACTCTGGTGAACTTCTTAATGGGGGAAAAAGATATGAAGGTCACACATTATGTCCGTGAACAGCTGTGATCGAACAGCTACCGGGTGACCAATGCCGGCGTTTTACTGCCGGTCTAAAACGGCATTAACTATTGATGCTATGACATTCGGAGCACCTTTCTGCTTGGCATCTGGCTACACCACAATGATGCCAATTGGTTCTACAACATATTTCTTAAAAGAAGAGAACACGTATGTATGGTTGAACTAATATATGGCTATAATGCTTAGTATTGTTTTTAACTCATTCTGAATCAATCTAATTTGTGTGGATGTGACTGGAGAAATGGCGTCCATGGCATCTGTAACCAGTCCATACTGTTTATAAATAAGATGTATGTTTGCTGATTGAATAACGAACAGCGCAGACCCTGAACAGACTGCATTGATGTGTAGCGAATAGCATAGATCCTGATCAGACCGCATTGATGTGCAGACTGGTCTGGGTATAGTCGGATTGAAAAAGGCATAGGCTCCATATCCCCAGCCACTCTCACATATTGTCACTTGGAGTTTTACACCAACACTGATCACATTTTAACCCTTAGACCACTACACGCAACAATTGTCGTTTGCTGTTGCTTACATGTACCTATTTTGCATTATTTCTCAATAAAACCATGGTTTGACAGCACTTCAGAATCATTTCCAATGGATGGAAATGATTCTGAAGTGCTGTCGAAGCATGTTGTAAATTATTCTAAAATGCTGTGACTGGTGTAGCTCCAGCACTCATGTAGCCTGATAACTATCTATTGCTTGTTAGAAACACAATTGGCGTTTCAGTTATTGAATGGCAAACAGTGCAGACCATGACCTGATTGCGGATGCACAGACTGATCTGGATCTACACTTGTCACAAAAAACATAAACCCCAACTTCTTCAGTCACAGATGTGCAATATGCAATCATGATCAATGATAACTTAGTTAGACAACCGAGACATAATTAAAGAGTCTCAATCACAGTAGCCTCCCTTTATAGGGCCATAAAAAAAAAAAAAAAAGCAGTTTGGTAACTTTGGTTCTCAGATATCGCTGCGTCAGAAAATTTGTGAGAGTTGAGCATTTTATCATCATGGAGAAATAAAATAATACTGTAAATTCGCCACATGATCAATAAAAAAGACTACCATGCAAAACTAGATGTTAAATCCAATATTGTCTCATGAAAATCTGGTGATTGTTCACGTCTAATGATTATGAAGTTATATATAGTGCATCTGGCGACTTGAAAAAAATCAGAATCGAACATCTCAAACAAAATGAATCTAATATAAAAATCTGCCCGCCCACATCACATTCCGCAAACCCCAAGACAGAACCAAACTACTTTTATTATGGCCTAATAATGCTATATTGCTTTCGCGCAGAAACATGTGCTTAATTCTTCTTTTCTGTCAAAATGTGATTATTGTATAATACACTAATGATATATTGTAGAACTAGAAAATGTGTTAATAGAACACAGATGCCCCACATACCGCTTTGATAGTAATCGAGGCAAAATTCTAAGTCCAAAAAAGGGGAGATAATCCATGACCCATGGGTCGAATAAAAAAATTGAAGTTTCAGGTGTATAGCTATATTAGGATATAAAAGTTTTACGAGTTACAAGCCAAAATTGGAAAGTTCTAAGTCGAAAAGGGGGAGATAATCCATGACCCGGGGGTCAAATCAAAATAAACTTTGCGCATCTACTTATCATAAAGAAGCTATATACCAAGTTTCAGGTGTGTAGCTATTAGTTTAAACATTTTACGAGTTACAAGCCAAAATTGGACAATGGGGAGATATCCATGACCCGGGGTCTAATAAAGAATCAAAATAATCTACTCATCATAAGGAAGCTACATACCAAGTTTCAGGTCTGTAGCTAGTACGGTTTAAAAGTTTTACGAGCTACAAGGTTGGTGACGGATGGACGAACAAGGGTAACACTAAATGACCCCTTCACTATTGTGGTGGTGCATAAAAAGTACTTTATATATACATCATAAATGTTATTTAGATTTTGGTAGATTTTAGATATACCACTAGCCACGTGACCCGGTATGTTTGCGGCTTACTGGATCATTGGTATGCCAGAATATTTCACAGTTAGAACTACGAAAACACTAAATGGTGATAAGAATATTTGTTAATGACCATTTAAGTTAAATTATAAATCCGCATTTAAATTTGATTTAGTGATTGGAATTCAGTTGTTTGAAGACTTCAAAAATGATTAAATTATATAGTAAAACGGGTAATTTTCACCCTTGGTCTCTTCACGAAAACAAGGCGATGCAGGTGTGCAAAATTGACTTCGACTTCCAGAATTGTTGGATAAGCTAGGAATTAGCCAATTACTCGACTTGAATATTATATTATAGGGCTACGACGTGATATTGCGTTTTTTCATTGTTCTGTTTTATCACTTTCTAGGCATATCTGAGACCCAGTGCCTTAAATCACCGTTAATGTTTTATTTTAAGTGTTAATTTACCCCACCCACTTTCTAAACACATCATCAAGATTGCATGCTTGCAACTTATTTTGTATTTGTCATGCCATATATCGATTTTGCGTGCTGCAAGATAAAATACCGTAATTCGCTAAAAACCTCTTACACACCCATGTGCTTCAGCGGTTGCATTACAATAATGTAATTTGCAAAACGTGATTTTCAGAAAATAAAACTCTGGGAACTCATTTCCGGTTTTCCACAGGCCGGAATATGTAAAACAAAATCTGATTGGTTTAGATTATTTAATGAAGTAGAATTTGGCCAATCAAAACATTTGTAAGAAATATTTTTCGTGGGCCAAAGAAAATGAACTGAAAGTTAGGACCGGAGTGGAAACAGAAACATTAGCAGTATGTTTGTCGCAAAGAACATACAATCGGATCACAAAGACCTCATCCACGATGTGTCATATGATTATCATGGCACTAGAATGGCATCATGTTCAAGTGACCAGAGTGTGAAGGTTGTATAATTTGATTGTATGACATGATTCAAAACGTCCCCATACCAACTCGGCCAGACACATTTTGATCTAAACTTTTGTTCTCAAAGTCAAAGTACCCGTTTTAAAACCTACCTAATAACCTACTGTCTGTTCCACGTTTTTCTGCCGACGAACTCTTAGCTATTGAGCACGTTAAATCTAAAAAATATTTAAATGTAAGTAGTCGCAGTCTATTGTAGAATTGTCTCATATAACGATATATATCCTGGACGGTCCCGGGTGGTTTCGCCCTAAAACGTGTTCGCCCCCTATACTGGTTCGCCCTTATCCCGGTTCGCCCCCATCGGACCCGGGTGGTTTCGCCCCTAATTTTATATATAAAGAAGAAGACTGAACATTTTATTTGAAAACATGACAAATGATTAAATCTACTTAGATACAAAATATTATCCTGTCACGTTAGCCACGATTGCATATAACTTATATGAAATCGTGTTACCAGCTGGCACCACGTGGAGGTATGACAGGTATGATGCACATGGAATAAGTATGACGTTTATTTTCATGTGTATCATATAAGCCAGCCAATATGCACCTTACCGATGTGTTGACCAGCGTACACCATTGTCAATACAGCAACAACTATCGGACCATGGTAGCTCCTGCTCTAAATAGTATCACATAACGGCAACTGGTTCAGTAACTGTGTCGACCATAACAATTTTAATGATATGGCATAGCTAATACAATACATTACATTTTTTGGGGGATGTGGGCGGGATTCAATATAATAGAACAACTAAAAGGAGGGATTCAATAAGTCAACAATTCCATGCATACACACGCAGCTAATTAATAACAATTCGTTAACTTTTTCAATACACGCACATTTTTTTAACGCAGGGGTACGTTAAAACACCGCTAAGTCATCTCATATATATTTATGAGACGTACTGCGACGTCTAAAATACCCGCACGCTGTTATTTATTAACTCAAAATATTATAAATTTATTATAAAGTTTTTTTTCTTCTCTATAATAATCTTCGAAAAATCTTCTCTGTGTCTTGACTTTGGTCCCGGGTTCGGTGTCTATGACTGGTTTAACGATCCTTCTAATCTGAAAATAAAATTTCAAGTATCAATTATTCAGATATACCATCATACTATATATTCCCACATTATGCTACCATACACTACCATACACTACCGCATTTACGACTAGGGCGAAACCACTCAGGGCGAAACCACCTGGGGCGAACACGTATTAGGGGCGAAACCACCCGACACCTCCTGGACTGCTCATAATTCGAGACTCTAACGATATTAAACAACATACGTAATAAATAATAGAGTATAAACCTTTTTTATTAGTTACATGCAAATATAATCCAATTATCTGTATGTATATTGCGTTTACTGGCTTCAAAAGCACGGAGAAATGCAATTGTTTACTTTCAAAACAAGCTCGTCTACAAATGGCAGCCTCCAGCGTACCGTGAAAGGTCGTGACCTCTGACCCTATGACGTCATATTCTCTTCCGGTGCAGGTGCCCGGTTGGAAAACACCACAAATTGTGTCTGCATTATGTACCATTGCGTTCAGGGGTCACGATACATATTGTTTCCAACTTAAATGATTAGACAAACGATTGCCAACTTGGAAAATATAGTTTGCTAGATTAAACAAATTAAACAATATGAAGTTTCAACTTGTTGGTTTTAATACTTTTTTAAAGTGGTAATGTCTATTTTTGAAGTAAGACATTTCAATCCCTTCTGCATGTGGTACTCGTCCACAATGGGAATAACAAAAACCAGAGACCAGATTGCATATATCTGCTGATAAATGGAGGTATTGGACTGATGTTGACGAACTTAAAAGTGACATTTTAAAAAAAATAGGATAAGGTGGTGACTAAATGAAAATCCATATTCCTACATTATTAGTGCCTTTTTACCTACAAATATTACGTGACCTCCATTGATAAACATGTAAACAAATTACGGGTTCAAGCGAACTCATTTATGTGTAAGTTTTCCTGTCGAAATCCGGATTTTAATGGAGGGGTTAATGGGATTAGTGGAAAACACAACATTTAGGTGTGTTGTGTTGTTTGGTAATGTATTAGTCCTGTTTAAATCACATGTTTCTAGCTTGGTAGTTGTGACCTTTCATCTGGCTTCGGTTCAATGCACAAGTATAATGGAAGTGATGTAACCCATAAATCTCGCGATAGAACGAGAAAATAAAAATGGCCTCGAATCTGTGCAGCTATCGAAGTTAGAGGATCGTATGATAGTGAAGTATGAACGTCAGCGCCTGCAGGTTTTTTTCTATATTTTAATGGGCGAAGTGTAAATACTGTGCACATTTTTACTGTGTAGCGTGCTGTAGCAATATAGTGCAATCTGTTGCCTATAAAGTGGAAAACGTGCAGATATCGCATTCTTGAATGGTATTATGTGCCATTATGTGGGATGGAAGAAGAGTGTTATTGAGTTCGGACCAGCTTTATTTCAATCTGAAATATTTGTACAACATGTCTCGGCCAAATGTACATTTAATATTCAGTATATTAAATGAACGTCACATGTCGAGCGCTATAGTACCAGCCGGTCTGCACAAAATGGAATTACGAATTATGAGCCAAAACGAACAATCGTCAATTGGATAGAGAAATATCAACCTGAAAGAATAACATGTAAAATAACACACAGGCCACAATGTAATGATAACCGAAAAGGTATTGACAATGTAATTATAGTGTTTTGTAGCATGTGGATATCGCAAGGTGTAACATGGTGTTTAGTAAGAATACATGTGCAAAGAAGGATGAGAACTAGGTCTACGTCAGATAGAAAGCTACTATGGTGCGTGATTGCATGATATGTCGAGAATGTCGTCCGTTTATGAAATGTCTATGATACGATACCAGCCTGATGGTACACAAACAGTTACATTAACATGTACAACAATACAACATCGGACATTACATGCAGCATATAACATATACTCGGTGACATCTTCGTTATACATGTACATGTATATTGTCACGATATTGTTACTATAATGGTGTGCACACTAGTTAGGGATAATTACGCCAAGACATTAAGTTTGAATCTGCTTGTTTCAAGAATGAATAGTTCCAGTTCTGTTAGCACATTGTCTCTTATATCATTGTATGTCTTGTCTTCTTCTTCCTCTCAGCTAATACAATGTCTTCATTAAGGTGAGTTATGCTGGTTTTATAGAATATGTTTCTCCTAAGTTTTTCTCGTTGATCCTCATACTGAGGACAGTGTAGTACCGGTATGTAATGTGCTTCGGATTCATTTCTCCACAAGAGCACTCCTTTGATTCTACTATGCCACATTTTGATCTACATGTATATTTGTTTTATACTGAGTATCCTGTCCGAAGTTGAGATATAACCTTTTCAGTGTCCTGTGATGTGAATTTGTGTTCTATCTTGTAATCAACTTTTGATCTGAACATGTGTAACCACCTGCACCTTTCAGATATGTTCTACGGACTCGGCCATTAAAATCAATATTTGATGGAATTTCATCTGGAATTTCATCAATAAAACAGTTTGGGGAGGGTAACTTTCTTGTTTTTGATGAAAAAGTACTTACATTTAAATATTTCTGAGATTTAATGTGTTTAATAACAGTTCCTCGGCAGCAAAACGTGGAACAGGCAGTAGATTATGTTTTAAATCACCTGATTGGGATGGGATAACGCATTAATCTAGCTTGTTTTCATAACTTTTCGCAATACCTGCTAAGTAGCTGCACGTTTTCTGCTTTATGCTTACATGCAATAGGTTGCACTATGTCACTACACCGGTCAACGGTATAAATTTGTGGAATAACGCTTCCATTTTGCGCACAAAAATATAGCAATAATCTGCAGGGCGTTGACTATATTGTTATTCCGAGAAAATACCACAATATGAGACAAAAATATTATCATAAATTTGCCTATTAAATTGTGTTTTAGCAACGTTCATATGTCGCTCTCGACAAAGTATAAAGTAAACAAAGAACGCTTCATATGCAAATTTGTAAATACTACTCCGTCATAACGCTTATATAGTGCAATGCAATGTGAATATAGTTATGTACTAGGAACTACCCACAAGGGTGTGTAGCACTAACAGAAGATAAATAAGGCCTTAATAAACAGGTTTCTCTGAGGACTTATTTTTCATTTTATCATCAAGGCTGCCATCGAGGGGATCAGCTTCCTGATAACGCTACCCTTGTTTCATATGCCTTGTTCAAATCCGGCATCATAGAATTTATCAAATTTACATTGACAACTTTTACATTCCAGTGCTGACTTTGACATAAATTGTAGAAATATCCCTTAAAGATTGCACAGTGATTCATAGCTTCAGCAAATTAAATATGTAAAAAGTGTGGCTGAATGAATTCTCGAAATACGTTGACCACGACTGATCTGAGTGTGTGGAGTTGGTGGATCGAGAAATATTCTTTATCAGCATCAGGGTTTAATGTTTATTTGTTGGTGTGTTACAGATCTGGGATCTAGGAGAAGATGGGGAGTGGCACTGCACCGCCAGCTGGAAGGTAAATACATGTACAGTCGGACCTCGCTAAAAAAAAAGAAAACCGACATGTACAGTGTTTTTTCCACCCAAATAAAATTGAAATTCCCCCATCGAAAAATCTTTTTCCCCCCCACTTCAGAAACAAATTTGCCCTCAAATACTCCCCTTTTTCCGATTTTACTCGCTCATCATTTTTCAATGGGATGACTAATTAATTTTGATGAAATAACAACTTTTCATTCATAATTTGATGGGATACATGATGGGATACAGAATGGAATACATGATGGGATACAGAATGGCGGCATTCTTGTTATTGAAATATTTAGAATTCATGAATACAAAATAAAATGGTCCAGAATGTAATTATTATTATCTCATCGCGTAGTGAAAACGGGATTCAGTAGATGTGTGTGCGTTTCGCCATTCTCCTATAACTACTTTAGCGTGCGACAGATTGGCTTAAAACTTCAAGTACATGTTCATTATCATCCATGGATTATCTCCCCCTTTTATACCTCGAATTTGGCGATTTTGTCTTGTAACTCGTAAAACGTTTAAACTGTAATAGCTGGTGACACTTCCCATATAGCTTCTTTTCGTTTGTAGATATGCAAACTGAATTAAAAAAATATATTTGATCCCCGCTCATGGATTATCTCCCCCTTTTGGACTTAGAATTTCACCAGTTTGCCTTGTAACTTGTGAAGGCTAGATACTTGGTTTGTAGCTTCTTTATGGTGTGTAGATGGCTAGATGCACAAAGTGAATTTCTATTTTTGATTTGACACTGAGCCATGGATTATCTCCTCATTTTTTACTTAGAATTTGCCTTGTCTACTCTTAAAGCCGTATGTGAGGCATCTGTTTTCTATGATCACGTTTTCTAGTTTTCTAGTTAATACCAATATGCTAAACAACTTAAGACTTTTAGTTTCATACCCGTTTTTGCTGTTTTAATACAGACTATATGACCGTTATTAATTGCAACTGGTGGTGTGAAATACTAATGGTCATGCTAAATTAAACCACTTACATGTAATTACGACAAGCTATTAAATGGTGCACCAAAGCGGGCCGCGAGATATACTTATTGTGAAGATAATTACTCCCCTTTGCATATAATTTCCAAAGCGAGGCTCGGTTCAGAACACTAACAACAAGATGACAAAACAAAATAAATTGACTATTTTAGCCATTTTCGTGCAATTTTTAATTGATGAAAAGCAGATACACTCCATGATCGTGCAATAGCGAATTGTCAAGTGGAAGTGTATACAGCCAAGACGTTTTCTATGCATGCATATATATTACAATAGAATGCTAAAAACATGGCCGACTTTGTTGTGAAACTGGGAAAATGTTCGACCCTTGGAACAACGACCACCTGTCAACAACGACCATTTTGGCCACTTCCCTTTGCCGGTCGTTTTTCACAGGTTCGATTGTATTTCTCCCTATACAGTAACTAACCTATACACACTGTATTTTCTGTTTGCAATTTGCAGACCCACAGTGGTTCTGTATGGCGGGTGGCATGGGCACATCCGGAGTTTGGGCAGGTTATTGCCACGTGTTCGTTCGACCGCACAGCGGCAGTCTGGGAGGAGATGATTGGCGAGATGAGGGCCGAGGGACGACACCTGTCCTGGATAAAGCGCACAAGTCTCGTCGACAGCAGAACCTCTGTCACTGACGTCAAGTTTGCTCCCAAACACCTTGGCTTACAGCTGGTACGTGCGCTATGACTGGAGAAATGGGGTTTATCGGATTTGTGACCAGTGTAGCTCTTGATCAAATAGCACACTCCTGTAGCCTGATAGCGGTTTGTACTGCTTGTTAGAAGCATGATGGGTCTTTCATTGATGGAATGGCGAACAGTGCAGATCCAGCACAGTCTGATCTGGATCTACATGGGTCATAAAACCCATAAGCAGGGATTCCGCTGGCGATCGCCACTTTCGCAATTGGCGATAAAAAATGACAATTTTCGGGAAAAAAAAAAAAAAATTTTTTTTTTTTTTGAAGTGGCGATTTTTTTATTTTCCCCAGCAGAATCCCTGCATAAGCCCCATTTAGTTACTGTAGTAGCATTATTGTTGTCAGAGAAATGATTATTATCTGATTGCGTGAATGTGTGTAATGGAATGCTCATATTATCAGTTGGTAGATAAATGTGTTCATGCATTGAAAATCCTGCTGTTTCTATCACAGGCAGTCGGCATGTTGATACGATAGTGTAGTATACTGTTTGGAACATGTAGAAAACAAAAACAGTAACTGTTGTAGTCATTGTATAGTCAAAGTATTGTTTACTATTTATATATTTATAGTTACTATACCATGACTACACATTTTTTGTTTTCTACATGTCTAAAACAGTATATTGCACCATCCCATCAGCATGCCGACGGCCTGTGGTTTCTATATTATTTTCACTAACAGTTTCCATTGTCGACTGATTGCAGGCGACCTGTTCGGCTGATGGCATCATCCGTATCTACGAGGCTCCAGATGTGATGAATCTTTCCCAGTGGTCCTTGCAGCATGAAATCTCATGTAAACTCAGTTGTAGCTGTGTTTCCTGGAACCCATCTAGGTAACTGCAGCATGCAATCTCATGTAAACTCAGTTGTAGCTGTGTTTCCTGGAACCCATCTAGGTAACTGCAGCATGAAATCTCATGTAAACTCAGTTGTAGCTGTGTTTCCTGGAACCCATCTAGGTAACTGCAGCATGCAATCTCATGTAAACTCAGTTGTAGCTGTGTTTCCTGGAACCCATCTAGGTATTGTAGCTGTGTTTCCTGGAACCCATCTAGGTAACTGCAGCATGCAATCTCATGTCAACTCAGTTGTAGCTGTGTTTCCTGGAACCCATTTAGATAACTGCAGCATGAAATCTCATGTAAACTCAGTTGTAGCTGTGTTTCCTGGAACCCATCTAGGTAACTGCAGCATGAAATCTCATGTAAACTCAGTTGTAGCTGTGTTTCCTAGAACCCATCTAGATAACTGCAGCATGAAATCTCATGTAAACTCAGTTGTAGCTGTGTTTCCTGAACCCATCTAGGTACTGCAGCATGAATCTCATGTAAGTAAACTCAGTTGTAGCTGTGTTTCCTGGAACCCATTTCTAGGTAAACTGCAGCATGTAAATCTCACCCATGTAAACTCAGAAATGTAGCTGTGTTTCCTAACCCTTCTAGGATAACTGCAGCATGAAACTCATGTAAACTCAGTTGTACTGTGTTTTCCGGGACCCATTTAGGTAACTGCAGCATGAAATTTCATGTAAACTCTGTTGTAGCTGTGTTTCCTGGAACCCATCTAGGTAACTGCAGCATGAAATCTCATGTAAACTCAGTTGTAGCTGTGTTTCCTGGAACCCATCTAGATAACTGCAGCATGAAATCTCATGTAAACTCAGTTGTAGCTGTGTTTCCTGGAACCCATCTAGATAACTGCAGCATGCAATCTCATGTAAACTCAGTTGTAGCTGTGTTTCCTGGAACACATCTAGGTAACTGCAGCATGAAATTGTTTCCTGGAACCCATCTAGGTAACTGCAGCATGAAATCTCATGTAAACTCAGTTGTAGCTGTGTTTCCTGGAACCCATCTAGGTAACTGCAGCATGAAATCGCATGTAAACTCAGTTGTAGCTGTGTTTCCTGGAACCCGTCTAGGTATTGAACTGCAACATGAAATCTCATGTGAATTCAGTTTTAGCTGTGTTTCCAGATAATTGTCTCACTGAATCCCTGTCGATGAAAGAGACTTTAGACCAATAAAAATGCAGGGTGGAGTACATAATATGAGACGAGCAATGTGATTTTGTACCTTCAGACATCTGCATAATTTCATTATACCCCGGCATACAAAGTATGTTGAGGGGTACATAGTTTTCGTAATTCTTACCATCCGTCCGTCCACGTTAAAGTTTTTGGGTATTCATTATCTCTGTAACGGTAAGTCGGATTGACATTAAACTTTATTTACTTAACATCCATATTTTCATTCCAAACCACACTCATGCGGGTGGGTGGTGGTCGGGCGAATTAGATGGCGTAAATTAACGGTATGGGTTCCTCCTTATAGGAATCATGATTTGCCTGGTTTGGCCCTCGGGTACGTTTTTATCTTTGGCTCTTTAGTTACCTGGGAGTTGAATTAGGTTATTGCCCATTATAAAAGTAGTAAGATTATTACTGATCCTACTGCTTTTGGGAGGGGCCAAGTGATTCTGGTGTGGCGAGGACCTGGCATCAGATCAGGATTATTCTGATTTCAGGGCTGAATATATACCGTAGTTTCTTATTGTAAATATTCAGTTCTGATTTTGGGATTTTCCTCCCATTTGTACATGTACTTGAACATGTACTTGAACAGGTAATATATGTGATTTAGTACTAAACCCATTGACCTGGCCTTAAATGACCTTAGCTGTTGATAGGCCGTTAACCCCAACAAACAAACAAACACTCATGCGGCCTTCATGTCCACGGTCAAGGTCAAATTACTTATAAAGATTTGCGTTAAAATTTTTTGGTACCCATTATCTCTGCAATGGTAAATCAGATTGACTTCAAACTTCATATACTTCCTTATCATCATCCATATTTTCATTCCATAGCACATCAATGCGGCCTTCATGTCCAAGGTCAAGGTCAAATTACTTAGAAATTTGCGTTAAAGTTTTTGGGTACCCATTATCTCTGCAACGATAAGTCGGATTGCCTTCACACTTCATATACTTCCTTATCATCATCCATATTTGCATTCCATGCCACACCCATGCAGCCTTCATGTCCAAGGTCAAATCGTGGGTGGAAGGTGGGTGCAAGCGATGGGTAATTTTACGATCGGGGTTCATCCTTACCGGAATGCCGACTGGAGACCTAGTTTGGCCCTCACATACGTCTTTGGCATTTTGTATGTGATAGTTGAATCTGGTTATACCCCTTATGCGAGTATTACGATTATTCGCAATCCTATTTTAGGGGAAGGGGCCAAGTGACTTTGGTGTGGTATGGACCTGCCACCAGGTCAGGTTATTCTAATTTCAGGGCTGAATATATTGTTTCTCGATGTAAATATTCAGTTCTGATTTTGGAATTTTCCCCCCAGCAGCAGGTTAAAATGGGATCGAACCCGTTTGCCCGGCCTTACATGACCGTAGCTGTTGATAGGCCGTTAAACACCAATAAACAAGGTCAAATCACTTTTTGCGTTAATTGTTTTTAAATATTTGCGTTTTATTTGTCAGTCCAGGCAGGAGCCCCTGATCACTTTCTCTAGTTAAATATGTTTACAAAATTTACAATATTTTTCATAAATAAAGTCAAAAGTTGACAAAATTTTCAGAGTACAATGTACATGCGTACTATCCTCTGAAAATATTGTTAACTTTTGACGCCATCTACGGAAAATATTGTAAATTTTGTAAGCATATTTCATGAAATTACGCAGATGTCTGAAGGTACAAAATCACATGGATCTGCACTGCCAGTCCATTAGTGAAACACCTGTCATGCTTGTAAAAGGCAATATACATTGTAGGTTGTTATCAGGCTCTGGAGAATGCTATTTGATCAGGAGCTACTCTGGTCACAAATCATATAAGCCCAATTTCTCCAGTCACAGCCACATATATTCAAGCATGGAAGTTATCAAAGTCATTTGAATGGTAGTATCACCCTCTATATACTCGGCCAATGTGAGATTTCCTATCGTGTTTACAGAGTACACCCACCGATGTTGGCTGTAGGCAGTGATGATCCCAATTCCTCGGCTGGTGGCAAAGTACAGATATACGAGTATAACGATGCTACAAGGTAAAACATGTCAGATTTCTACTGACAAACTCAACCTAAAGATCTTTTACTATAGGAATGAATGGCCTTTTTGTGGAATTTATCGGGGTATAAACTTGGAAAAGTCGCGGGAATACTGGACGAAGGCCGGAAGGCCTCGTCCAGTATTCCCTCGACTTTTCTAAGTTTATATCCCTGATAAATTCCACAAAAAGGCCATTCATTCCTTATAATTCCAGCATTTGAAATAAATTCATCAAGAAAATGTGTTTATTTTGACAGACGGCAGCCATTTGTTTACATTGACAGCACTGACAGAGATCCTGTAGAAAGTAGTTTGGTGTGGGAGTTTACTGGGATATAAATTTTGGACAGAGACTTGCTACGGGCCAATCAAATGTTAGGGAATTGTGTAAATATGTTTGTGCTGGAATTATATACATATGCTTTTTCTTCTTCATATCTTGATTTACTGTATGTCCAAATTAAGAAATAATTGAGAGATACATCAATATTTGGATTATTTTCCTCAGTATTGTATCATATTTATAAATGGAGCATATGACCCTTGCAAACTGTGTAGACCCAGATCAGCCAGCGCATCCGTCACATTAATTGCACACTTGTTTCTGTATCTTTTTATGTTGCCTTTCAGAAAGTGGAATAAAGTTGAAACCATTGCTATGGTAACCGATGCAGTCCACGATGTAGCATTTTCTCCAAATCTTGGGCGATCATATCATTTATTAGGAATCGCCTCAAAAACATTGAAGATAATATCAATAGAACCGCTCAGGTAAATATTACTATAGGAATGAATGGCCTTTTTGTGGAATTTATCGGGGTATAAACTTGGAAAAATCTCATTATTTTGTTCATTCCTCGATAAAGGTATATGTTGTTACCACTCATTTGAACCGTCTCGTTGAGACGGTTCAAATGAGTGGTAACAACACATACTTTCGATAGGAAATAAAGAAAATCAGGATTTTTTCTCTCAAAAGGTTCATTATAGGAATGAATGGCCTTTTTGTGGAATTTATCGGGGTATAAGCTTGGAAAAGTCGCGGGAATACTGGACGAAGGCCGGAAGGCCTCGTCCAGTATTCCCGCGACTTTTCCAAATTTATACCCCGATAAATTCCACAAAAAGGCCATTCATTCCTTATAATTCCAGCATTTGAATTAAATTCATCAAGAAAATGTGTTTATTTTCCGTTTTCTTAAGAATTATTTTAACTGCGCCTCACGGTTACGGAAAGTAGTTCTGCGTTGGAGTTTACTGGGATATAAATTTTGAACAGACTTGCTACGGACCAATCAAATGTTAGGGAATTGTGTAAATATTTTTGTGCTGGAATTATACCTTCATGTACAAATGTATATCAATATTACTGCTCCATTTTTCAACCAATCAGCTCGACAGTTAGTAATCGTGACCACTGTCTGGCACAATACATGTAAACTTATCTGAAAATCGCCTTCATTAATTGTTGTATACTGTTGTTTCATATTTTGTATTGTTTCACAACAAAAACATTGGTTAGCAGCACTTTAGAATCACTTCCTCCAAACCATGTTTTTATTGATAAAAATGGAAGTTAAAAAATAAACAACATAGCAGAAAATTAAATTCAACATTGTACCGGTTAATTGGTCCCAAAGTGAACAAAAGGAATCTCACCAGGTTGATGACCAGCATAGTCCCAGATCAACCTCCTATAGTGTGAACAACGCTACACTATTGGCCATTCCCTCACTGAAGTAGCTTGATTCCATCAGCAAATATATGACATCCTTGTCCATGGTGTCCAGCTGTATGAATGTGTATAAATGTTCAGATCTAGGATAGTTGATAGAGAATACCAGTCTTGTGTCTTTTGATATCAAGTTTATCAGGCAAGGCTAGGAAATGGTGACGAGGAATTCCTACTGTTTCCGAGCCACGCCTGTTAAACTTGATGTCAACAGACATTACAGTTGTATTCTATTTATCAGGTAACATTTTATGCTAGGCGATGGTCGAATATAAAAAAATATTTTTTGAAAAGAACGTGGGCTTGTTTACGTTGCATTATTTATTGACATCATTCAGTAACGTCATGTTTGACAAATGAAACGTCAATTCGTTGTAACCCAGATATTCATATCAGGTAAATCTCTGATACGACACTATGTTATCAGTCGGCACGTATTGGGCCAATACAAAGGTCGTTACCTGATAATATGTGTTGTAAGGTCACTTAATCAGCACTCGTACCCAATGCACACAGTGGACTTCGCTGATGTAATTCACATCTATAACTGGAGAACTGGGGGCCGTTTCACTAAACTTTGTAGGACTAAAATGTTTGTTAGTGCAAAATTATGATAGTCTGTAAATTTCACATTAACAATGTTTTCTTGTAAATAATTATTGGATTTACATTTATTGAGCATAGGCTGCATATGCAGCCTATGCTCAATAAATGCAAATCCATAAATTGAAATTTCCAGACGATCCTAAATTTGCACTTACGAACATTTTAGTCGTAAGAAGTTTAGTGAAACGGGCTCCTGTCGCTTAAGGCATTTCTGATGCTAGCACACTTGAATCTTAATAATATTTCTTAGAAGCATGACGGGTGCTTTACTGAATGGTGAACAGTGCAAGCATGGCGATTCCTTCACAGAATGGTGAACAGTGCAGGCCCTGATCAGACTGCGAATACACAGGCTGATCTGGGTCTACACTGGTCACACTGGCCATCATAATTCTATGCAGTTTGGTGACAATGCCATGCTAATTCCTATATCTCGGGATGAGTGGCAGTTGGGAGCATGCGATGGGTAATTTAACGATCGGGGGTTCAGCCTTACTGGAATCCCGACCCGAGACCTGGTTTGGCCCTCACGTACGTCGTTGACATTCTTGTATGTGACAGTTGCATCTGGTTATACCCCTTATGTGGGTATCATGCTTATCCGTAATCCTATTACTTTTAGGGGAATGGGCCAAGTGACTTTGGTGTGGTATGGACCTGGCACCAGGTCCGGTTATTCTAATTTCAGGGCTGAATATATTTTTTTCCATGTAAATATTCCGTTCTGATTTTGGGATTGTCCCCCCAATGCAGCAGGTTAAATACGGGATTGAACCTGTTGGCCCAGCCTTAAATGACCATAGCTGTTGATAGGCCATTAAACACCAATCAATCAATCCCATATCTTGGGGTAATATTTATGGCACATATTTCAGACGAGATGCCACCCTTAGTGGACAGACGGGGCTCACAAAGTTTGAACTGAGACAAGTGGGCGACTTTAATGAACACGATTCTCAGGTACGTATTTGCCTCCACATAGGTTCTTACTTTGATGGTACAGTGCAACCTCGAAAACAAACACATGAAAACATCATTGTGTTTAATTTGGATGGTTTCAGTCTAATTTCATTTCTAACAATGCTGTCTGTTCATGATTGAAACTCACAGAGATATGCCATGGAGTGCTGATATACCGTAATAACCCTTAATAATAAGGGTTTCCCAAAACAAATTGTATCCAAATACAGTGTTATTGTGATTAAACCAGTCCTGTCATACTAACCCTATATATTGGCACACCCACTGTTGTGGAGAAACCATATATTTTATGTATTTCCTCAAATAAATGGTGTCTGAATATTTAGGTATTACAGTACCTTAATTTTAGTAGAAATTCTCCAAACCAGACACGCTCGGGTGTCCGGTTTGAAGAGGTTACACTGTACCAAGTTACCATGACAGATCTGGTTATTGGATGACAGATCTGCAAATTGGATAGTGGTATTGGTAAAACGTGTAGATCCAGATGAGCCGGCTCATCAAGATCTGCACTTTTTGCAAGTAATTTTTGAGAACAAAAACACCCCCTTTTCATAAATTGACTACCGGTAGTCTGAAAATCATTTTGTGACGATTGGATCTGTCCGGAAATTAACATATACAAATCCATTCCAGTTACTTAGGGGTGAAAGGGTTAATCACTGTGTGAGGTTCTCTCGTTGTACTACCTGTCTAGCATGTATATATGTGATGTCGGATTATATGGGCCGTGGGTTGAGGACCTTATTGTATTTTTGACAAATATACGTTCTGACCATTCTGCTTACATACACTGTTACATCCACAGGGTGAAGTAACGGACCGAGGTCTATAAATACATTAAATATGCCTAAAAGCATGGTTAGATGGAAGGGGTAAATTTCTTTTTATTTTTTTCTTCATTTATTTATGCTTTTAGGCATATTTAATGTATTTATATACCTCGGTCCGTTACTTCACCCTGTGGTTACATCAGGCTCTAATCCTTTTGCTGATGGCAGTAAGGATGCCTTAGGCTGTTTGTGGTATGCACAGGTCCCAAATGTTCAATCAATTAACCCTTTCACCCCAATGTGGATTGGATTTTGATATGTTAATTTTGCAACCAATCCAATCATCACAAAATGTTTTTCAGACAAGTCCATTTATGAAAAGGGGATGCTTTTGTTCTCAAAAAATATGAAAATTACTTGCAAAAAGTGCAGATCCTGATGAGACGGCTCGTCACGAGCCGGCTCATCTGGATCTACACTGTTTGCCAATACACTATACAGGCCTTTGGTGTTGAAAGGGTTAAAGTGGCTGTGACTGGAGAAATGAGGCTGATAGCATGCGTTACCGGAATAACAGAATCACAGGAAAATATAGTCCATTCAATCAACAATCCATCAATAAACGGTCGTCCCATCAATCAACAATCAATTAATTAATGAGTCAATTCCTGTTGTCAGGTATGGAGAATCTGCTGGAATGTGACAGGGACTGTACTCGCCTCCTCGGGAGATGACAGCTGTGTCCGCCTCTGGAAAGGTTAGTCTCACCGCAATAGCCAAGTCTTGTTCTTCCATGGATACTGCAACACCGTCTTATGGAGATTATGGAGATTATGTGCATGATCATGTTTTATTCATATATTCATGTACATACAAATAGATACAATCTATGTTCCCGGTGATTAGTCGGTACCCATTTACAGCTGGGTGGATTGATGCAATTTGGATAAAGTGTCTTGCTCAAGGACACAATGCATTGCCTTCGGTGAGGCTCGAACCCACAACCGTAGGATCAGCAGTACAATGCTCTAGACCACTCGGATGGATATATTTCTTTGTTTAAATCCTTGTGCAGTATCGTGGGTGGAATCTAAGAATAGAATGGTAAAAGGCAACTAATGCAGATTGGAGTACAGGTGATCTTATGTTTTTTGGGTGTTGCAAAGGCACTTGGCACAATATTGGGATATTATAGATTCAGTGATTACTGAATTTACTATTTCCCCCACGTCCGTTCAACAGCAGTCATATGTGGCTGTGACTGGAGAAATGGGGCTTATGGGATTTGTTACCAATGTAGCTCATGATCAAATTGCACTCTCATGTAGCCTGATAGCAATCGATATTGCTTGTTAGAAGCATGGCAGGTGTTTCATTGACAGAATGGCAAACAGTGCAGATTGTGATCAGACTAGGCTGATCTGGATCTGCACCGGTCGCAAATCCCATACGCCCCATTTGTCCAATCACAACCACTTATACAGATGTGTGACTGGGTAAAACCAGCCTGTCTGACTTGTTTTACCAAGTCACACTTGTTTTACCAAGTCACCCAACTGTATATGACTTCTCTGTTAAACGGACGTTAAATCCCAGTCAAGCCGTTACCTTTATTTAAAATACCCACAAAGAAAGAAAAAAATAGCTGCCTAACAGAAACAAAATGAATAGAATTTACAGTTGCTACTGACAGCTTTGCTACCTATCTACCCATGCATCTGCCCTATGCAATGTTGGCAATGAATAACAAATTAGAATTTTTTGCTAATACGTATATATTTTAATAGACTATAATCTAACAAAAATAGATTTATAGGTATATAGGAGTCGACTTGTCTGTCTGTCGGTCAGTCAGTCTGTTGGAAATTTCATTTCCACTGTGTATCTTCTAAACCGATGAATGGATTTTAAAATGATTTACCACAAATGTTTTCCATGATGAGATGATGGGTCACATTCAATACCCACTTCTAAACCAGTTAACAGATTTTCAAATGATTTGGAACAAATGTTTGTCATGTTGAGACGATGTGTTGCGGTCAATACCCACATATTTCCATCCAAGGTTAAGGTCACACTTTGAGGTCAAAGGTAAAGAATTGACATACAATTTTGATTTTGACCTCTTTCTGATATTAAACCTGTTCATATGTCAAAGCAATGTTTGTGTGGGTATTATGATCACTTCTGTGATATAGCTTTAGTTGTTTTGACTGTCAGAGTAAATGGGGGTTATAACACTTGCGACATGAACCGTTTTACTGTTACAGGTAATTACCTGGGCAACTGGAAGTGTATATCTGTCCTGAAGGGAGACGGTGCCCTGCCCGACTCGGACCGGAACCAGTCTGTAAACGTCGGCAACCAGTCTGCCGGCCGTCCCCAAGGCAACGGAGTCAGGTACTTCCATGTGTCGCCTGTGCACAGTGCAAACCACGTGGCCTGGCACTGACCGTGACGACGTACGTTATATCTCTGTCCACACTATATGCACGTCACCCATCCCATCATATAGATAAATAGGTTACTGAACTCACATGTAACTTCTCTTAGAACAACTCCTGGGGCAACGTGACGTCAAACCAACAAACTCCACCAATTCTACTGTCTGATCACAAAACCTGCCCAAATCTTTACGGCCTTACAAACAATGCAAAACCAATATTTGTTATCCCCGCGGTCTCGGTAGAGCTGGAGGCATATAGTGTTTGAACTGTGTGTCCGTCCGTGTTTGATGTGGAGTTTGACTTCTATATCCCTTGAAGGCTTACTTAAATATTTCAACACAGTATACCTGTGAACAAATGCGACACACCCATGCTGCCCTTAATATGACCTTTTGACCTTGACAACTTTTTCCCACATTAAGAAGTTTGTCGGAGTTTCAAAATTCTGTCATAACTTCTATATTCCTTGAAGGATTACTTAAATATTTCAACACAACATACTTGTGGACAAACGCCACACATCCATGCTGCCCTTAATATGACCTTGACATGTTGAGCTTGACAACTTTGAACTGTTCCCACACATTAAGAAGTTTGCCAGAGTTTCTCAATTCTGTCATAACTTATATTCCTTGAAAGATTGCTTAAATATTTCACAAATGCCACACATCCATGCTGCACTTAATATGACCTTGACCTTTTGACCTTGACAACTTCAAACTTTTTCACACATTAATACATGTAAGTTCTCCGGAGTTTCTCAATTCTGCCCAAACTTCTATATCCCTTGGAGGATTACTTTAATATTTCAATACATCAAACCTGTGGACAAATGCCACACATCCATGCTGCCCGTAATATGACCTTCACCATTTGACCTTCAAAACCTTTTATGAATACTTATCACTTTTAGTTAATTACCTTTGCCACAGTTTCTTCAATCTGCCACCGGGGGCATTCGTGTGCCGACGGGCCACATTTTCTTGTTTTTTATAATATTAAATTTTATAAAAATTTAAGAATGAGCCTTCTTTTTATTTCGTAAAATTTGGTCAAATATTGATTTTATTACGAAAATTGATTTGTCTGTGGAAGGAAATTTAACATGGGGGGGTAAAAGGAGGAGGAGGAAAAAATTTGGCTAAGAAAACAAAAGTTAGATTTCGAAAATCGATTCACTATTTCTGAAATTCAAACAATTTTCCCATGTTAAATCCCCATAGACATCTTCACTCTGTGAAGATGTCTATGTTGATTTAACATGGAGAAATTGTTTTTTTCGCAATAAAATCAATATTGGAGCAAATTTCACGAAAATAAAAAAAAAGCTCTTAAATTTTGCTATAATTTAATACTATAAAAAAATGTTTTTGCATTGTTTATATAGCCATAAAATTTGGGCAGGTTTCGTGAAACAGACAGTAAGGCCAGGCCGATGATGCCCCAGCAGTACTTCTAAGGGAGGTTACTCATGATTTTCCAAGTTTGGTAACCTATTTATGAGATTGCTCTATTGTAGAGCAGTCGCTGTCGGCTTGTGTGTATATTTGTGGTTCTGTTTCTACGCTTATGCATCTTTATGAATTATTTTAACGGGGTAAGTAAGGTCTACGAGGCAATACACACACTTAAACATAAGCTACCTACCTGATTTATTCTATTTAATAGTATCCCCCTCTTTATCACAGGTGACATTATCGGGATAAGATTTCCATGAAGATAAGTTCAAAAAAAAAATCCCATCCCATTTGTCTTTTATATTTATACTGAAATTCGATTTTTTTTTTAATAAGGCTACCAGCGAGGGGATTAGCTTCGTTTAACGATGTCTTGTTCTGTTGGTCATCTAGATGTTGAGAATAAATTTATTGAATTATCTCTATGTTGCTCTACCTGTAGCCGATTTCATCAAAATTGTAAAGTATATTTATCTAGCAAAGTATACTTTGAGGGAGTAATCATTTATTTTCCCCAAAATGCATTATTTCATATCGAACTAACCACTGCATATAATTTATGATTAAAAGTATGCAGAATTATTATACTGAATTTATTACATTATCACAGCCAAAATGGCTGTGATAATGTAATAAATTCAGTATAATAAAATTAATAAATGTATCCTAAAATTGAAAAGTTCTCCCTCGAAGTATACTTTGCTAGATAAGTATACTTTGCAATGTTGGTGAAATAGGCTACTGGACTAACTGTATGTTCATAATGTGTACATCTACGATACTATGTATATGTTTGTGCACTTAGGTTTCTTTTTAAGCTTCACTTTTGTGTTATTTTCTGTCATTTGTGTCTGTGTTTTATTATCGTTTGTGTTGCTTGTTGAATTGAATGAATTTGCAATGCAACTGAGGTTCATCAATGGTTCCATTCATTAAGTAGCAAATGCAGAGCTCCAGTTAAGGTGCGTAATTTGACCAACTTGGGGTGACATTTTGTTATTTCTTCATAAAAAATGGCAAGTTGTGAGTGCTTTAGAATCGTCTCATTGAGACGATTCTAAAGCACTCCCAACTTGCCATTTTTGATGGAGAAATAAGAAATTTACCTCCAAATTACGCACCCTAACTGGAGCTCTGAAATGTTTTCATTATAAACTTAGATTCCATCTGATTTAATCAAACAGGGATGATAATTATGTTTTGTTTGCATTATGTTTTAATCCTTGTAAACCCGAATTAAATTCTGCTGTCTGCTGTTTAATTTCCACTATTATTGATTAAATCATATCTGACAACACACGAGTCATCTTCAATTATCACGCATTATCTCGGGGGTAACATTTATGGTACATATTTCAATATGTTTACAAAATTTATAATATTTTCCATAAATGGCGTTAAAATTTCAGATGTACATGCACTCCGAAAATTTGTCAACTTTTGACTTTATTTCTGAAAAATATTGTAAATTTGGTAAATGACTTATAGAAAGTTGCATTATTTAACCCTTTCAACACCAAGTAATTTTCATATTTTTGAGAACAAAAACATCCCTTTTCATAAATGGACTAGTCTGAAAATCATTTTCATTGTGACGGTTGGATTGGTTGCAAAATTAACATATCAAAATCCATTCCAGTTACATGGGGGCAAAAGGGTTAATGGTGTTGGGGGTACATCCATCAGTGTCCAAGTTACTGATCTCTTGTTTTGTCCGGCTGAGTTGCAATGTACATGTACATGTAGTTATTTTGCCAGTGTAGAGCCTGGTAGACTGAATGGCTGGAGCTGCCCTGTTTGTTTGTGCGACATTTTGTTCTGTTATGGTTTGTTCTTGGCGTATGAAACTTTCGGAGTACATTCTCCAAATCTGTACTAAAAATCAGGCTGTTTGATTGGGTGAGACTGAGCCAAGCTCAATCTCAACCAATCAAACATTCTGATTTTGAAAATAAAAACGGAGTATGCACTGACAGAAAGTTTTATAAGCATGGATGCTGTTTGCTATGCCATATTAGTGTATTTAGATTTGCCCTTTCAGAGTGACGAGCTAGGACCAACATGTAAGACCGTGTGTACATTTAGTACTGTGGTGCTGGTGGGTGCATGCCGTAGTTCTAGTTTCTGTACACACATATACACAACTGCATATATCGTGAATGTGACTTGAGAAATTGGGCTTATCATGGAGTTTATTATCCCCTTGCTGACAGGCAAGAGAGGATGCTATTTGTTAGTCCATGTACGTATTTGCGTGCATACGTACGTGCGTTAATAACACATTTTTCAATAATTATGAACCACTTCACCGGTTTTGATAATATTTGACCACAATGTGTGTCTAGGGATGGTGCTTTGTTTTGGATACCACGCACAAGTGTTTTGTTTGTTTTTTAGTATCACGGCTGCCAGCGTGGGGATTAGCTTTATAGTGATAATGATGCCCTTGTTGCCTGTCTAGTTCCTGATCTGCTAGTTCACTCTGGCAGCCTTATAAGGATTCATTTTAGCACACCTTCAGAAGGAAGAGATGCCGTCGGTGGTGTCGGCATCCTTTTGTCCATTCGTCAGTCAAACATTCGTTTTCATGTGTTAATCCGTTTCACCCGAATTATCTGACACACATTCTAGACCAGCAACACCTGGCATGCTTCGTTGTCCTCTGACAACTCTTGTTTTATTTTACTGTTTGAAGAGTGACGACTGTTTCACTGAATAAATTGTTAACAGTGCAGACACTGATCAGACTGCAGATCTTCAATGGTTCCATATGTCATAAACCCAATTTCTCGAGTCACAGTCATATATCATCTAAGACTCTTTCATGTAGTAGCCATGTACACAGGTTGAAGTAACGGACCGAGGTCTATAAATAGATTAAATATGCCTAAAAGCATCAATAAATGAAGGAAAAAAATAAGCTAAACAAATTTTTAGCTTATTTCTTTTCTTCATTTATTGATGCTTTTAGGCATATTTAATGTATTTATAGACCTCGGTCCGTTACTTCAACCTGTGGCCATGTATAGATCTATCCAACATTGTACTTATCCATTGGACCGCTTATCAACTTCACTCTGATGCATTGCCATCATACCACCAGTGTATGCCATAAACTCATTCTGCTCCGATCCATGTGGAGTTATGGAGTGGTGCTGTCAGCATTTCTTCTGAATTTTGTCACACCTGTTTGCGGACAGCGACATATAGTTGGCACATTGACGTATGTACGTATGTACGGGTTAAAGATTTTGGTTAAAGTTTTTTTTTTATTAAAGTTTTTCCTGTGTACTATCAAAGCCTCGGCGGGCGCGACATGCAGACCGCGACCATCTAGTTCAGTATTTCTGGCTGTGACTGGAGAAATGGGGCTTCTGGGTTTTGCTACCAGTGTTGATCCAGATCAGCCTGTGCATCCGCACATTCTGTCAGGATCTACACTGTTCTCCATTCCATCAATGAAACAACCGTCATGCTTCTAACAAGCAATATAGATCATCATCAGGCGACAGGAGTTTGCTATTTGATCAGGAGCTACACTGGTCACAAATCCCATAAGCTCCATTTCTCCAGTCACAGCCACATATAGTTGAATAGCTGGCAACAGTGCTACTTCAGTGACTGAATGGCCATCAGTCAAGTCCCAGATCAGCCTGAGCTGGTTATTCTGGGGCTATGCTTGTCAAAAATGTGGAAAAGTCACTCTACTCAGCAGGGATTCCGCTGGGGAAAATAAAAAAATCGCCACTTCAAAAAAAATAAAACAATTGGCGATAAAAAATTACAATTTTCGAAAAAAAAAATAATTTTTTTTTTGAAAATTGTAATTTTGTATCGCCAATTGTTTATTTTTATCGCCAATTGCGAAAGTGGCGATCGCCAGCGGAATCCCTGACTCAGACAGCTGGCCAATGATTATACTGTTGTCTACTTTCACTTGACCGTAATAATGTGCCGTTATTGTCACATTTTCACAAGTACACCGATACACTGCACATTGGCACAGTGGTTCTAACCCTTACACCGCTATCTTATTTTTTTTGTCGTCTGCTGTTTATGTTCTATTTTCCATTTTTATCATCAAAAACATGCTTTGACAGCACTTTATAATAATTTACAACATGCTTTGACAGCACTTCAGAATCATTTCCATTGGAAATGATTCTGAAGTGCTGTCAAACCATGTTTTTATTGAGAAATAAGGCAAGATATAAAAGCAACAGCAGACAACAATTGTTGTGTGTAGCGGTCTACGGGTTAAGTACATTCATACTATTGTCTGTTTTGCACCTCAAGTAATTTGTTTATATATGAAGACATCTTTTTTTGTCTGCTCGATCTTTCATATTTTCTTGAATAAAAGAGAATGGATAAACAAGAAAAATACACAAGCCTGTGGATGAGATGTTCTGCCTTATCGTATCTCTTATTTTTGTACGCCTGTTTGAAAAAAACGGGACGTATTAATTATTCACCTTGGAAGGGCGTTCTATTTGACGGATTGTCACCAAATTTGGTACGTATGTTTATCTCGACAGGACGAAGAACACTATTCATTTTAAAACTTTCTGATGTCATATCCCTTTGGCGGCCATTTTTAATTTTCGCACTCTGTATCCTCGTTCACGTAATAACTCAAGTTCTACTTCATGAGTCGTGACCAAATTTGGCATACATGGTTATCTTGGGAAAACGAGGAACCCTATCATTTTCAAAATTGTCGGATGACTCATCTGCCCTTTGATGTCATTTTTAGCTTGACTATTCGAAGAATAAGTAGAGCTTATGTTGTCACCTCGGCGTCGGCGTCACCGTCACGTCACGCCTTGGTTAAGGTTTTTAGTCAAGTTAGTATATGGAATACTACTGGCCCTACACCCACCATACTTGGACAACTTCATCTCCTAGTGATGTACATCAATAACCCCTGATCTATATTTGACCTTGACCTACATTTCCTTTTGAATTACTTGGTTATATCCCCTTGGTTAAGGTTTTTAGTCAACCTTGGTTAAGGTTTTTAGTCAAGCTTGTATATGCAATACTACTGGCCCTACACCCACCATACTTGGACAACTTCATCTCCTAGTGATGCACATCAAATAACCCCTCATCTATATTTGACCTTGACCTACATTTCCTCTTGAATTACTTACTTAATTCCCCTTGGTTAAGGTTTTTAGTCAACCTTGGTTACGGTTTTTTTTCAAGCTTGTACATTGAATACTATTGTGCATCCAGACACCATACTTCGACAACCTTTTCTCATAGGTATGTACATCAATAACCCCTGATCTATATTTGACCTTGACCTACATTTCCTCTTCAATTACTTACTTAATTCCTTTTGGTTAAGGTTTTTAGTCAACCACCTTCTATATGGAATACTACTGGCCCTACACCCACCATACTTGCATAACTTCATCTCCTAGTGATGTACATCAACAACCCCTGATCTATATTTGACCTTGACCTACATTTCCTCTTGAATTACTTACTTAATTCCCCTTGGTTAACGTTTTTAGTCAAGCTTGTAGATGCAATACTCCTGGCCCTACACCAACCATACTTGGACAACTTCATCTCCTAGTGATGTACATCAACAACCCCTGACCTATATTTGACCTTGACCTACATTTAACCTTGAATTACTTACTTAATTTCCCTTGGTTACGGTTTTTACTCGACCTTGGTTAAGCTTTTTCTTTTTACTCAAGCTTGTACATGGAATACTATTGTGCATACAGACACCATACTTGGACAATCTTTTCTCATAGTGATGTACATCAATAACCCCTGATCTATATTTGACCTTCACCTACATTTCCTCTTGAATTACTTACTTAATTCTCTTTGGTTAAGGTTTTTAGTCAAGCTTGTAGGTGGAATACTCATGGCCCTACACCAACCATACTTGGACAACTTCATCTCCTAGTGATGTACATCAACAACCCCTGACCTATATTTGACCTTGACCTACATTTAGCCTTAAATTACTTACTTAATTCCCCTTGGTTAAGGTTTTTACTCAACCTTGGTTAAGGTTTTTAGTCAAGCTTGTAGATGGAATACTATTGAGCATACAGACACCATACTTGGATAACTTTTTCTCATAGGGATGTACATCAATAACCCCTGACCTTTATTTTACCTTCACCTACATTTAACCTTGAATTACTTGCTTAATGTTTATAGTCAAGCTTGTATATGGAATACTTCTGGGCCTACATCAACCATATTTGGACAACTTCATCTCCTAGTGATGTACATCAATAATCCCTGACCTATATTTGACCTTGACCTACTTTTATCCTTGGATTACTTAGTTATCTCCCCTTGGTTACGGTTTTTACTCAAGCTTGTATATGGAATACTCCTGTACCTACAGCAACCATACTTGGAAAACTTTATCTCCTAGTGATGTACATCAATAACCCCTGACCTATATCTGACATTGACCTACATTTAACCTTGAATTCCTTACTTAATTTCCCTTGGTTAATGTTTTTAGTCGACCTTGGTTAAGGTTTTTATGCAGGCCGCAGCCAACTTCTTTGTCAAGCTATGTGTACATCGACAACCCTCGTAGTCGAGCTATGCTGTTCTCCTACAGCTCTTGTTATTTCCGTATTCTGTATCCTTGTCCGCGCAACAACTAGTTCTACTTGATGGACCATCACCAAATTTGGTATTCGTGTTTATCTTAGCAAGAGGAAGAACTGTATTCGTTTTCTGTGAGTTACCTTCCCTTGTTGACTGGCCATGCCGCAAATGACACATGAAGTTGAGATTTCAGAATTGAATTGCGCATTTGCTCTGAATTCTTGTCAACTTACAGCCTCATTTACAAAAGATATTGGGAGATCTTTAAAATCAATTTCAGAAAAAATCTCATGTGCGATCAGCCAGAAAATCTCACACTAACTCATATGATACGTTACCTGTAGCCAACAACCATCATTTCCCACTGTAAATTATTTGTCACATCCACAGCTGTCTTGCTAGTTAATTATTGTTGTATATACATGTACATACATGTGCATTTGAATTGTTTTGTACATAGTGAAGAGTGAAGAAATCTGTTTCTTATATGTGTATGTGACTGGAGAAATGGGGCTTATGGGATTAGCTCCTGATCAAATAGCAGGACGGATAACAATCTATATTGCTTGTTAGAAGCATGGCGGATGCACAGGCTGATCTTGATCTACATTGATCGCAAAACCCATAAGCCCCATTTCTCCAGTCACAGCCACATATAACAATATTTGACCATCCAAGACATGCCAAAAGCACATGTGTTCTCTTATCTTCACACATTTACCTGATGACTCATCATGTACATGCATGGATGCCGTGACTTGCACTACTAATGGTACTAATAAACATGTGCCTTGTATGGTATACAGGGGCGGATCCAGGATTCATGTCTAGAGGGGGCGTGGATTTCAAATGAGACACATATGATCGTCAACTTTCATGAAATTAAGATTATTTTCTGCATGTTTTCTTATTTCTCATCAAAAGTATTTGTTGTTACCACTCAGTTGAACCGAGACGGTTCAACTGAGTGGTAACAACATACACATTGGTGATGAATAAAGAAATAATCAGATCTTACCACGTAAAAAAATGGGTTAATATAGAAACTCACCCAATTTTAGAGGGGGCGTGCACCGGACACGCCCCTGCCTGGACCCGCACCTGGTATACAGTGTGGGCCAGAGAACAAAACGCCCTGAGGCTGACCTAGTAAATAGCCAGAACATGAGGAAAAAAACTGCAAATTTGAGAGACCATATTATTGCATAAAATGGGATTTCGGGATTTCATGCTGTGGATATACAATTTTGTTTCTGCTTAGAAGTATATGTCGCGACTACAATTTGAACCGTCTCATCGAGACGGTTCAAATGAGAGGTCACAACATATACTTTCATTGAGAAATAACAAAAATAAAATATATTAACCGGATTTCGACAAAACTTGGTAGGAATGATCGATGTACAATGCTCTTTCAAAGTTGTTAAAATGGTGACCCTGGGGTCAAAAATGGGCGTGGCCTGTGGGGTCAAATTGGGGTCAAATTTTATTTTTGACCGAATATGGTCATGTTATATATCAAATCGAAGGTATTAAAGAGGCGATCACTCTGGTACATTTTTTGTCGCAATCGTATTGTTATGTCATCCAAGATGGCCGCCGAAATGTCAAAAAGTCGTTCTTTTATTAGAGATTTCAAAATTCTTCTTCACATGAACCGCTTGGCCCATGGTAGCCAAACTTAAAAGTTATGGTCCATGGGTGAAGCCTTTTCAGCTTTTTTAAAATGGAGGTCATCGCTAATCCAAGATGGCCGCTGTCTAAAAATAGCATAAATTCTTAAAAAATCTTCTTCTCATGAACCGCTAGCCGGATTTCGACGAAACTTGGTAGGAATGATTGATGTACAATGCTCTTTCAAAGTTGTTAAAATGGTGACCCCGGGGTCAAAAATGGGCGTGACCTGTGGGGTCAAATTGGGGTCAAATTTTATTTTTGACCGAATATGGTCATGTTATATATCAAATCGAAGGTATCAATGAGGCGATCACTCTGGTACATTTTTTGTCGAAATCGGATTGTTATGTCATCCAAGATGGCCGCCGAAATGTCAAAAGGTCTTCCTTTTATTAGAGATTATCAAAATTCTTCTTCACATGAACCGCTTGGCCCATGGTAGCCAAACTTAAAAGTTATGGTCCATGGGTGAAGCCTTTTCAGATTTGTTAAAATGGAGGTCATCGCTAATCCAAGATGGCCGCTGTCTAAAAATAGCATAAATTCTTAAAAAAAATATTTTTCTCATGAACCGCCAGCCGGATTTCGACTAAACTTGGTAAAAATGATCGATTTACAATGCTCTTTCAAAATTGTGAAAATGGTGACCCCGGGGTCAAAATTGGGCGTGGTCCGTGGGGTCAAATTTTATTTTTGACTGAATGTGCTCATGTCATATATCAAATTGAAGGTATCGATGAGGCGATTGCTCTGGTGCAATATTTGTCGGAATCGGATGATTATAACATCCATGATGGCCGCCAAAAGGTCCATTTATTCGAGATTTTGAACGTCTTTTTCTCAGGAACCATATGGCCGATGCTGGCCAAACTTCATAGGAAGTTAAGATCCTTGGGTGAAGCATTTTCAGATTTGGTAAAATGAGAGTCATCGCTTAATCCAAGATGACCGCCATCTAAAAATAGCACAATTTTTTTTAAAACACATGAACTCAATGTCACATTCTCCTCTGATGTTCATGGAGTCAGGTGAGCGAATTAGGGCCATCATGGCCCTCTTGTTTAATTATTTATACTAATTAAATGTGTCACCCGAAAAAAAAATATTTTTCGACATAATACACAATACAACATATGGAACTGACGCCAGGTCAGGTTATTCTAATTTCAGGGCTGAATATATTTGTTCTCGATGTAAATCTTCCGTTTTGATTTTGGGATTTTCCCCCCAATGCAGCAGGTTAAAATGGGATCAAAAACCCGTTTGCCCGGCCTTACATGACCTTAGCTGTTGATAGGCCGTTAAACACTAATAAACAAACAAACACAATACAACAGAGAATAAATAGTAATGTCCGTTAACATTTTAAGGAAACACGGTTATCGCTCCTGATATCAGTGTGGATATTTACGTCTGATATAAAATGTATAATAATGCCAATTAATGGTGAATAAATGTTTATTTTGCCAGAAAATGTCTCAGATGATGCCTCTGATATAAAGAACATTTTGTGCCTACTGAGTGGTCATGTACCATTAATATGATATTAAAATGGTTGACTGATTTCATATGAGATCAGTATAAAACTTGTTTAAAAAGTATCATACTAGTATTTATTAACCCATTTCAGTCTGAGGATACGATAATTTTTGTTGAAAAAATCTCATTCTTTTGTTCATTTATCGATAAAGGTATATGTTGTTACCACTCATTTGAACCATCTCGTTGAGACGGTTCAAATGAGTGGTAACAACATATACTTTTGAAAGGATATAAAGAAAATAGGGATATTTTTCTCTCGAAAGGTTCATACTACTAAAAGTGTATCCCGTCTGTAATGGGTTAAATCATCTCATGTGTAACATACTATATATAGAACTTTAACTTCTCCAGAAAAAAATCCATCTCGATTGGGATTTGGCCCTGATGTATGGTAGATTAACTGTAGTTTGCCTAGCCTGGCTTACGTACGGCATGTAACAGTATATATGCCTGTTTTACACACATTCTAAATTACCGTACTAATGTCACTGATGTAGAATGCGTGTCCATGTCCTGAATAGCTCAATCAGTAGAACAAACAAGCCTCAAAAGAGGGAGGCCCTGGGTTTAAGACTTCATATTTGCGCAGTCTGATCAGACCCTACACTGTTCGCCGATTACCGCTAGTTGCTGAAATACGCTGCATGCGATCAGCAAAACTCTTACTCTCTGTTTCACAAAACCTGCCCAAATTTTACGGCTATATAAACAATGCAAAAACAAGATTTTTTTAAGATTTATATTAAATTATAGCAAAATTTAAGAATGAGCCTTTTTATTTCATGAAATTTGGTCCTAGTTGAAAATAATATTGATTTCTACATTAAATTTCCTTGAATTTTGTGATTTGAACGCTATAATTTCATTTTTAGTAGCTATTCCATAGGAAAAAGAAGTAAGTTAAAGTAAAAATACACACCTGGTCAAATTTTATGGGGTGCATTCGCACCCTTCACACTCCCCTGGCTACACCGCTGATAATAAGGGTCATGTGACAATAATGAGGGCCACTAATCATCTGGTGGCCGTTTCACTAAACTTTGTATGACTAAAATGTTCGTAAGTGCAAAATTATGATAGTCTGTAAATTTCACATTAACAATGTTTTATTGTAAGCAATTATTGGATTTACATTTATTGAGCATAGGCTGCATATGCAGCCTATGCTCAATAAATGTAAATCCATCAATTGAGATTTCCAGACGATCCTAAATTTGCACTTACGAACATTTTAGTTGTTCAAAGTTTAATGAAACGGGCCCCTGTATGCATGCATCACATTGCAGATTAATAACATAGTTTGTGCAGTCTATGATAACATGGGGGTGAAACGCCGGCAGTTAGCAAATTGAGAAATTCTTGAATGTTAATAATACACCTTAACCCTTACACGGCTATCTTTGTTTTGTCGTCTGCTGTTTATTTTCTATTTTCCATTTTCATCATCAAAAACATGGTTTGACAGCACTTCAGAATCATTTCCATTGGAAATGATTCTGAAGTGCTGTCAAACCATGTTTTTATTGAGAAATAAGGCAAGATATAAAAGCAACAACAGACGACAATTGTTGTGTGTAGCGGTCTATCTATCGGTTAAATGCCAGCCACACAGCCATGCCAGTATGTCTGTATTAGAATATTCAGTGCACAATTATGGTACATATACAGCCTTAGAATATTTGGCATTGAGCCCAACTGGGGGTATTTGCTTGCTGACATATTGGGTCATTGGGTACATATGCTGTACCGGTATACATGATGTATACAGTAACGGCTGTGGTTTTGTGCACATATCTGTGACTCATCTTGAGAAAAATTGGCTTATAATATTGAGTTGTTATGGCCAGTGCAGCCCAAGATCAACCTGCACCACTGCACAGTCTGACCAGGCCATACATTGTTCACCATTGAGTTTGAAAACATTATTGAAAACCATCAACCTGCATCATGCTGCACGAGTGCTAGCTGATCAAGGGCTACATTGGTAAAAAAACACTTTTAGCATTTTTCATGCTGAAGATACACTATGTTTCTCACAGAAAAATAAGCATTTTTCGTATTTCTCAACAAAAGTATATGTTGTTACCACTCAGTTGAACCGTCTCATTGAGACGGTTCAAATGAGTGGTAACACTATATACTATAATAGAGAAATAAAGAAAGTAGAACAAAAATGTTGGTAAAATTTTATACCTGTCAATCAGTATGTCGCATGAAACGGGTTAGTTAGTACTACTCACATGTAACTGAATGTTGTTTTCTCTTTGATAGGACCCCACCTCCGGGCAGTATGAACCTGCGACGTAACACTGGATGGCCGACCTTTAACACCAAGAAGGACCAGATTAGAGTGAACATGTTATAAACGGTCACTGACAGTTATTGATATTGAATACAGTGGAACCTCTCTAAACCGGACACCCTGGGAGGTCCCCAGGGTGTTCGGTTTAGAGAGGTTACACTAAAATTCAACATTATGTACTTTGCAAGCATTATCATTATTGATACATTATTGCATAGTTGAACCCACTGGTGCTATTGGGTATCCAGTTTAGAGAAATTCCACTGTATATGGATAGTTCATGCTCGCGTGTATTGTGAGCAGCCATTGGTAGGTATTTCTAATAAATACATACACAGCTCACTCCAGATGGGAATTCATACATTGAAATGCTGTCTAGCCAGTTACTGTGACAATCCATGGGCATTCATTATGTGCAGTGTTTGCTGTTGAATGGATTTAGAACATTAAATCAATCAATCAAGAATCAATCAATCACGGATCAAGTATGTGCAGAGACATGATCAAGTATGTGCAGAGACATGATCAAGTATGTGCATCAAGTATGTGCAGAGACATGATCAAGTATGTGCAGAGACATGATCAAGTATGTGCAGACATGATCAAGTATGTGCATCAAGTATGTGCAGAGACATGATCAAGTATGTGCAGAGACAATATCAAGTATGTGCAGAGACATGATCAAGTATGTGCAGAGACATGATCAAGTATGTGCATCAAGTATGTGCAGAGACATGATCAAGTATGTGCAGAGACAATATCAAGTATGTGCAGAAACATGATCAAGTATGTGCAGAGACATGATCAAGTATGTGCAGAGACAATATCAAGTATGTGCGTGCAGAGACATGATCAAGTATGTGCAGAGACATATGTACATTAAATCAATCAATCACGGATCAAGTATGTGTTGAGACATGTACATTAAATCATACATTAAATAAATCAGTCAATATGTGCAGCATCATATATATATACTACATCAATCAATCATTAACCCATTATATGCGGAATACACCTGTACTGGTGTGAATTATTTTAAATATGTTATTTTTGTTTTTTCTCAATGAAAGTATATGTTGTGACCACTCATTTGAACCGTCTCGTCAAATGGTGGTTGCCACATATACTTCTAAGCACATTTAAAGAAAATACTTAAGATTTCCCCAATCTTTATGGCATATCCTCGGCATGGAATGGTTAATTATCAGTCATTATGTGCACTGACATGTATATACACTCGATCTCATCAGGATCTGCTCTGTTTGTGGCTGTTTTCAGGATTTTTCTCAGAATTCACCCTTTTGTGATGAATATACAAGTAAGTCTGAAACCTTACATGGAAGCACAGCCATAACAGTTAATTAGGGGAAAGTGTTAATGTGGTGAAATATATTGTATTGATATGTGAATTGTGTTTACCACTGACAGTCATTAAACAGTTACTTCATGAAATACATTCTCACTGGTATCACAGTTTTGAATTGTTGTTCATCTCTATCCGATATAACTGTAGGGCAGATTAACATATTGTATTGAGCCCATTTGCAGACAACTCTACATAGTCATCACAATGACCTGTATACGGGATTATATTAACCCATTAAAGACGGGATACAATTATATAGTACATGTAGTATGAAACATGTATGCCCCCCACCCCCAGAGTTTCTCAATTCTGTCTATATCCTTTGAATGATTACTTAAATATTTCAACACAGTATACATGTGGACAAATGCCACACATCCATGCTGCTCTTAAGATGATCTTGACCTTTTGACCTTCACAACTTTGAAATTTTTTCCACATTTCGAAGTTCTCAATTCTGTCATATCTTCTATATCCCTTGAAGGATCAGTATAATATTTCTAATACATCATTATTCAAACTTGTGCACAAAAACCTCGCATTCACGCTGTCCTTAAACCCATTGACCGACGCTTGAACTCTACATTCAGAGTATATGTAAACATATTTAATAACTGCATATATTGAATAAGGCTACTCCTTATCTGTATTACTATACACTATTTCTCGCCAGAATTGTGTTGTAGTAGGTGTAATATAGGTTATTACTATACACTATTTCTCGCCAGAATTGTGTTGTAGTAGGTGTAATATAGGTATTACTATACACTATTTCTCGCCAGAATTGTGTTGTAGTAGGTGTAATATAGGTATTACAAAACCGAAAGTAGACAGCTGGAAAATCACAATTTCTACAATATGAATCACATTATCGGGATATTCCCTTATGTGAAGAGTCCAGGTCGACCGGAAGAAGCTCGTTCGACAAAGAAAAGGATAATCTGTGTGCCATCTTTGGTTCAATCGTGGATGCTCAATTTATCAACATAAATATCATGCAACACGCGATTCAGAAAAGCGCAAAATTCAAGAAACCTTGAATGGGCTACGTAGCCCATTGGTGCAACGCCCCAGGAAAAATGAAATAGGACCATATTTCTGGCGGGTATTAATATTCATAACCAAAGACAATAAGCATATTTAACAAAGGAATGTGGCCTGTTGGCACACAAATGTGGTGACAGATTGGAGAAACTGTGGCAAAGTTAATTAACCAAAAAGTGATAAGTATTCATAAGCACAGTTGTGAAGGTCAAACAGTGAAGGTCATATTAAGGGTATCCGTGTGACATTTGTGCACAAGTATGATGTATTGAAATATTAAAGTAATCCTTCAAGGGATATAGAAGGTATGACAGAATTGATGTACCTGGCACCAGGTCAGGTTATTCTAATTTCAGGAATTAACATTATTATTTTTTATGTAAATATTCCGTTCTGATTTTGGGATTTTCCCTCCAGTGCAGCAGGTTATATACAGGATTGAACCCGTTCACCCGGCCTTAAATAACCTTAGCTGTTGATAGGCTGTTAAACACCAATAAACAAACAAACAAAATGACAGAATTGAGAAACTACAGCAAACTTCTTAACCCTTACACCGCTATCTTAATTTTCCATTTTTATCATCAAAAACATGCTTTGACAGCACTTTAGAATAATTTACAACATGCTTTGACAGCACTTCAGAATCATGATTCTGAAGTGCTATCAAACCATGTTTTTATTGAGAAATAAGGCAAGATATAAAAGCAACAGCAGACGACAATTGTTATGTGTAGCGGTCTAAGGGTTAATGTGTGAAAAGGTTAAAAAAGTTGTGAAGGTCAAAAGGTACTACATCAGTAACTTCGTTACTTGCTTACATTGCTACCTAACCGTCATGCTTTAACAGCACTTTAGAATAATTTACAACATGCTTTGACAGCACTTCAAAATCATTTCCATTGGCCTGTTGCGTGAGTCCTTCGGACTCCACCCATTAAACAGACCAAATGAATTGCAGTATTATTGTGAAACACAGTAAACGCAACAGCCCATGGTTTTATTATGCCCCCGCTACCGAAAGGTACGGGGGCATATAGTGTTACCGGCGTCCGTCCGTCCGTCCCGTCCCGTCCGTCCGTACGTCCCGATATTACCATATTCTTTAGTAACTTCTACATGGCTTCACATATTATGTCAATATTTATACACATCATACATATGAACATGCCTTACACACTCCACCCCCAGTACTTCGACCTTGACCTTTGGCCTTGACCTTTTCCACTTTAAATGTTTGCTTGGCACTTTGGGACAAATCTACGTGCATGTTTCTCAATCCTACAATAACTTCTCAATACTTTTGCCAATCGCTTAAATATTTATACACATGATACATATGAACATGCCCTACACACTCCACCACCCAGTACTTCGACCTTCACCTTTGACCTTCACCTTTTCTACTTTAAATGTTTACTTAGCACTTTGGGACAAATATACGTGCACGTTTCTCAATCCAACAATAACTTCTCAATACTTTTGCCAATTCCTTAAATATTTATACACATGATACATATGAACATGCCCTACACACTCCACCACCCAGTACTTCGACGACCCTTGACCTTTGACCTTCACCTTTTCTACTTTAAATGTTTACTTAGCACTTTGGGACAAATCTACGTGCACGTTTCTCAATCCTACAATAACTTCTCAATACTTTTGCCAATCGCTTAAAATATTTATACACATGATACATATGAACATGCCCTACACACTCCACCACCCAGTACTTCGACCTTCACCTTTGACCTTCACCTTTTCTACTTTAAATGTTTACTTAGCACTTTGGGACAAATCTACGTGCACGTTTCTCAATCCTACAATAACTTCTCAATACTTTTGCCAATCGCTTAAATATTTATACACATGATACATATGAACATGCCCTACACACTCCACCACCCAGTACTTCGACCTTGACCTGTGACAAATTCACATTCGTCCCGCCCCCACTAAGCCCAGGGTCAAGGTCACAGACTTGGTGTGTTCGGAACCTTAACGCTCGCGTAAATGGCTGATAATCAAATATGCCTCATTTTCTTTGGCTGCCAGCGGGGGCATTCGTGTGCCGACAGGCCACATTTCTAGTTCCTTAATTGTTCAACCCATATGACAATTGTTCAACCCATATGCTCAACCCATATGAAAAGTTTCAACGCATATGTTCAACCCATATGCAATTGTTCAACCCATATACAACTGTTAAACAGATATGCAAAATTTCAATCCATATGTTCAACCGATATGCAATTGTTAAAGCCATATATTCAACCCATATGCAATTGTTCAACCCATATACAATTGTTCAACCCGATTTACTCCATTCTAGCAGTCCAACAATCTTTGGTTCAGTAATATTTGGATTTTGCCATATGTTCGTCCACTAACGGCCACAGTGAGAGGACGAACCGAGGAGGGCTTATGGCCATTGCAGCAAATATTGACTCAGATCAGTCGGGCTATACACTTTGATACTCGGTCTGTGATAATAGTGTAGGTTCTGATCAGTGGTCAATGTGGATGAATGAATTAATCTGAAAAGTATTCTGTGACGGTCGGATTGGATGCAGATTTAATGTATCAAAATCCATTCCAGTAACTTAGGGGTGAAAGGGTTAAACATGAAAACTTAACATTGAAAATGACTAAACAATTGATGCTGAAAAGGCAGGTCAATGTCAAAAGAATATCACATGGCGTGCTGCATGTATATGGCTTACTGCAGTTTCTAATGTACACCACTAGCTGGTGGGTGGAATTGCAATACATATCAATGGTTTATGTATTGTTATTATATGAACCTTAGCGTATATGGTAGTATTATGGCAGCGAATGTTGTTCATAATGCAATAAACCTGGGTGCTTATGGCATTTATGGTCAGTATATCTCTTGCGGGCTAATGCTGATCTTTTCTGTTTGCTGAGTGAACGGCAAACAATGCAGACCCATATCGGACTGAGAGGGGTGCCCAGCCTGATCTGGGTCTAGACTGGTCACAAAAAGTGAATGGGTTTTACGTCCCAGCTGTGGTGTTTGGTTGGGAGCTGTGCGATGGGTACATGTAATTTAACGATCGGGATTAATCTTTATCGGAATCCCAACCGGACCTGGTTTGACCCGTAGGTGATTTGATCCCCCCCCCCCCCCCCGCAACAATACAGCAGGTTAAATGTGTATCAAACCCGTTGGCCCGGCCTTAAATTACCATAGCTGTTGATAGGCCGCTAAACACCAATTTATATACCAGCAACAGCTAAGGTAATGTAGGTCGGGACCTTGTTTCAAGCCTCAACTGAAGGACCAGCGGAATGGCTATACCATGAATACCCAGTGTCCTAGCTAACGTCTAGGCCATCCATTGTCACTTAGGCCAGAAACATAAGAAGCTGTTGGAGGAAGAAAGCCGGTTCGTTCTAGCCTGTCTATCCGCTTTGACAATATACCTGGTTATGGATGGATGAAAAAGCCCTTCTTAGGCTCTAGATTGGCTAGTTCAACTTCAAATTTGTTTCATGATTAATTCTGGTCACATGGGTCATATAGTCCTGACAACATGGGGTACATCTCAGGTGGATAAAAAACAAGAAATGACACAATGGCTATGTATGTAACGGTTTAATCCCGATTCTCCCACTTTTTGATGACCAGATGTCCTGATGCTCCCACTTTATTTTTTTACAGGTAAATGACCATTCTCGATTTGGGGCTATAGTCAGTATCAATATACGGTCACTGATTTGACCTGTTAATTAATGTTAGGCCAATGTTAACTTATTAACAGGAATTTAAATGAGTTGACTTTGATTATTCATAAATCCTATGAAGTATTAAATGATTTAACACCATTTAATAATGATTGGCCAATCATACAGCCAATCGAATTGAGTAATAAATGATTAAAGAAAGTTTACCAATGACCTGTTAAAACTGATAATTTGATAATTATTTTAATGTTTAAGAATAATTCTGAATAACATATAAATCATGTATATTTATCATTTACTACACATTGACTGAATGTTATGGCGAATGCACAAGTTGAAATCCAGTTTGTCCGCAACAAGCATGGTGGCCAAAGTCTTGTTGTTGGTGGTTACAGGTTCATGGTATGTATATATAATATGGTCTCACTATTTTCTTTCTGTCTGTCTTTCTGACTGTCTGTCTGTATGCCTCTCTCTGACATATAACAAAAACAATCATAAGCAGCTAATTGTCTGTATGTCCGACTGTCCGTCCATTATCACATAGCTACCATTTCGTTGGAACTACACTTTTTGTTTCACTGTACATGTACAAACACTCGCAATTACTGTAATATTTATTTTTTTCTATATTTATTTTACAGATCAAAAATCGTCGGCAGGACCGTATTTACTGGACGTGCGCTGAATCCGGGTGTAGCGCAAAGGCCACGACCATGACCGGCATACTCGCCAGAAACACGGACAACCACACTCACCCGGCTGATCACACCGGACTTGACGTGAGGGCGCTTATGGAGAACATCCACAAAGCTGCCGTGAAGAACTGACACCAATTCCGCCCGTCTATGAGGAAGAAATTGCCAGCATCCGTGGTAAGGAATGGGATGACGATATGGAACAAATGACCGGAATAATTCCAACGTACCAGACATGCAAGTCGTCACTATACAGAGAGAGAAACAAGCTACGTCCAACTCTACCGTCATCCGCCACTGACATCGAATTAGAGGGAGAGTGGACTCGGACCACATCCGGGGAACCATTCCTGCAGATCGACGTCGGGAAAGATCGCAGAATGCTTGTGTTTGCGACCAGGGTGTGCCTTCAGCATTTGTGTAGAGCCAGTGCTATATTCGGAGATGGAACATTCTACACGTGCCCCACATTTTTTCAACAGCTGTTCACACTTCATGGATTTATTAGCGGTGAAATGTACCCACTTGTGTTCGCATTCTTACCGGGTAAATCCACAGACGTCTACGAATCATTATTCCGTCAGTTGCGACAGAAATGTGATGGATACGGCTTACATCTCCAACCAGACCATGTGTTTCTCGACCATGAGATGGCGTCACGAAATGCGGTTCTGCGTGTGTTCCCGGACACGCGTGTGAAGGCATGCTTCTTTCACTATACGCAGTGTATTTGGCGGAAGGTTCAGGCTCTCGGACTAAGCACCATATACAAGGACAATGGCATTGTTCACCGACTTGTGAGACGGGCGTCCGTTCTACCACTGGTGCCGGAGGAGGACGTGGAAGACGTGTGGTTCGAGACTTTGGAAGACGTCGGCGAATATGAACTTCCGGTGGACGTCACTCCCTTCACCGACTACGTCACGGAGCAGTGATTGAGGGAGACAGGACCGTGTGGAACCACTTCGCGACCGAGGCACCCAGGACAACGAACCATGCATCTGGAAGGCTGGCACAGCAAGTTGAAGAAGGTTGTTCACCACGCGCACCCAAATATATTCAGCATCATCCAGGTGTTGCAGCAAATTGAGGCAGCATCTTATGTGCGGATGCTCCAGTACGAAGCGGGAGGGGTTCGTCCTGTGAAGCGCCGAAGGTACAGATTGATTGACAATAGACTTAGTGTTCTGAAGCAGCGACTGGAGAACGGAGAAATGACGACGATGGAGTATGCGGACGCTGCATCGCAGCTGCTGCACATATAGACATCAGTGTATCATCAAGTTCCGCATATTCTATACATGCACATTTGTGTAATAATGTTGTTTTTGGCGGGAGACATACTGTCTCCACGCTATTGGATCGTGATTCTGGCCGTTTGCACGGGTCTACTTTCGGAAGTGGCTCTCTGTTCATCGGGGGACGTCTCAATAGGCTCAATTTGCGTTCGCAATTAACAACAGTCAGGTGACATTTAAAGTCAGCGAGTGAACTGAAAGCAAGTTATTAATAGCAACGGCAATGCTCAACATTATGTGTAAAATAGTTGGCATGTCCAACTTTACTTTTGAAGAGAACAAATTGCTGTTATTGAGACGCCCCCCGTATCGCTATTGGGATCGTGATTCTCTGTTCATCGGGGGACGTCTCAATAGGCTCAATTTGCGTTCGCAATTAACAACAGTAGTAGTATATAAGAGTCATAATGATACCACCACCCTCTGGAAGCCACCGGATACGCGCGGTGCCTCCCACCGGGTGGTGGTATAATTAATGACTCTTATATACTACTCGGATTTTCCTTCATTTTTATGAGAATATTTATGAGAATGGGAGTAATTTTAATTTTTCAAAACACGAAGGGGGGAGTAGGCATAATTTTAATTTTTCAAAACACAAAGGGGTGAGTAAAGCATAATTTTTTAATAAAAAACACACCTACTGTTCGGCGGGTATGTATGAGAACATATTTTTCATCAACCGCGAGACCATATATTTATGACATGAGAAGATACACCCTATTAGAGATAAGAATCCCTATGTTATACTCAGTATATATATAACATAATGGTTCTAGTTAAGTGTGCGTGGTTGAAGACAGGTAGTCACGAGAGATGTTTTCGCACCGGTATTTACGAATATTGCAAACATCACCGTGCATGGATGCGAAGAGGTTCCGTTTCGCCTCGCCCATGTCGGCATTGTGGGGTAGGGACCAAAGCCGAGTCATTGCTATGTCCACCATGCGGTGGCACTCAGGCTACTCATCGAATGGCTAACAAGGGATTACGTGCTCGCAAGTATTATCGTTTAGTAATAATTCAAATCGGAAAGTCAGTTAGAAAGATAGAATCGATCTAATAAGTCACGGTGTTTCTACAGCATTAAAACACTGTAAAAAAAACATTATCAAACTAATTTTATAAAATTGAAAATTGAACAGAAACACACTACCAATTATAACAAAATGGATAATACAATACAATGGGAATTGAAATTTTTTAATGGATGGTGTGAAGAAGTTTATGAAGAACACGGGGGTTATAATCCTGTATATAAATTCTATAAAATGAGAACACTATAGGCGATATCGAATACATGAAATATCAGCGTAATTTATTACGCTCCGATAAAAACGTTGCATTTACAATATTATACCGACAATTATGTGAACTATACAAGAGGCAAATACAAACATTAAGACGGATAACGCGTATCGGATATGAAACTAAGGTGTATTATATAAAATTGTTAAAACCCAACGATTTATTTACGAATATACATTTCTACGATATCGCTTATAAAGATATTGAAAAAATTATTATTGAACAGAACTAATTAATTAATTTTAATAAAATTATTTATAATATTTTCACCAACAAAGTTAGGTTTATATACGAGAACTAAACACAGTTCATTGTCGGGACGCCGGCACTAATATCTCAACAGTGAGATAGGTTTCGCCACATGTACTTCACTCTGGCCGCTCTACACATTATAGCGGATGGAGGTAATGAAGAGGAGGGGTCCGCGGTATCGGTCCAATGATGGGGTGGAGGAGATGTGAGCGTGACACACCTCGCTAAGCCGAAAAAAAGAGAAAAGAGAGATTTAAGCGAAGGGCTTAGCGAGGTGGACCCAGAAGGGTTTTGCTGGCGCGGGTTCGAGCCTCGGTAGGACCTAAACTTTTTTTTTAATTGTTAATAATTTTCCTAAAATTAATTAATAAATTGTTTACTGCACCAATATAATTAATAATTTTGAAAAAATAGGAAAATTAATTATTTTTTAAAAAATAATTTTATAAAATATCACAATGGTGTGTTTTTTCTGTAACATTTCCTCCGACTTTATTTCCAAGTTTTTTACCCTCCCTAAATTTATCCCAATCAGTACACTCAATTTTGGGCATGGTGGCGCCTCGCCACTTGATTCTTATATCATTTTTTAATTCTTCATATCTCCCCATTTCTTCCACCACGGATTCAAACTCTAAATTTGATATTTTCTTATCGGCCAACGCTTTGGACACCATAACGTCGATGCTATTTTTCTTAGACCTAGCGAGATCGGATATTCTATCATGTTTTCTACTTTTTTTCTCGAGTTTTCCACCCACCGCCCTAATTACCATACAAAGTGTTCCAGATAAAACAGTAATTCCACTCAAAACCCCTGCAAGTGGAACCATTACAATTGTAGATAGCGTTGCAGCAGTCCCCGCCCCACACAACACAGAAACACTTGCCAGAACCGTACTAGATGCTTCAGCTATGTTTGCCGCGCGCTTATATTTGTTAGCGTGTCTTTTTCTATTTGCACATTCTCTAACTAAAATATCCTGCATAGCGACGATATTATTCAACCTAAAATCTGAAACTTCTTTCGTTAATTGGATATAGTGTTGGTGGAGTGGTATTGAGAGTTGGATACAGTGTTGGTGGAGTGGTATTGAGAGTTGAATATAGTGATTCGTTCATAGTTAAATTTATTTCAATATATTAGTATTTACACAATAAGTTCAATTAACAATGAGACAATAGTGGAAGAAACTCTCTGAGTCACCGATTTTCGTAATAACAAAGTTTAATAACACTACCTTGGGAAAAAGTCTAATTCGATCATTACCGGCGAACGAAACAATCGTCGAACTATCTCCAGAGATTTTAGTGACTCCAACCCCCCCCCAGTTCTTCCCCATTCTACTACAATATTATCGCGACCGCGCCCACAGGTTTACCATTAGCATTAACCGAGCAGACCGCCATTTGGATAACTTCACCTGCAGCTGTCATAGTGTATCCCCCATATTTATACTCGCTTTGGCACCGAACGAATATTCATAGTGCCCCTCAACCAATGGGCCCCGCTTCTCAGCCCAAACTGTTATGACACGTTTTGGTTGGTGTTTTCATTGTTTTCACTATTCCGGCAAGCGCCCTGTTTGTTTCGTTATATGCCTCAGTACGAATATCATAAGAGGCCTCCTCAAGAGCTTTGGTCGC